>CM076569.1:479507346-479781422 GCA_034641835.2 Pinus albicaulis | reverse complement strand
CAACTGGTCCCTCCAAGCCTCAATTTATTATACGTGTTGTCACCGTCCACCATTCCCGTCCCGCACAATGGAGGACCCATTTTGTATTTTGTGAACATTTTCATGCCGCGAAAACATCATCAATGCATTTTCTAGCCGCAGACGAATTTCCTAAAGACATCTCCTTGCAAAAAATCACTTAAAACCATCTCCTTTTGCATTGGCGCGGGCGAGAAGAGTTCATCACTCGCGCCGATGGGGAAAATCCTACAAAGAGGCCGCGCCAGCGGCGCCTGTGTCCCAGACGATGATCGCGCCACCCATTTTAGGGACTGTTTTTTTAAATATGGATGGCGGAAGTTGAGTTCAAACAAACTCACAACCATTGCCTATCTTGAGTTGGGAGGTTTGGGTGCGGGAGTTCTATGGAAGGGAAGTGGTTTTGCCACCTCCCATGGAACCTTCCTTGTTGATAGGACCAATCCCACAATAATAGGGATCTCAACTCCCTCCTTCCCCATCTATAAAATCCTACTCAATTCCATGGCAAGCTAGTCTTGAAGTGCCTAAGCTTTGAATCTCCAAAATTCCCAAGAGCCTTTGTCCTGTAAGAGCCCTCTTTCCTCCCGCGGGCCGACTCAGTGAGAGGGCATGTCGTCGAGGGGAACTCGGAGAGGTTTCCCTTTCCTGGCGAGCTTTGCGGGGGAACATCGCGAATGACCCCGAAAACCCATCCGAAGGAGACCACGACGTCAGAACATTGGTTGTAATCTCTTTCGATCATTATTTAATGAATGATTACGATTATGGTTCCACTCTGTTTTCGATTATGTTAATATGAGTAGTATCCTTTCTGACTGATATTTAGTTGCGTATGCTGGATTTTATGCTTGTATCTATTTGTTTCTTGCATGTGCAGGTGTCCATCCGCGGAGATCGTGGAGGATCGTGATCTGCCGAGGCTGAGGAACGGGAACACTCTCTTCTTCAGATCGTAGCATTGGATTCCAGGTAGGCCTCCATCTTTGGTCTTTTCATTTCGTAACTAGGAACTTGCGTTGTAACATTTCGTGATTGTTGCTAGACCCCTGCTGGGCTAGTAGCGATCGCCTCTGTCCGCAGAGGGGATTTACCTCCTCAAAAATTTGGCGACTCTGCTGGGGAACGTCTAGACTTCACTGTCTCATTTGGATTGTCTCGTTTGATTATTTTATGTTTTTCCTTGCTTGATGAGCCTTCTGGGTTGGGTTCTTTTGCTGTTTTATGCTTCTTGGTTTGCTTAGTATACATTGATCTGCTTCTGGAGTAGTTCTTTTTTGTTTTTGGCTGAGAAACTCGACTGGCGCGCTTTTTAGCTCGACAGTCGCGCCAATTGGCGCATGTTGCTTTTGTTTAGCCCGCGCCAATTGCTTTCTGGCGCCAGTTTCAGCCTTACAGTCGCGTCACTCCTGTAAGGTTTTTGAGTTTCCTCAATTTTGAGCTCTCTGGGTTTGGTCAATGCTTTTCTTCTTGATTTTCTGACTACCTGAGTGTGTTGGAGTCCTGTTTGACTGGGAATTCACCTCCGTCCTTTGGTTGTTTGCTTTTATCTATCGATTTCACGTTTTGAACCCTAGGGAATCTAGTGGCTTAGTGTATCGAGCCCTCCTTGGGAGTTTTGGTGTTTCGTTGGTCCAGTCGAATTTCTGATTGCTCCTCCGCATCCTCTCAGTAGTTGTTCATTGTTTTGTTGCGATTTTTGGGTGATTGTTCATTCCTTCATTCAAATTTCGTTCGGTCTTGCTTTGGGCCTAGATCACACGGTCCATTGGAGCCTTTGAGTATTTTCTTGGTTTTGAGAGACTTTGGTCGATTTGGGATCTGATTGCTTGTGTTGTTGAGTGAAATTTATTTGTTTTTCTCTCTCAATATCGTTTCTCAAGTTGTTCTGTTTGTTTTCAGTTTGTTTAGTGCATATTAGCTATCAAACGTTGAAAATTACAAAAAAAATCTCTTGTGCTTTTGGTTGAATTAGTGCAAATTGTAATCTTTTCGATTTTGCTAGTGATTAGTGATTTGAATGAAAAGTTTTCAATTTCATTAGTTGCATTAGAGATCTCATTGTTTGTCTTCCGATCATTTCATTTGTGTAAAAGCTCTCAACTCTTCTGTAACTAGTTTTCATCGAACGAAATGTTGGACTGTGGCATGTAGCTTTGCATTTAAGAGTCTTTTAAGACATTACATAAGATAGGGCCTGAAAATTGAAACCTAATTGAAGATCAACTTTAAAATCTATCCAATTAACCTAAGGCAGCATTGAAATGTAACGAAACATATTTAGAGGTCTAGGCTAGAGACGTGTTCCGACGTCTTTAAACCTAGCAGCTGTCGTTCGCCTTTTGGCTTTAGACAGCGCTAGTACGGACTTGTGCTCCCCATACCGTCACGTATATAAAGGGAGACCCTTTTAGGTTTTCAATCCTTTATCCACAGGAAGCCGAGTCTGCCGCCCTATACCCGTGATACACCGAACACAGCATTCGGGGAGATTTCCTGCACGTACGGAAAGTCCTTGGTCGATTTATGTTTCATTATTGAAACCAAGGTGTATATTGCAGTTCACGGATATTTGGTACACCCTTTGTGCCTAGTTTTTCCTGAGCAGTCATTTGGTCTTTTCTGACTCCCTAAATTTGAAAAGACCGTCAAGCGCTTGTCCTTTCACGCTTGCATCAAATCTGAAAGAGATAGAGTCATCTTTCTATCGTTTCTCGACTCTTAAAACATGAAACGGTAGAGTTTCTTACTTTTCAATGTGGTAAAAATTAATCACCCACGATTACACGCCCGCTTAGATATTGCTTGTTGACCGTTTGATCGTGTGTCTTAACTCGTTTTCAGCCCGTGTGTGTGTTTGCTTCTTTTTCTCTGGTCTTTTGCCACAGTGGCGGAACTTTCGGTTTCGTCTACTGGTAGTCCTTACACGGATAATTCTTCAGAGGCTTCCCAATCCTCTGTCGAACCACAACAGCCTGTTGTTTCCAAGTTTCCTGACAGGGGACCGGTTCTCGCTGAGCAACCCTTTGGAGGACCAGTTGAGTTCAATTGGCCCTTTTCGGACCCTGTGTCTGAATTGAGATTAGGAGCTGATTTCCTTTCTCTTACCTCGGGTTCGCCTTTTGTTGCTGCTGTATTTCCTCCTAGTCCTCGCCGTCTTTTGCGTGATTTAATGGCAGGATCAACCATGAGTGATTCAGGTGAGGAAATCCCAACGTCTGGTGAAGACTATCAGCTCTTCCCACGAAGATTATTTGAGGGAGACAACTCTAAGCTGGCTGCCATGTCAACAGCCAGTCCTTCTTTACCACAGGGTTACAGATCTCTGGGTCAGATCATTTCCGCTGCAGCCTCTATGGGAATATCATCTCCTGCTTCGAGGCCAGCTGCTACTACACCCGGGGTGTCTCCTCAGACGCCCGTCACTTCTGTTCCCGTCCGGCCCACTGTCTGTGTGGCCGCCTCTTCTCCTGTTGTCTCAGCATCCGCTAATAGGGCTGGGCCAACTCCTGAAGATGTTTATCTAGCTACTGCTATACCGGAGAACATCTCTCCAGAGGAGTATCGGTTGTCCTTGCAACAGCCGAAAGCTGAGGTTGGACCGTCCTCCCAAGATCCCTACCGATCTTACTTTTCGCATTATGCACAGGATGGTACTCCCGTGTATGCTTTCCCGGGTCAGTATGACGAGCACGGGGAGATTTTGCGTCTACCCGCTCCTGAGGCTTATCTCTATGCTCAAGGTTTACCGTATAACCAGGCTTATAACCCGAAAGGACAGCCTTTCCAAGGCCAACCTACGGGCCAACCTGGCTATCTTTATGATCCACAGGGGCAGCCCATTCAAGGCTATCCTGTCGGCCAACAAGGGCCATCGTACGGTCCGCAAGGACAGTATTATAGCCCTTCTGGTCAACCTGTTCAGCCTCAGCCGGGGTATCAACCGGGACCAGTCTATGGTCCTGGGGGGCAAATCCAGCCTTCCTTACCGATGCAACCACAGTATCCTGTTGTTTCTAACGTTGCATATCAGCCAGGACCATCCTATGGTTTTGCTTCAGGTCAAACCGGTTTCCAGCAAGCACCTGGTCCTGTTCCACCACCAGGCCAACCGGCTCATCCGGTACAACCCGGTGTCCCGCCTCTAGGACAACCGGCCCATCCGGTACAACCTGGGGCTCACTTACAACCAGGTCAACCTGCGCAACCGGCGCCGCCTGTTTATCCGGGTCAACCTGGTCACTCAGGTCAGCCCTCTCAGTCGGGTCAACCTGTTCATTCAGTGCAGCCCACTCATTCCATTAACCCTGCACAACAGCCGGTTCATTCAATGCCGCAGCCAAATCAACAGCTGCGCCCTACTTATCAGGCTCTACAGGGTTCCACTTTTCAGTAGCCTACTCATCCTCAGGGTGGTTATTATCCTCATGGTCAGTCTCAACCGAACTATAACCACCCCAGAGGCTCTCAGTATTATCCTCCTCCACCCGCTTTTACCTACGCTCAGCAGCCAAATCCAAACACTGCTTATACGAGGCCGACACAGAATCAGGGTCCGTACCCTGGTTATCAAGCCCCGCACTATGGTTACCAGCATCCAAATCAGTCTGGTTATACAACCTACGCCCCCTACGGTCAGAATCCTGCAGGACAGAACCCGTGGGGGCAAGGATATTCACAACCATCGTGGAGTATGGGTACCAGACCTCATCCTGGGCCTGACATGGCAGTTAATCCTCCATTGCCATTCCTGGCTACCTTGGAGCTGCCGGATGTTTCAATGTTTACCAATGATCCAATTTTACATAATCCGTATTGGCCTCCGGTTCCCACCAAGATACCAGGTGATTGCCCCAAGTTTGAGGGAAAAGCTGGAGAGGACCCCCAGGCGCATGTGATGACGTATCATCTTTGGTGTTCGTCTAACTCTTGGGTCGACGATTTGATTCGCCTGCGCCTCTTCCAGCGTACTTTAACTGGAGCTGCTGCTAAGTGGTACATAGAGTTATCCCGTGGCATTTTCCAAGATTTCAACTCTTTAGCCATGGCTTTCCTCACGCATTTTCAGTTACCGGTTCGGTATGAAGCCGGGACGCACCTCCTGACTTCCCTGAAGCAGGATAAAGCCACTCACATCTCGGATCACATTCATGAGTGGTGGCGCCGTCGTAGACTGATCAAGTTTCACATACCTGATCAGATACTGACTCACTGGTTCACCACCTCCTTTGTGAATAAAATCGCTCAGGATATTGCGATGGGAGCGTGCGTGACAGAGGAACAAGCCATCGCGCGTGCCCAATACCTGGATCTTGTCTATTCTTAGTCCGGCACGCTTTATGACATCTTGACTGATGCTCCACGGCCCAGAACCACTAAGGCTCCGCCCACCCCTGCGGTGGATGGTGTCATTGGTTTTGTCTCTCAGAATTCGAAGAAATCTTCAAATGGGAAGCAGAAGGATAATTCTTCCAACAATACCTTTGCTAATCCCGCCTCATCCGATTTTGGTAAAACCGCGGAGGTGAATGCTGTTCAGGCGAATCGTGCGGACAAATCCTCCAAGGGGAAAAATAAGGGCAAAGGAAAATCTAAATCTGATGCCCCGAAACCAGAATCTAAATCTCGTACTGAGGATGGCTCCCAGCGTAAACCGAAGTACCCTTGCCTCATCTGTGAAGGGGACCATTATACTAAGGATTGTCCACGACGATCCGAGGTTAGTCAACTTCTTAAAGGCCCTAAAGGGACTCCGGCTGTTTTGAAAGAGCCATTTCCATCTTAGCAGACCCAGATGGTCGAACATCCATCACCATCTGCACCGTTTGGGTCTCAGGTTTTCATGATGAAGACTATTGCACCTATCTCTGTCGCTATGTGGTCGAAGGATTAAAACGAACCGCGGCAGGCACCCGTGAAGGCAGTTGCGGATGGGCCGCCTCCCCCACCTGTCTCCGGTCCGTTGGAAATCGAGAAGCCTTCTCTTGAACCCGTTGTGAAGCCACCTCCCAAAGGTGTCCTTCGAAGGTCTTATTATAATCCAAACGCTCGTGCCACTCAACATTACAGTATTGTTGAGGATCTGGCACAGGCGCCATGTGCTATGTCTGCACTAGAAGTTCTTCAAAGTTGTCCTTCACAACAGAAGGCTTTACTGTCTATAATCGGGGGCATTGATCTCGCCGACTCGAGTCTTCTCACCTTCGATCTGGAAAATTTCACTCCCCGGCTTCCACATCAAATCGCTTTGGTTATTCAAGTCGGGATTAACGGTCTGAACATTCATAGGGCCATCGTAGATGAGGGTGCATCTACCTGCATTATGTCCTCCGCTTGCTGGAAGGCCATCGGCTCTCCAGCCCTGTCGTCATCTCCCAATGCCCTTGAGGCATTTGATGGTCAGGAATCTAAACCCCTGGGCATTCTCGAGAGTCTAGCGATCACATTACAGGGAAAAACTGTCAACGTAGAAGTGGAAGTGGTTGACGCTAAACTCAACTACAACATACTTCTTGGCCGCAGCTGGACCCATGCCATGCTCTGCGTGCCGTCCACCGTCTTTCGATTCATTAAGTTCCCTCACGAGGGCAAGATTGTCACAGTGGATCAGTTGTCATTTTTCACCTCTAACTCTGAGAACAACGTGCCATACGTGGATCAAATTCCGAATCCCCCAGACAGTGTAGGACCTGGTCTCTTCAAAGACCCAGTCCTCATGGGTATCTTTTCTGCACCGCCACCGCATACCGCTCAAGTCAACATGTTGTCCAGGTCTGATGACCCCTAGCTCATTCCTACACCTGAGCAGGTATATGAGTTTGGAGAATCCATGCCTTTAACGCCAGTAGAGATCAACTACTGTGAGATTGTTGCTGCATCGGATCCTCCACCTCCTCAGCATGCTCCTTTGAGCATGGCTCTCGACGTCTACTCTCAATTCCCCTGGCTTGGTCAGGCTGATTCACCTGATCCTCTCAAAGAGACTTTTCCTTCCGATGAGGCTATCATTGAAACTATATCTCTTGAGGAGATGCCTTGGGGCAATGGACATCATCGCTCTTCGTTTATGCCTAGCTTGGAGGCAATGACTGATTGTCTGGAGCATTATGCTACTCAAGTTCCTTCCGCTCCTCTTCAAACACCCATCTTGATGCACGAGGTTTTTTCGGAGGGTAACCTAAGTAACATTACTCAAACTGTTCCAATCAACATCTCCATTAAACCGGGGATCGTTGAGAATATTCACGTGGGTGTGACTTGTTCTCCCGATGAGATTCAAGTCTATACTGAGCTTTTCAAAGAATTCAGAGATGTTTTCGCATGGTCTTACGAGGAAATGCCGGGGATTGATCCCAGTATCGTAGTGCACAAGATTCCAACCTATCCAAGTGCGAAACCCATGCGCCAACGCTTACGCCCCATGCATCCTCGAAAAGCCGCCGCCATCAAGGCAGAAGTTGAAAAACTTCTGAACGCGAGTTTCATTTATCCCATCCCCCTCACAGAATGGGTGTCTAACATTGTCCCTGTCGATAAAAAGCAGGGTACGATTAGAGTCTGTGTGGATTATCGCGACATCAATCGCGCATGTCCAAAGGATAATTATCCCACTCCGTTTATAGACCAGATCATCGATGAATGTGCTGGGAGTGAGATCTATTCTTTAATGGACGGTTTCTCAGGATATAACCAAATCAATATTGCACCTGAGGATCAACACAAGACCACATTCATCTGTCCGTGGGGTACTTTCGCGTATAAGAAACTCCCATTTGGCTTGAAAAACGCTGGAGCCACTTTTCAGCGTGCGATGTCCTACGCTTTTCATGACATTCACCATATCGTTCAGCCTTATTTGGACAACTTGCCAGCCCATTCGGGTAAGCGAGAGGACCATCCTGAGCATCTCCGCCAGATCTTTCTTCGTTGCCGGTGCTACAATATCAGGCTCAATCCTCATAAATGCATCTTCTGCGTTGATTCTGGCCGTCTTTTAGGATTCATCGTCTCGAAAGACGGAATTCGCCTTGACCCTTTAAAGGTCGAGGCCATTGTGAATCTCCCATCACCCTCCTCCCTGTATCAGTTACAGAGTCTGCAAGGGAAAGCGAATTTTCTTCGGCGCTTTATCCCGAATTATGCCGAGGTGGCCAGAGGATTCACTCGTTTGTTAAAGCAGAACGTTCCCTTTCATTGGGACGAAATTACTCAGGAATCCTTTGAGATGCTGAAGACGTTGCTTGTCAATGCTCCGTTGCTTCGTCCTCCGGACTACCACCGCGACTTCACTTTATATCTAGCCGCCGAATGTAGCACCATAGCCATGGTCTTGGTGCAGGATGACGATCATGGTGATGAACATGTTGTTTATTACCTGTCTCGGAACCTTCTTGACCCGGAAACGCGTTATGCACATGTCGAGAAGTTGGCATTAGCAGCAGTACACGATGTACAATGCTTTCGCCATTACATCCTTTTGCGCACGATAACAGTGGTTTCAAAGTGCAACCCTATGACGTATATTCTTTCTAGACAATTACAGGGGGGCAAGCACTCCAAATGGATTGTGATCCTGCAGGAGTTTGACTTGGAGTTCACTACTGCTAAGTCAACTAAATCACTGGTCTTCGCGGATTTGATATGTTCTCTCCCTACAGACTCTGTTCCCTCACACTCTGAAGACCATATACCGGACGAAACACTTTTCCTCATCAGTACTCGTGACCCTTGGTACGGTGACATAATAGTGTATCTTCAGACCTCGAAATTTCGGTCTGAGTTGGATAAAGCTGCCCGCCGTCGGATTCGGCACCAGTCCCAACCCTACCATATAGTAGGAGATACCTTATATCGCGTTGGAGTAGATTCGGTGCTCCGGCGATGCCTAACCTTGGAAGAGGCTGAGAAAGTCCTAAATGACTGCCACAGTGGCACCTGTGGTGGACACATGTCTGGGTATGCTACTGCCCAGAAGATTTTGCGAGCAGGTTATTTCTGGCTTTCCATATTCAAGGACTGTATCACTGCAGTCCGTAAATGTCATCCATGCCAGATTTTTCAGCGCAAGATGCACGCGCCGCCTTTACCATTGCATCCCGTTATTACCGTCGGCCCTTTTGCGAAATGGGGCATGGATTTTATGACGTGTAACCCTCACTCGGCCGGGGGGCATGCGTATATCATTGTCGCTGTCGACTACTTCACCAAGTGGGCTGAGGCGATGCCTACACTAGATGCTGATGGGAAAACGGCTGCTCAATTTATATTCAACCATGTTATTGCACGATTCGGGGTTCCTCAAGCCATCATCACTGATCACGGTACTCACTTCCGAGATTATATGATGGCGGAGCTGACTTCAACGTTGGGCTTGCGTCACGATAGCTCGACACCATATTACCCTCAAGCGAATGGTCAGGTTGAAGCAGTGAACATGGTTTTGGTCACTATGCTTTAGTGAACAGTTGGTATTCACAAATCCAATTGGCATCTCCAACTGTTCTCAGCTCTCTGGGCGTACCGAACATCTGCAAAGAGTGCAACTGGGTTCACACCATTTCAATTGGTGTATGGCCTGGAAGCAACTCTTCCAGTTGAATGCGAGATTCCTTCGTTAAAATTAGCTGTGGAGCTTCTACCTAATACTTCCGCGGAGGAAGAACGTCTTCTGTATCTGGAACGGTTAGATGAAACCCATCGTCTGGCTGCTTTAATTATCGAAGCACAAAAGAAGAGGGTCAAAACTCATTTTGATCAATCTTTTTCTCCTCGTTCCTTTATTGAAGGGGACCTCGTCCTCCTGTACGATCAAGCACATGATAAGCTTGGAGCCGGTAAGTTCTAGCCTATGTGGCATGGGCCCTATATAGTAAAACGCGTTTTGAAAAACGGGGCCTACGAGCTTATAGATTATGAAGGAGTTCCACTGGCGCAGCCCAGAAATGGGTTGTACCTCAAAAAGTACTATGCCTGAAGTGATTTCTTGGTGTGGTGTGTGTACATAGGTGTGTGATTTTCATTTGTGTGCATGTATAGTGTGGTGTGCTTTGTAAACATCTTTCTGCTGATCGGGTCTTCCTGGTTGTGCAGATGTCTATTCACCCATTTGTTGGTTTCACGGATGGTGCCTCCCGCAGTACCAGGAATCTGTCTTCAGCAGCCTGGGTAATCTATGATCCTGCTAGTGAGTTGGTCAACCTGCAAGGAGTGTGTCTAGGACGTACCACGAACAACATCGCGGAATATAGTGTTGTGTTATAATTATTAACCGAGGCAGTAAACCTTGGTATCCGTGAATTTCTCGTGTATCTAGATTCGCAACTTGTAGTGTTACAACTGAACGGACACTATTCGGTAAGGAACCCGTCCATCTTACGTCTGTATCTGCGTATTCGATTACTGGAAAGGAATTTTGACTAGATTACATATCATCATATACCCAGACATTTGAATACATTAACAGATGCAGTAGCAAATTTGGTATTAGACAGACATTTGCGCAATTTGTAAATCATTGTCACATGTAAAGAAAGATCCATCCAGAAATAGATATGCACATATATATAGATATCGAAATTTTTACATAGAGTGTGTCACATAAAAGTAAAAATATACATAATCGTCTTAAGTACATCCGGAGACGATATGTCTCTCAAAAAAATAGGTGTGGTATAAATCCTAAGAGCTAATCCGCATGGTGCTCATGATAGCATGTGACTGCACACACTAAGCGTCTCAGGATTCGGTGGATCCGACTCAGAACTCCCACCATGTGGCGCTGGTATGCCATCGGTACGTCTGCCAGTCGAGCATAATCCAGAATCCCTCGGGCAATGCCCTCAATATTCTGGATCAACTCCTCTCCTCCGGTGCCCTCTCCCTGAGGATCAGGGGCGAGTTGTGTCCTCCGTGAGATTCGAGACATCCCAGCTGGTCTCTCAGGTCCCACATCTGCATACATAAAATGTGTTAGGATGAATGTGTATTAACAAAAAAACATAAAACATAAAAAATCAAAAAATATGAGGCCTTACCCAACTCCTCGTCCCAGTCATCTCCTTCTGGCAGTGGGAGATCTGGGTCTCTGGTGAAGTCAGTTCCTGCATAGGGCCAGTCTTCCATGACAATCAGCTGGCGCCGTAACCACCTAAAGAACTCCGGCCTCCAGGACATCTGTTGGCCGCCTCCAGCTCTGGGCATTAATGCTGCCCAGCGAGCCATTCTCGGCTCTCGTGGTATCAGATCTGCTACTGCGGCCCCTTGGCCCTGGAAGATTGGTAAGCGTTCCAGAATGAACGATACCAGGATGGAACCATAACCAAACTTTTTTAGTTTACCCTGTTTGCATTTTGTGAGCTACCTTTTCATATTTATTGTTACTGCTGTTGCCCAGTCGAACAATAGGGGACTCATGCATTCTGAGGCCAGTAGGAGTTGGGCCTTTGTGGCCTCGTGCGGTGCCTGCGACCCTGCAGCCCGCGTGATGGTATGTAGGACAACTCTCAATGCCAGATCAGGGATAGTGTGGATATCCACCTTCTTCCTTCCTAATCCCATTTGTGCTCCTCGGCACACTCGTGCCATCACTTCTTCCATCTTCTCCCCAGATGGTTTGCTTCCAGTCAAGACAGGGATCGGACCTCTGCGGGACAATCCGGTGATAAAATAAACATCAGAAACCTCCAGCTCTAATACCTGATCTCGTAACCTGAACACCTGTTCATGTTCATCCTAGATACTGATCAAATACTGGAGGAGCTCAGGCTGAGCTCGTAGACAAGGTGTGAGGAAGAACTTTTTCAGCCCACAGTTTCTGAGGGCATTCATGCAAGCTTCACTTTGGATGGCTTGTTCATCCTCTTCTCCATGCTCTCGTTCTTTCCATTCAATCGCCATTTTTCTTGATTACCTGCATTCATATGGTCATAAGCCCTTAGTTAGATCTCTGATGGGCCTCAAATTCCATGAAATTTGGTTTAAATATCGAATTTTTAGGCGGATTTTTAGGTTCAGCCACTGGCGCGGCTGTTTTGTGAACAATCGCGCCACGTAGCGCGAGCCCTTTATATAAAAGAGCCCATTGGCGCGGGTCCATGCCCGATACCCGCGCCAATGAGCGCAGCCCTAAAATTTCAAAAGTGGCCACATAGAACTGATTTTCAAGGGAAAATTATCAAAAAATGGATGAAAATGTAGAGCAAGGGAGCGCCTCTTACCTGTAGCAGACGAGAAGCTAAATGGTCAACTGGATTTGTCGCAATCACCGTCAGAAGTTTCTGCTCCAAATGGATCAGTATTGCTTTTACCAAGGTAAATAGTAAATGTAATTTTATTTTTACCAATTTGACATATTTATAACTTTTTGACATAAAATGAGTTGTAAAAAGTCATTTTTATCGAATATTTTAATATGTTATGTCGAAAATGGGTTTTACGCTTGCTTGGTATGTGCAGCAGCAGATTTTTGCGACTTTAACGATGGAAAAGAGTTGTATTTTATACTTTTTCGGACTCGGTAAATACACGAAAAAGTCACTTTGGAGTCATCTTTCAGCTCTTTTCTGACTCTCTAAACATGAAAAGATTGTCGAGGCCCTTGTCGTTTCGATCTCGTTAAATTGGACATGAATCGACATCTACCCAGTATACGTTTAACCCTTTTTCGGGTTGGGATGGATTGATTACGAAAAAGGAATACCCTAGCCTATCGCGACTAGGAGGTTTTCTCGGATATTTTTTTCTACCTTTTCGGATCTGAGGAACTATTTACGAAAAGGGACCTGTGGAGTTTACTTTTCTGCTGTCTTTTCAAACTCCCTAAACATGAAAAGACGCCGAGTTCTCCCTTTGTCAGACTCGTTAAACCCTGATGACATCGGATCCAGTCGAAATGACGTTCTCCTCCTTCCTCCTTCCTAGGACTCGTTAAATGCACTAGGATGGATTCGCCCGAAGGGCGGACTTATATTACAATCATATGCTATCCCCTTCAAGCTTGTTATAAAAAATAATTGGGGTACTCGCCAGAAATGGTGGGGGAAAAAATGGAACCATCATCGTTGTCGTCGGCAGTATGTCGCTCTTGAACATGGCACTTGTCTGCATTCGTGTCGGGTTGGGGACATCTCATCTCGTTTCTTCACTTTGCCTCTGTGGGTTTGGATAATCCCTTTTGACCTCTCATCTGCTCACTGCCTCGTCACCATGACCTCTGATTCGTTGATGTCAAATACTGCCAAGTCCACTGTCGTGCCGTTTATATGTTCAAGAGAAGTTGGCCTCTGCAAATATCAACCTTCCTCTGTTTCTCATACGATCTTGATTCACAACAAAAACATCATGTTCTTCTGTCTCGTGTCGATGATGTGGGAAACATTATGGCCCACCTTCGATCAAGGTCACTTCCTGTCGACTTCAACTCATTATCCAGGAAGTTGGTCTAGAGACTCCTGATGGTACCTTGGAGCCTGCATGCCTCAATGGCAGGTTCGTCACATTCGACGTGAGGTTTACATCATTGGCCTCCGATCGAGTGATTCTGCGGGTGTTCGACGTCAACTCATTTATTCGCACGCCGTAGATTGTACCTGTAGTACCTTGAGGACCATTGTCATTATTGGTGGTTTCTCTCGCGTCTGTTAATGGCTTTCATCATTGGCTGGTAATCAGACGATGTTCTTGCATGTTCGACTTTAGCTCACCTACTCACATGCTTGAACTTGTACTCTGTTGGGTCGAGATGGAGTGCAAGACCCTGGATTGTGTCTGTTGTAATCCAGGCTGTGATTGTGGATTATTATCATTATGTACATGACTCACTAATTGGATGGCTGCGACCATACCTGAGTCTATTTGTTTGATCTTAGTTGGATGGCTGCGCCCATACCCTGGATCCGGATTATAGCATACTCTGTTCGGATGGCTGCGTCCATACCATATATATACATCATGTACTTGGGATATCAGTTGTATCTATCTGTGCAGGTTTTCCGACGGTGGGCCTTCAGTTGGACATGTTCTCGTAAAGAATTTCACCCCTCTCTCTCTCGGGCCTCATGCTTTAGGGGGCATCTGTTACACAGTAATTTGTCACCGTCCCTACCATTCCCCGTCCCGCACAATGGAGGACCCATTTTGTGACCTGTGAACATTTTCATGCCTTGAAAACATCATCAATGCATTCCTCTAAGCATGAGCTTCAATTTCCCTAAATACATCTCCTTGCAAAAAATCATGAAAACATCTCCTTTTGCATTGGCGCGGGCAGACAGTTCATCACTCGCGCCAATGAGGAAAATCCTACAAAGAGGCCGCGCCAACTGGCGCTCTGTCCCAGAGCAGCAGTCGCGCCAACCAATTTAAGGAGTGTTTTTTTAAATAAATATGGCGGAAGTTGTGTTTCAACAAACTCAGAAACCATTGCCTATCTTGAGTTGGGAGGTTTGGCTACGGGAGTTCCATGGAAGGGAAGTGGTTTGCCACCTCTCATGGAACCTTCCTTGATGATAGGGCCAATCCCACAATAATAGGGATCCCAACTCCTTCCTTCCCCATCTATAAAAGCTTGCCTATTGCCATTGCAAGCTAGTCTTGAAGTGCCTAAGCTTTGAATCTCCAAATTCCCAAGAGCCTTTGTGCTGTAAGAGCCCTCTTTCTTCCCTTAAGGCCGACTCAAGTAAGGAGACTATCGTCAAGAGACTCTGGAGAGGTTTTCCCTTTCCCTGGCGAGCTTTGCGAGACGTGAACGACTGGAGACCCATCTGAAGGAGACCACGACGTCAGAACATTGGTTGTAATCTCTTTCGATTGTTATTTAATGAATGATTACGATTATGGTTCCACTCTATTTTCGATTATGTTAATATGAGTAGTATCCTTTCTGACTGATATTTAGTTGCGTATGCCGGATTTTATGCTTGTATTTGTTTGTTTCTTGCACATGCAGGTATCCACCCGCGGAGATCATGGAGGATCGTGATCTGCCGAGGCTGAGGAACGGGAATGCTCTCTTCTTCAGATCATAGCATTGGATTCCAGGTAGGCCTCCATCTTTGGTCTTTTCATTTCGTAACTAGGAACTTGCGTTGTAACATTTCGTGATTGTTGCTAGACCCCTGCCGGGCTAGTAGGGATCGCCTCTGTCCGCAGAGGGGATTTACCTCCTCAACAACATGAAAAAATAATCTGATATTATGTACGTTATGCAACCTTGTGAGAACAATCACAACCAAATTGAACAAGTAGGAAAAAAAAATTCCCTAATTTTTCCAGCCAAACAAGGCCATAAATATTCTAGTGTGATTGCAAAGACTGATGTGCAAGAATTAGCAAAACAAATTATTTGACATCTCTTATGAAAACTCAGACTTCAAGAAGTTGCATAAGTTGTTGCATGAAAATTATTAAGTAAACGTTTGGTCCCATATTTCCATTAGAAGTATTTATAATCATTTTATTAGACAAAGTTGTGGAATATTTATAACATTCATGGCCCTATGGCTTCCATAAATAACTAACTATCGTGTATTCTGTGGAATCACTGAAAATGACATAAAAGAAGCCTATAATAAATAATAGTAAAAAGGTCTACAAGCTCCTTGTTTGTGAGTGAAAATATCACCAAAGCAACTTTAGAATAGAAAAAATCCTTATTAGGGCCATTTTGGATAGGATATTTGATTAAGCTACGTTATGAATGGATTCTTACCATAACACAGATTTACTGTTGGGTAAGACATTCCACAACCAAGGTGGGGGATGGCAACAAAATCTACACCAAACCCCATGTAGAGAATAATCATCACAAAGGAGGTGAATAAATTGACAAAGATATGGCATTTGCAACTTTCCAAATAAACGTTGCCACACTGTGGGGAGATGAACTTGGAGAAAAGGATCAGGAGGCTTTACTTTGCTGCCAACTAATATTTTCACCATCCTCACTACAAGAGAGAATACAAGGTACTTGGTGTTCACTTTATAGAGGAGGTGATGCACACAACAGAAGAGACAAAATAAAGGGATCATGGACCCTTGAAGAGTTCGAAAACAAGGAAAAACAAAAGGGGAAGAAAAAACCTAAGTGCATTAAACAAAGAGAGAGATGCAACTAGAGCTAGAGGAGAGATTGGTGGTGAAAAAAGTGATGAAATACTCAAAGAGAGCATTTATGGCTAAGTTCAACAACAGACAAATGGTAATGAAAGCACTCCAAGGATGGGTCTCAACTCTCAACCACCAAGGGAAAAACGCCTTGGATACACACCCAAGCTCCATCTAAGATCAAGAGGTTTTCCAACAGTCCCTTTTAAAAGCAAGAAAGATAAAGACAGAATTCACAAGGAAGGACCTTTGATCATGTTGCTTGTTTGTATATCAGATATTGGAAGCCTAGTTTTTACCTTGTCTAAGAACAAATCTTCAAGATGGTAATATAGATAACTCATAAAACTCCCACACCTGCTTGAATATTGGAGTCTGGAGATACTAAAGAGAATTGGAAACAAGTTAGAGGCCTTCCTCAAAATTGACAACAAGACATTGGTAATGGGAAAAACCACAGTAGCCAAGATCTACGCAGAGGTCAATTTAAATGAGAGGCTCCTAGAGGGCATTGTTAAAGCCGGGCTCCAAAAAGGCTCCCACTAGTAGATGCTAGACTACATCAACTTCCCAAGGTTGCATGTGTAGAGAACATGAGAATCTCCCATATACATGGCCCCACGTGCTGGTCATAAGGAAAAGGGAGGAGGAATATGCTATAAAGGAAAATAAAGAGCCAAGTAAGTGATACAACCCCTTTATCTCTTTTGAATCTCCCTTCACATCTCCTAGCCCTAGTAAAATGGTCCTAGATCTTGATGTTGAAAGGGACAAAGAAAATTCCCAATGCAAGCCTCAAGCTACAACATTGGTTGTATAAAGGATCCAATAAAGGCTTTGGAAAAATTAGTAGATACTAGAGAGACTATAAAAAGATTTAGAGTGTACAAAGAAGCTAAGGGAAATACTAGAAAACTCTTTATCTCAAAAATCTAACTAGGAAATCTCTCACTACACTTCAAATGTGAACAAAGGCCCTGGAAATCTCCCCAGGATTTCAATGAAAAAGGCTCAGGTTCATATAGAAGGAGAGATCCTTGTAATAGAGGACAAAAGGAAGTAGAGTTAGGTGGACCTCACCCCTCCCGAGTCATTTAAACCCTCCTTATGGCAAACCCATTCAAGCCACAGCTGCCTCACTAGATCCAAAAAATAAAAAGTGGCAAGGGGTCATCCCAAGTTAAATAAACTGTGCTAGGAGAGGAATTACCACAAGATAGAGGTAGGAAACCTATAGGGAGGAAATCAAACACTGCACAAGCAAAATAGGAGGTACAATAAAGCATACAGCTTACTATTTTGGGGGCACTTACAACAAGAGAAACTCTCCAAGCTCCACCCCAATGATATTATTCTCCACTAATAACAAGGGCATGGGTACTACCTGTAAGAACATTCCTTGAGAAGGATAATATATGTACATAAACCATCAATAACTTTTATTGAAGAAGCAAGATCAGGAGAAAGATAGAAAGTTATCTTAAGGAATAGTTTTTTAGAATGTCAGGTTTGAATGCACTAGCACCCAAGGAAAATTGGGTGGACCAATGATTAGTTGGAGACAAGACTTTCAGAAGGTAAGCAACCTAAAATCAGATAAAGCCATGCTAGCTATAGCATTCTGAAAAGAATTCAAAAAACATTTATATTCTCTAAATATATATGGACTATTGGAGAAAATGATGACAGTTTTGGTAGGATATCAAAGATAGAATCTTGTTAGACGGTATTTGGTGGATATTTGAATCTGATTCTAAATAACAAAGAAAAATGAGGCTAAAAGGCATGAAATTATCCCGCCTAAATTTTCAAACACTACCTTAAGATTCTATTTTATGTGTTGAATCCATTGGCCTTCCCCCCCACATGGACACACTGAACATTTGGGAAAGACTACATAGGGGAAAGAATGGGCAGATTTCTGGTGAAGAATTCTCTTCTCAACTAGGTGGGAGAGTCCCTCCACGATGACTGTGGGGCCTCAGACTAGTCCATAATTATTCTAGAGGTGGTAAACAAGAATAGGAAGACTCCATCACACCTCAAATTTAACCCGATCTAGCTCAAATTCCTTGAACAAAGATCTCATCAGAAGAATTTGTGTCCCCTTCGATATGTAGGATGGACAACCCATGGAAATTTTGAAAGGTACCTAAGATAAAAAAATATAATATGGGAATGTGTATGCAGTACATTTTGAAAGATATATGATCGAATGAGGACAGTGAAAGGAAAGACAGAATGTATACAAGTGGAGGCAAAGGATGGGGATCTTCTTCCATAGTAGATTGAGAATCTAAAAGAAATGTAAGCTAGGAGTCATCTTCTATCCTGGGAAGAGGCTAAATGGAGAATGAAGAGCATGGCAGTTTGGTTAAAGGTAGAGAGGAGATAGGAACACTGCCTAGTAACAAAACCAAATCAAACCAAGGAGAGCATACAATTACATTTGATGCGTCTAAAGGTGATGAATTGGGTGCAGGATCAGATGATGAAACGGCAGATACAATGGAAGAGGATGATGAAATTGCAATAAGTTCCATGTGAGAAGGACAGACAACAAATAGAAGCAATCACAACATTGATTTTGGTGACCAAGAAAAGAAGTTTGTGGAAAGCGATGATGAAGATACCGATGGTGTCACATGGGAGTATGTAGATCACAATAATATTCATGCTGATCTTATTGAGGGGAAATATTTGCAAGGTGACTCATGCATGCCATATGAATGGAACCATGAAAGGAAATCTTTGAAAAACCCTTCTAAATGTATTGCAAAGCACCAGGGTAGTGATTTTATTGATACAGAGAACGTTGTTTCAGTTAGCCTCAACACTCCTGTAGATATAAAAACAAGCGGGACAAAATTGAATGCACCAATTGAATCTGAGGCTTTTCGTGGAAAGAGGCAATGTAAGAAGCAGATAGCTGAAATGGAAGAAGGAAATTGGAGGTCTAAGGGGAAAGCAATCCTGTCATATCCTATGGACGAAGAGCTCATTTTGAAATTAGAGAGTTTCTTACTATAGTGGATTTTGAAACTGCAATTTTGGGAGAGCGCTTTAACCAGGATTTTAGGGAGAGGAAAGCTCATATGAAATATCTAATCCAAGAAGAATTGACAATAATTGCAGAAGAAATTCAATATTAAGGGTAGCAAGGACAGCCATTTCAGATTATTGAGATTGATGAAAGGGATTGTTGGGTTCCTAGCATTTAAGTTTTTGGCATGACGTGCTGTGGCTTTGTTAAAGCAATTCAAAACAGGAAATTTAGTAGCTGGTAAGATTAGTTAAAGTTAAAGATACAAATTCTTACTCAGGGGCTATGTCTGAGTTGGCTAAGAAGCCTTTAGGGAATATTTCATAATTGTCTTATGGGGATCGTGATTTTGATGAGTATTAATCCAGTTTAATAAAGGATAATGAAATATCCCCAGAAAAGCGAATGCCAAGAGAAGGATCAGATAATGCAATTGCTCCATCTTTACTGACAACTTGAGCTACAAAACCTGTGGCTGATGCCACAAGTGTTGATACATGCACAGGGACTCCAATATCTTAGGGTGATTCAATGCAGCAAGCACTGATAAATTGTGAGGAAATGGAAAATGTATTCTGCTGCAGTTTAGGTCATCTTTAATTAGTCTTACGGTGTACTGCCCTACGGCCCTGAACTTGTGTGAGAGGAGTGAAGTACATGATGCTTTAGATAAATTTATTCAGCACAGAACAGAAGTAAGTGGAGATTCCAACATTACCAAAGAGAAATCTGAAAAACCTCAACCTTGTGTTCTTTATATCCTTGTCTCTGCATTGCCAAAAAGAATGCCAGAATTTTCATTGAAAAGTTTCAAATTATGCTTCATTATTTGGATTCTATTGCTCCTGTTGGGATTCTACATCCTTCATCATTCCATCTAGAGCCCAAATTACAAAACATGGCTTCTAGAGTAGGGAAGGATGGGACCTTTATGAATAGTTCTGTCACAGATTGGGTCATTGAAGTTGAAGGAAATGATATAATTGGCAACTGTAAAGATGATAATCAGTTAGATACCTCACCAATGGACCCCGATATTGAGAATAAAAGGAGTTTGGTTATTTCAAAGACACAGAATGACATATTTACTATTGGTTGTTGGCTACAAGGTAGCTTCAAACCTATGCAAGTCTTAAAGAGGATCATCTTGGATGGGAGGATGTTCTGTATACTCACCTTTATCTTGCTGACATGAATCAGTTTGCATTGGCCAATGATACGTATGTGCAATATATCATGGAAGAAAATTTCCCTTGTGGTGTTCCATCATGGTCTATAGTAGAGATTCCTCTTTATGAAGGATGGTTAGGGAATGCATTTGTTGAAGTTCTTGATGCTAAAGACAAGACCAAAAAACTACTTCATGTTCAGAGTATCTCATGCTGGGAACCTAGTTGCATAGGTCCATATATTCAGGCAACATTGCATAGACAAATTATTTATATGGTTGGTCAGTTGGGGGTTGACCCCCCTACAATGTTGCTTACTTCAGTAATGGCAGGTGTACAGAGTCATTTGACCAAATATTCCAGTGCAGGTCGGCCTCTTTATTCAGATACAATGGGTACTATGTTCAATGGTATAACAGAAGCTCTAGGACCAATGGAAGAAATTGTAGTTGATAGTGTTCAAGCAATAAATGAGGGAGTAGATATGAAATTGAAAAATATGTTTGATGTTTCAGAAACATCAATGTCTCTCCCATCCAATCAGCCTAATATGGAACCAGACCTATGTTTCAGATATATGACATTGCAAAACATTGAATCAACAAAAAAATAATGAAACAGTAAGCCTCAGTAAACATTCAATTGAGCATATACATAGAGAAATTGAATATTCTCAAATGATTGAGCTGGTGGTTCCATGTCATAAATATGAAAACAAGTCTTTTCCCCACACTATGTCAACAACGACAAGTATGTCTAAAAGAAATATAAACAATGAAATGGTTGAATGTTTTGTCAATTCAGAATCTATTATTACAAATGAGTAGAGATCAACTGAAGTGGAGAAAGATAATCCCAAGATGAACCTGATACAAGTAAGGCTATGCGTATTGATGTTCCGAAAGAGGATGATATGATAGAAGGAGATTTAAGAGCTGAGAACTATAGGCAGTGGAGAATGAGACACTATGGCAGTGGAGCTTCCGAGGCACCTTCTAGGCGTATTTGATGCTAATTATAAGTCTTTAATGGATGGTTGTAAAAGGTCCAAAAACTTATTGGTAGTTGTTGGAGTTGTAATGGCTTGTCCATTATATTTCTGATGGTTAGACCAATATGACCAATAATCCCTTGGTAAACACTCTATCTCCTGCAGGTCCATACTTCTTGAGGGCTATAGCAGCTTCGGGGGAGGAGAAGGCAATTGATTGGGGTGCTAAAAAAATCGGAAGCAATTAAGATCATTGGTCCTTCAAATGTCATGCAGGTGATCAAAGAAAATGCTCATGCAAAGTAAAATACCATATTTTTTTGACCCTGTTTGCTTCATAGGTTAAATTTTCCTATGAAATATATTGTTGTTGAAGTTCAAGGGATGAAAATTGTATGTGAAAATGAAATAAAAATTCAAATTTTTATTGCTACCCACCAACATGCTGAAGCAGTATACTGACAATTTGCTGATCTTCAACTCTAAAGGTTGGAGAAACCGGATTTGAATCTGACTATATCATGTTTAAACAATTAGTAGAAATGAGGACAAAATTATCTTCCATGGTTCAGTCTTTAGTGGCAAACTTCAAAGAGAATTTGGATTAGAATTACCATTCTTCATTAGGCTTGATGTGATCAAGTCGAGATTTTCTCTCCATAATGGAGCCACTTGTTGATTTTTTATTACTTTGGGATATTTATGTGACATTTTGGAGGGTGTCAACATTTTTTTGGAAACAATTCAATATTTTCTTAAAGAGTGGGGCCCTCTTTTGTCTGGCACCCTAAGGGACGTAATCATAAAAATATGAACAAACGCCACTCGTCTGCATTCTTTATCCTACACCTTGAACCTGGAGTACTGTGATGTACTTGGGGCTAAAAGGAGTAACCCACACAATGACAAGAGAAGTGAATGACCAAAAAAAGACAAGAGAAGCGACTGATAGTCTCAGGGCAACACTTTGTGAGATACGTCCTAATCCAATGGAATTCTCATAGCTAAAGAGCATGTTTGTTGAAACCTTCCAATAACCCCAGACTTCTACTTGGGATAGGAAGTTGTCAGAAGGCTTCAATAGTGGGATTTTGTTAAAATTGGACAACTAGGTTCAAACTCTAGGTTGTGCTGCTCAGATGATGATCCCAATATTTTTATTGGAGTCCTCTTTCAGAGAGTTGTAAGATTGATCTAAAGATCATCTCGATTGGATGAGGAGAACATGTACTTTGAATTTATTCCACTTATGCGCTAGGTTGGCCTGGAATAAAATATAGACTTAAATGTCTTAAAGGACGTGTAACACACCCCCAAAGATTCCTATATATTGGAGAGACTTGTTCCTTTAACACACATTGTGTGGAGGAATTCTCTCTCTCTGGATGGCGTTGGAGCTGCATATCTATGGAATGTACTTTGTTTGGGTTGTTATGGGGTTATGTGTGACACACTTGGCTGAATGACTTGCTGGAGACTTTGCTGGTAGAAGCATCCTGCTGATCGTCGTAACTCCACCATTCATCATCTGTGTTTTGGCTTGTCTTCCATTGATCTATTAGTATGTTCTATCTCCTTCAGTATTGTGTGCCCTAATCTGAAATGGCATAGAACATGTTCAAAAATTAACATGGTATCAGAGCTTAAGGGGAAGACAATGCCGATTTTGTGTTGATCCCTGATCTATTGATCCATTTTGTGCAACGCTACCTCTAGAAAAAGACTTGGTGAAGTAGAATTTCTTCTGTGCCCTAGACACAACTACCACAGCAAGAAGAAGGAGCTCTGTTTGGGTTTATTAACTGTTGTAATGAAGGTTGAGCTTGCTAACTGTTAGGCTGAGCCCTTAAGGGCTAAACGCTGCAATGTTTGGGCACTATTTTTGGGGGACCGAATGCTCTAGGCTACTGTGTGCTAGACCGCAGGCCATAACACCATAGCAAGGCATGCATGAGAGAAAAAACAGAAGCCTCTATAAATGCCGCAAGCCTTGAGGCTTCACTAAATCCTGCTGCAGCAAAAGAGGACGACCAACATGGAAAATTCTCTAAAGAGGCTACCACTGCAACTGTAGGATGCTGCTACAACTGTAGGATTCTGCTGCATCTAAGGGAGGAATCTACCCTAAATTTGCAGCGTAAAGGGGTAGCCTTCTATTGAAGGAAAGCCGCAGCCCCTTAGGAAGAAATCTGGGCAGTATTGGAGGGTTCAGTTAGGCAAGAGATTAGTTTCATGTTTACCTTCATTCCTATGACCAGTTTGAAGAGCTCGAACTTAAAGACAGATCTGAAGCATTGAATCCCCGCCTCAGTCTTAAACTCGGTCATCATCGAAAAATTTGTTGCCACTGTACAATGATACCTTAAAGGCTCAGATCTATAAACTCGGATTGCAGAGATAATCTGGGATCTGTGGTTATTGTTGAGGCAAAATTCTGAATTGGAGATTGGCCCTAACTAACTTGAGAAACTTGGACTGTTGACCAAAGCCACTACCTGCTGGAGTTACTTCTTATGTGGAAGCCAAATTTTCAAGGTCTGCTTTCTGTGTGTGTGTGTGGCATCATATGACATCCATCCAAGCTGTCACCCCACTGAAATAAGGAGACAAAAATAGTAAGGGTTGTTTTTATGGGTAGTCTGTCCCTTATGGAGAATACCACAGGCCCTAATTAAAGTTTTGATGAGGGCAGCAGGTTTGAAGTTACACATAAACTGATATATAGTGCACGTTGATATCTTGGATGAATGACAGCGGATGGGCCACGGTCCCTACTTCCTTTGGAGGATGTCGCAACCCTTCTTTGAGCCGTTGTCTCCAATGTAAGTTTGTGGTGTTATTTTTGTACATATTTTGTATTCTTATTGGACGAAGGGACAGCTAGCAAAGCTCTGTTAAAGAGATGCTTTGAAGAGGTGTATTCCACTAGCTAGCATCCAAGGTTGTTTGGACTATTTTCAGTTTCAAATTTAGGCAAAGAATCTCACCAAATTCAAAGGTTGATTTAAGTCATGTCACATGGAGACTATGTAAGAAGGTTGATGCCTATCACATTTGCACAGTGAGTAGAATGCTCGGTTCTTAAATCCTTGAATATGATTAAGGGCATGCATAGTGGTAGAGAGAGTATATAAGTGGAAGCCGCAGTGAAATATTAGATTTGTTTTCGTAGACAAGATGCCATAAGCTGACTATGTTCCTAACCAGTACACATTATTTCAGAGTGTCTACAACTTGTGTTGCACCAAAATACAGAAAGGAGATCGGATGTCTCCTATGGCTATGAGAACAGTCCTTAATTTTCACATCATAATAGTTATATCCAAATTCTGAATGGCCAGGTTTGTAGGTGGAAGTTCTAGGCAAAGTTTTTTTTGTAATCTCTGCAGCTGCAGATTGAATTTCTGTATAAGGATAATCAAGGATCCTACTAGTGGTGAGTAGGAAAAACGTTGTAGATTGCAGCCGCAGACCCAATTCCCATATTTGTGCATAAGCAAGACCACAGTGATATTTAGAAGATGACATACTGTGTCATTTACCACATGTTCAGGATTTGGGCACTTATGACTGAGCTAGATCTACCTAACATAAAGGTATCACATAAGGTATGGACTGACATGTAGAAGAGTAAATTCTGTGTTTTGAACATCTATATGATTGGTTTCTCGATCTGTGCAATTTAGGAGACAAATCGCAGAATTAGGATCTGGAGTCTTGTAGCCCTAGATCCATCAACTATTAACTGTAGTTGGGCAGATATAAAATTAAGAAGCAGCGCTGGATGAGATGCCAGATGTAGTGGATGAAGCTCTCAAGTTGGATTCCTCATTTTGTGGGTCGCAGTAAAGAGGGCTGGTTGAGGAAGCTACAGCAAACCTCCTCAGAATAACAGGACTTCTAACATAAGCTGACGCTTGTTGATATATTATCCCTATTGGACAGTGACATATTTAGACACCTATGTAGCAGTAAGCATGTGACAGTAGCAGTCTCACATTGAAGCGTAATGGTAAAATGTGTTTTTGCAGCTTTCAGACACATTTTTGGAGTCTTTAGCAAAATACTGTGGTCTTGGATGGTTTTGACCATGGGAGAATAAAACTCCTTTCCAAGCTGGTGTCTGGGATGCCCTCATTTAAAATAAATTTCTTCTCGAGAGAGAGAAGCTGGCATTAAGAGGGAGAATAAAACTGTATATGCTCCTGAGCGGATACCATTGCTGAACGAAAGAAGACCCTCATCGCTCAAAGACATATGGCTTCAGAGGGGGAAATTCCAGAGGAAAAACAAGATTCAAGATGAAGGACCTAGGACTAATACACTACTTGCCTGGCCTGGAGGTCTAGCAGAGACTTGGCAAGATTTTCCTTTCTCAAGGAAAATATATTGTGAAGCTTCTAGAAAGATTTAGTATGATGGACTACAAGTATGTGTCGACACCAATGGAGCTCAACTTCTAAAAAGTTGAGCGGCAGCACTGCTGGACCCGTGTTAAAAATCCTACTGAGTATCATCAACTCGTAAGGGCTCTGGTGTTCTTAGTAAACACCCGTCCGGACGTATGTTGTGCAGTGAACACTTTGAGTCAACACATGGTTGATCATAACATTCACTGGGTTGGTGCCAAGAAACTCTTGAGATATCTCTAAGGAACGATAGACCATGGGCTGAGATACACTGCCAGGAGTATGACACTCCATGGATATACTGATGCCGATTGGGTTGGCAGTGTGGTGGATCATAAAAGCACGTCTGAATGCTACTTCACAAGTACATCTCCTTCGGGAAGGAAACGAAATTCGGTAGCCTTGAGCACCGCTGAGGTCGAATACATTGTATCATGTATGACCCGTTGTGAAGTCACTTGGTTGTGAAAGCTCTTCAGTGAGTTGTTCGAGCATGTGCTAGATGCCATCATTATCCTTTGTGATAACCAGAGGGGGATTAATTTGTCATAGAATCCTAGGTTCCACGATTGATCCAAGCATGTTGATGGCTGGTACCACTTTATCTAGGATATGGTACATCGAGGCGCCGTAAGGCTCGATCATATAGGAACTGATGAGCAGGTCACGGATATTCTCAAAATGCCCTTGGGGAAGCTCATGTTCCTAACCTTCCCTGAGAATCTTAGAATCATGGAACGACCCTATTCTAAGGGTCATGTTGGACGATGAGCTTTGGGAGCTCCAAGGGGTTTTTTGGGGATAGCTTTGGTGCTACAAGTAACCATGGGGCTAGGCTTGCCAAACCTAGTTGGAATGCTTCTACCCCACTGTGATGATATTGAGATGGTTTACCTCTCTCTGATATGTGCCCTGTATGCATCCTACCCATGGGGTTTCGGACTCATGGGAAGTACCTCTCATTTGGCCAATGAGGTGAGAAAAGCTAGAGACTAGTAGCAAAGACTAGTGGACGCATCAGAGATTGTCGTACTCTCTATCTAGGATGGCACATGTCCAACCACTTGATCTAGGATAAAGTCTAGTGAGGTTTCGGACCTCCAACTGACTTCGGGTTAGTGAAACTAACTTCGGGTTAGTATATGACTCTCTTGAGTCCTAGTGAGGTTTCGAACCTCCAACTGACTTCGGGTCAGTGAAACTAACTTTGGGTTAGTATATGACTCTCTTGAGTCCTAGTAAGGTTTCGGACCTCTGGGCTGAATCTATCAGCCGAGTATGATGCCTTTGTGACTGACCCACTTCTGTTCTGAAATAAAGAGGCCAGCAGAGCAAGTTACAGCAGGATGACGCACGATGTATGGATTTCACTTATGGATGGAGTTCTCCCTAGTTGAGAGGGAATGTTAAAATTGGACAACTAGGTTCAAACTCTGGGTTGTGTTGCTCAGATGATGATCCCAATATTTTTTTTGGATTCCTCTTTCGGATAGGTGTAAGATTGATCTAAAGATCATCTCGATCGGATGAGCAGAACATGTACTTTGAATTTATTCCACTTATGTGCTAGGTCAGCCTAGAATAAAATATAGACTTAAATGTCTTAAAGGACGTGTCACACACCCCCAAAGATTCCTATATATTGGAGAGACTTAGAGTTCATTTAACACACATTGTGTGGAGGAATTCTCTCTCTCTGGATGGAGTTGGAGCTTCATATCTATGGACTGTTCTTTGTTTGGGTTGTTCTGGGGTTATGTGCGACATGCTTGGCTGAATGACCTATTGGAGACTTTGCTGGTAGAATCATCTTGTTGATCGCCGTAACTCCACCATTCATCATCTTTGTTTTGGCTTGTCTTCCATTGATCTATTAGTATGTTCTCTTTCCTTGAGTATTGTGTGCCCTAATCTGAAATGGCATAGAACATG
Source organism: Pinus albicaulis (assembly GCA_034641835.2). Lineage (NCBI taxonomy): Eukaryota > Viridiplantae > Streptophyta > Pinopsida > Pinales > Pinaceae > Pinus > Pinus albicaulis. Next base: position 479,753,759 of record CM076569.1, on the reverse strand, counting down.
TTCAGAAATTAACAGATGCCCTGGATTCATGCTTGAGAAAAGCACTATGGACCTATGATAGTTTTTCTTTAGGTACTTGATCTATTTTTTCTAACGATGTAATCTAAGAGTAATATTTTGACTACATTCAATCTCAGATACAAACACAGATTATAAGGTCCCTCCAATTTCATACCATGAAAGTGAAAATATAGATGTTGTTGGAGGAGAATGATCTTTGGCATTTGTAAATACCAAAGTTGAACGACCTACCAATCTATAAAGTTGACAAAAAAATAAAAAGAAGATAGCCAAAACAAAGCAAGTCATCCTGGACTCCATGAAGGATCCCACACATTATCAGTAAAACCATCAGTAACAGGATGTTTGATGCTATCTTCACTATATATCAGGGTGAGAACATCAATTGAAATATGCTTCTAAGGATCAAGCTTATAGTCACACAAATGAACAAAATAGATATTGCAGCCACTTCTTTGATAAAAATTAATAAACTCTATGATCAATGTGCAACAACGTGAAAAGAGCTCAAGCATGAAGATTCGGTACACAACCTTGAATGGGCTTTCATCTTCATGGAAACCTTTTGTCTAAGGTGCCTATGCCCGAGAAAGCTTTCCACTTTTGACTCTTGAGAAGTTATGGGATGATTTTATCCAAGAAGATACAAACTAGAGTGAGTTGAAGGTATAGAGATGAAAGATAAAAATTCTAACCCTCACTATAAATATATTGAATGCTAGAAAAAATAGGGGACCTAGTATAGGTCAGCAGGAGAGAAAGAGAATTCAGATTCCTCGAATCAATGGTAAGAAATTATTGGGCCATATCAAGTGTTTCATGTGTCAATATTTTGACAATTATGCTTATTAGTGTCCTCAAAAGAAGGAGAAGGGCGAGCAATAACAACATAAACAATATTTGTTAGAGTGGATGAGTTTCATTCAAGCTTGTGACATACTTCTCCATGATCTCATCTCTTTCATCCAACACAATGTATGGTGTCAGATGGTACATGGATAGTGGAGCAACCAAACATATGGCCTTTGGCAAACTTCAAGAGTATGAGGCAAGCATACAAGTGTATGTTTTATGATGATTTCAAATATGCAACAACAATAATGGGATCTATCTCATTCCAAATTCCATTTGGTGATATCTTTGAGCTCAATGGTGTTTTACATGTACCTGGATTAACTAAAAATTTCCTTTCAGTTTTAGTAATGACAAACCTATGATATATTGTTGAGTTTGATGATCACTCTCATCAAAAAGATATGCCCATATCCTAGTTGGGGTTTTAGCTAGAGGATTCGAAAGGGTGGTCGATACAGGTTGCAAGAAGACCATGTAAGAACCCTAGTGCATGATAAAAATAATTTGCGCAAACTTTGGCACAAGATCAAAATAGCACAAAAAATGTGTAACCCTATAAACCAAGAGTGTTGCTAATTATTTTTCTATATATACAGAAATATGAAACACAAGAAGATGATACATTTTCTTAATAAAACACAAATCAATTAATAGCATGGTGACAAAATATTAAACCTCAAATTATTCTAATAAACATATCCTAATCGTTTCATTCGCACAAATTTAAACCCTACCAAACAACTTGACCTGTTTATAAGAGAGACCCTGAAACTCTACCTCTGTTGGGCCCAAATTCATTCAGAGGGGTTGGCTTCTCAGGAGCGACGACATTTTTGGCACTACTTTTTTAACTTCCCAGTTTTTTTTCTTTTCCATTTCTTTACTGGAACCTCGACAACTCTGATGTCCTCTACAAGAGCTGGTTTTTTAGTTTCTCGAAATTTTCAACAATTTTACCCTTGGGCTTCATCAGAAAGGCCTTCTTGACACTCTTAAGGGTCTTGTTTGGGGTTTTCACCGCTACATTTTGAGGGTTGATGTTCATGCATGCTTCTTCACTGCTCGGGAAGCCATGTCTACTCGAAAATTGTCAATAGCCTTCAAAGATAGAAGAAATGAAACAAAATCTTCACATAAATATTCAAGAAATAATTATATACTTGCACCTCGTACTCCTCTTATCAGGTTTTGAACTCGTACTCCTCTTATCGGGTTTGGAATGAGCTAGTTGCGCATCGTACTCGTCTTGTTCAAACGTAAGGAAACAAGTCAATGGCCCATGACCTAGAGGCATCTTGCAAGAGTAAAATTTTGTCCCATTATGGACCACTAGTGGGTAATTATAGGTGGCATGGTTTTCCTTGAATAATAGTGATGAGTCAACCTGCATTAGCAAATAACAACCAGTGATGGTTGTCCTTGTTGTTTTTTTGGCCATTGAGTTGTGATAAGTTTTCCCACCATTTAGAAAAAAATGGTGAGCTGTTATATACCTAGTATGGAGAAGAAATTGTCACAAACTAGCAAACATAATGTAGTAGAAGAGGTTATCCTTTGTCCCAAAGGAAAAATAGAATTTTCTTGTGTATGGGGAATAGGATCAATCTCAAGCAATCAAGTGGAAGCATATGCATTACTTCAAGGATTAATGTTGACAAAAGAACATCATTTTTATTCTTTGATTGTTGTTGGCGATTTTAAACTCCTTATTCATCATATAGTAGTTGATTCTCTTATGTTTATGTATATCATGTGCTCGGGGAAAACAACCAAGAATCAGATGCAATGGCAAATGAAGGAGTGAATTAGAATTTGGGTAAATTGAGGTTCAAGGAAGGATTAATGTTGACAAAAGAACATCATTTTTCTTCTTTGATTGTTGTTGGTGATTTTAAACTCCTTATTCATCATATAATAGTTGATTCTCTTCCATTTATGTATATCATGTTCTCGAGGCAAACAACCAAGAATCAAATGCAATGGAACATGAAGGAGTGAATTGAAATTGGGTGAATTAGGGTTCAATGGGAAAACCTAATGGTGCCCTCTCCCTTGACATTTTCTTCATGCAATTAAAAAGGTAAAGACCTCCTCACCATGGGTACCATTTGTTTAATCAAAAAATATGCAACATGGAATTGAATCAAATGAAGCCCCATGCAATGGCACTTCAAGCCCTTTTGATTAATCATCCCCCATACCAGCCAATGCGATAAATACTATAGAATGGGGAGGCCAATTCAAGTGAAAAAAAATGTCGTTACAGCCCCAAGTATCAGTCAAACCATTCAAAAGGTGGGCCCTTTATTTTTTAGACCTGATCATGCCAATCTCTCGAAAGAAGAATATATTTCTAGTGTGCACTGACGATGTTACGAAATGGGTCGAGGCCAAGGCGCTAGCTCCAGCAAATGAATAGGCAGTTGTCAATTTTATTTATGAGGAGATTTTTACCAGGCTCAGTGTGCCAAGATAGATCATTACCGGCCATGAAACGCAATTCACGTCCAAACTACTCAAAGTTATCATGGAGTAGTATCAAATTAGGCACTGGACTTCTACTCCTTATACAACTTATGAGAATTTAACATTTAGAGGCAGTCACTTAACAATCGCATCTAAAAGTTTAATTCTAATGACTTTTGAGGGCAGTTGTCCAAAACTACTTCCAAAAGTTACATTGTCATGACTTTTAAGGGTGGTTAAGGGATTCTAAGTTAGCAGTGAGGGGTTAAGGTTTTACTGGCTTAGGGTTTAAGGGATCAAGGGTTTAATGGGTTATGAGTTATAAGTGTAGGGGTTAAAATATTATGGTTTGGGGGTTACGGGGATAAGGAATTTAGTGGTTATGGGTTAAGGGCTTATTGGTTGTGATAAGAGGGCCCCTAATCCCCTTATCACAACTATTGGGGGTTACCCTATCAATTGCTCTTATTGCCTTCTCTCTAGGCCCACTAGCCCCTCTTCCCTCAGGTCCTAAGGCCCCATATGATTCCCTAATGTTAGGATTATAGATTTTAGTAACTCTCACTTCTACCCATCCATGATACCCTTATGTCTCCTTTCCCCGTTCAATACAACAAAAGAATCCCCCTCCCCCAAAATTAATGAGAAATAAACATTTGGAGGTGGTCATTAGGTTAGAACTGTAAAAGAATCTTAGCTAGGTAAGAGTTGTAAAAGAATCTTAGGTGGGAGCTGCAAAAGTAATTTCAGTAGAAGAAACTGAGAAGATGGAATTTGTACCTTGTCAGGCTGGAAAACAAAATAACATGCTCAAAGAAGAAAGTGAAAATTCCAAAAATCAAAACTCGCATGGAGTTATTAGTGTAGTCCACAACATGATAGAAGATATTGAAAATTGCATGGCAATTGAAAGTCAAAGTGTAGATGGGATAGTGAATGAGTGGATGGGATAATGCATGTTTTATGAATCATTTCTCAGCTCAGTTATTTATGCTCGTGATCATTGGTTGAAACCTAGTGAAGCAATCCTTCCAGACATAGCTAATATGTATGTGGATGGTGTTAGAAAAGGTGGAACTAGTTTATCATTTTGGGAAATGTATATGGCTTCAACATGTATTGTATTGGTAAGGAAGTGGTTGAAGATGCTGCTCAACAAAGCATAGTCGATGTTGTGGATAGCAGGGATATAGTGATAGATACTTTTTTCAAACATACATTTGATATTATGAAAATAAAAGTAATCTTGTTGATTCCCTGTATGCAGGAACATATTAAAAGAATATTACGATTTTGTAACTCTAGAAGATTACAGTGATGTTTTTTGTGTAAATTTGAAATAAAATATGAAATAATATGACAAGTGGATTTTTAAAGCCTTCTTACCAATTGGTTTTCTGGAACAGGTGCTGCTCTGAAAATGTTCGAATCTGGGCTTCCTGGAACTACGCCACGCCATTCAACATTGAGATGAAAAGGCTGCTACATCATTAAAATATTGAGTCACTGAAGAGAAAATATACGAAACCCTGAGAAAGCCCTAAAAAACACTTGGATAAAATAAAGGATAACTAATCCTGACCTTTTTTTAAGCCAATTTCTGCAACTTGGGAATATCTTCATGCAATCTGAGCTTGGTATGTCGAACTTCAACAGTCAAGGTTGTGACCACAACCCTGTTCTTCTACTTCGCTACATCTTCGACTTTTTGGTACCAAAAATGCACAGAATTTAGCAGTTTTTCCTAGCATTTTAAAAATAGAGCCAGGGAAATGTAGGGCTTACTAACCTACTTTGCAGCCTCAATGTTGGACTCGAAAACATTATTGAATACTGATGAAGGCGTCGTTTCCGGAGATCTGATTCTCCCTGTGTTTGTCAATATCGTACTTCCATACTTTTTGCAGATGGCATCTACCGGCCTCAGAATGTTGATGATGCTCATTTTCACAGTGATCAGACATGATGTGCTGCTCCATGCCTATTATTTTGGATTTGTGTTTTCCCTAGGAATTATTTCCGGATACTAAATTTCAAATATCTTGCAATCGTAATTGAATGTCCATGAGGCTCATCTTCACAGTGATGATCAGACGTGATGTGCTGCTCCAAGCCTATTATATTGGATTTGTGTTTTCCCTCGGAATTATTTCCGGATACGATTTGCGTTTTCCCTCGGAATTATTTCTGTATACGAAATTTCAAATATCTTATAATCAATCTTAATTGAACGATTGATTAAACAAATTTGACTAAAAGATTGACTAAACAACTAATGTAGATTACTAGACTTCCACCCTTCAAAATTTGTGAGTGGCCTAACTTTGAAGTGAAATTGAGTTTGTTGAAATTTCAACTCGTATGGAATTTCTAGTGGTTTATAGAAATTTGGCATGATTGGTTGAATAAAGTTGTGGTAGTTCAAAGAATTTTTGTGTTCATCTATTTGTTCACAAAATTTGCACAGTTTATGTCATTTCTAAGAATTATGTAATGTTATTTTATATGGTTTTTAGTAAAAATGATGTAAGGTCATTTTAGTATAGTTTTTATTGTTGTTAAAAATGATAAGAAATTTATGTAATATTTTAATGTAATGTTATATTAATAAGATTTTTAATGTTGTTAGAAAAGAAGAGAAATTAATGGTATTATGATGTGATTAGTGTTGGGTTAGTTCATCTTTTATTTATAATTTTTTTCTTATTACTTTTTCACTATTTTGGTTGATGTGTGTAACTATAGGCTCATTATTTTATTTTCAAATGTGAGTGGACAAGGTTATTCTAACATTTGATGAATGAATGGATTGAATTTCTTGCTTATATTTCCTTATGTGAGAGTATTATCAAATACAACATGTTTAGTGTTCCCCTTGCGTGGCAATCCATTCTCCTTTGCGTGGTGGTTATGTTATTCATTTGCTCAAGTTTCTCAAACTACGCTTCAGGAACTCCAAATAAACCCTCAAATGTCTTCTTCAAGGTCCAACATAAGACATCAAGCAATTGGAATTGTACTCAACATGCCCTTTCCTTTGTAGAGTTGGAAGTCCTTTATTGTTGCTTTACTTGTCCCTACACTCTTCACTAATTATTATGCTCGATGTTAGGTGTAGGCCTTTGCCTAGATCTTCACTAAGCACAATGTTTCATATTTTCATTAAGCATGTTCACCATGTAAAGCGGCACAATGCTTCATATTTTCATTAAGAATGTTCACCATGTAAAGCAGCACAATGCTTCATCTTGTCATTAAGCATATTCACCAAGTAAAGTCGCTTTGATCACTAGGTCTACATTTGGGGAAAATTATTCCCTTTAATTCCCTTTGCTTGGTAATGCACCTTTTTTATCTTAGTGATGTTGTGTTTAACTATAATTATCATGTCATTATGTAATGACACAATAGGATCCCACTAAGCAAATATTTCATTGCTCATGGTTATTTCTTAACAACAAGTAGGTGGCTAAGGCAGGCCAGGGTGTGCTAGGTGCCAGGGTGTACCAACATGTGTCAAGGAGTGTCAAGGAAAAAAAAGGGAGAACCAAGCTAAAATGCAAGGAAGTGACCACCTGAGAGGGTTAATAATTTAGGACTTTACCTTTTTCAAAAGGGGCACGCTAGGTACACTAACAACATGTTCCAATACATGCCAAGTGCCAATGTATGCCGAAACACAAGGGAGCACTGGAAAAAATGCATGGAAATGAATGAATAAGAGTGTATGACAGGGTGGGTCAACAAGTTGTGGGCATGCTAAGGAAGGAGTGACATGGTATGCTAGGTAGCGCTAAGTCATGCAAGAGTTACAAGGCGAAATGTGTCCAAGATGTTGTAGGTGCCAAGGCGTGCCAACATGTGCTATGAATGTTAGGGAGTGTCATAGAAACACAAGAGAGAACTAGGTTAAAATGCATGGAAATGAATGAATAAGAGTGTGTGACAGGGGGTGTCAACAAGTTCCAAGTGTGCTAAGGAGGGAGTGACATGGTATGTTAGGCAATGCTAAGTCATGCTAGACTACCAGGGTGACATGTGAACAAGATGTGTCAAGTGCTAGGGTGTGCCAACATGTGCTAGGAATTGTTAGGGCATGTGAAGGAAACACAAGGGAGCACTAGGTCAAATTAATGGATGAAAATGAATGACTAAGAATTTGTGACAGGAAGTGTGTTGATGAGGGAGTGATAAGGTATACTAGGAAGTGTTAAGGAATGCTAGAGGCTAGAGCAACATGCCAAGATGTGCTAGGTGCTAGGGTGTGCCAATGCATGTCAAGGAGTGTTATGGAGTGCCATAGAAATGCAAGGGAGTGCTAGTTTCAAATGTGTGGAAATGAATGAATAAGAGTGTGTGACAGGGATTGTTAGAAAATTATAGGATTGATTAGGGAGTGACATGGTATGCTAGGTAGTGCAAAGGAATGCTAGAGTGGGTGACATTCCAACATGTGTCAGGTGCTAGGGTGTGCCAATGTGTGTCAGGGAGTGTTGGAGAGTGTCATGGAAAGACAAGGGAGAACTAGTTCAAAATGCATGGAAATTAATGGATAAGAGTGTGTGATAGGGAGTGTTAGTGAGTTCCAAGTTTGTTAAGGAGGGAGTGACAAGGTTATATGCTAGGCAGTGCCAAGGCATGCTAGAGTGCCAGTGAATGTCAGGCAGTGCTAGGGTGTGATAGGGAGTGACAAAGCATGGCAAGAAATGTAGGGGATGTTAATACGTGTCATATAGTGCCAAGGAATTTTTAGACGTGTCAAGTGTTATGGCGTGTCAATATGTAAACTATGTTGCATAGTTGCTTTATGGCCAGGGTTGGACATGAGCCTTGACTTGGTAACTTGTTAAGTGGGATGAGTTGAGATGAATGAATAAGAGTGTGTGGCAAGGAGTGTCAGCGAGTTCCATGTGTGCTACTAATCAACGCTATGTCATTCTAGAGTGCCAAGGTGGCATGCGACCAAGATGTGTCAGTTTCCAGGGTATGTCAACATGTGTTAGGAAGTGTTAGGGAGTGTCAGGGAAACAAAAGGGAGCACTAGGTAAAATTAATGCATGGAAATGAAAAAATAATAGTTTGTGACAGGAAGTGTCAGTGATTTCCAGGTATGCTAAGGAGGGAGTGACAAGGTATGCTATAGGTCAGGGAAACATGCCAATATGTGCCATGTTCTAAGGTGTGCCAATGCATGTCAGGGAGTGTTATGGAATGCCAAGGAAAGTCAAGGGAGCACTAGTTTTAAATGCATGGAAATGAATAAGAGTGTGTGACATGGAGTGTCAGTGAGTACTAGGGGTGCTAAGGAGGGAGTGGCAAGGTATGCTAGGTAGTTCCAGGGAATGCTAGTGTGTTGGGGCAACGTGCCAAGATGTGACAGGTGTCAGGGTGTGCCAATGTGTGCCAAGGAGTGTTAGGGGGTTCCACAAAAACACAAAGGAGAACTAGTTAAAAATGCATGGAAATTAATGGATAAGAGTGTGTGATAGGGAGTGTCAGTGAGTTCCAAGTCTTCTAAGGAGGGAGTGACAATGTTATATGTTAGGCAGTGCAAAGGCATGCTAGAGTGTTAGGGAATGGAAAGGAATGTTAGGGTGTGTTAGGGAGTGAAAAAAATTCCAATAAATGTAGTGGGTGCTAACACATGCCACATGGTGCTAAGGGAGTGTTAAACATTCTAGGTGTTATGGCATGTCAAGATGTAAACTATGTTGCTTATTTGTTTTATGGCCACAGTTGGATGTGAGCCTTGACTTGGTAACTTGTTAAGTGGGATGAGTTGAGATTGGAAATGAGTAGCCTAAGATGAGTTATAGGAAAGTCTTAGGTGAGCAAGGCATAGTGTAGTTTTAGTAATTGTAACTTGGTCAATATATTATAGTCAAGGAAGGACTTGTTTGGGTTCCCAAGTCTAAAAAAACGTAAGGGTAGTTGTGAGGGCATGATAGCTAAGGAGTGCCAAGGAATGAAAAGGTGTGCTAACACACGACAGGCAATGTCAATGCGTGATGAGGAGTGTTAGGGTGTTCCAGGAAAACAAAATGGAGAATTAGATCAAAATTATTCATAATGAATGAATACTGAGTGTGTTCCAAGGAGTGTCAGTGAATTCTAGGTTTCCCAAGGATGAATTGTTTCAGGATAAGTTCAGAGGAAAACTTGCGAGAGGGAAGCCTATGGTTGTGATAAGGTATCGAAAAAGTAATTTCAGAGAAAGGGAGACTTTGGGTTGGGCACAAAATTGTTTTTCTAATGACTTGGTTGGGTTCCCAAGTTGAAAAAAAAGTAAGGCTATCTATGAGAGTATGACAACTAAGGAGTGCCAAGGTGTTCCATGGAATGTAAGGTTCCCAATTAAGGCTAGTTGTGAGGGCATGAGTGCCAAGGCATGCTTGGGAATGATAATATGTGACAGATAGTGGGAAGGCATGTCAAACATGCTAAGATGTTCCAAGTGTTAAGGCATGCCAAGATGTGCAAGGGTGTGACAATGCATGTCAGGGATAGTCAAGGAAACAAAACGGAGAAACAAGTTAAACTACAAGGAGATCAACACATTAGAGGGTTCATAAGTCATAAATTTACCTTTTCTATGAGGGGCATGCTAGGCACACCAACACTAGGTGCGGATAGGTGCCAAGTGCAAAGTGTTAGTGCATTCTACATGCCAAATATTCCTATATTACTTCTCATCTACTTTCCAATAATTGATTTCAAATCACTTTAATATTTAACCATGCCAAAGCATACCAACTCATCTCAATGCATGTCAAACATGCTAAGAATTTACAAACGATAACATGTTCCAAGTGCCAATGTGTGTTAGGTAGTGTTATGTATGCTATGAAGTGGTAGGGCATGTCGAAAAGCGCTAAGTAGAGAGTGTCAATGCATGCTGAGGAGTGTTAGGGAGTACTAAGAAAACACAAGGGAGAACTAGGTCAAAATGCATGGAAGTGAATGAATATGAGGGTGTGTCAGGGAGTGGCAATGAGTGTTAGTTGTCATGCCAAGGAGGGAGTGAGAAGGTATTCTAAGCACTCACACACCATATTGACTACTCACTTCTTACCATCCCCACACCATAAAAAATAACCCTAAAAATGTCATTCTTAAAATCTCTTGTGTAGTTTCCTAATTTCATTCAAGTAGAATCTCACAATTACTTATGTCAGTAATGGTGCGATCATTTTTTTACTCTTAAAGGAACTCTTTCTAGACATGCACCCCATCAAACATAAATCATCGAATGAAAAATAAATGAAAATGAATGAATAAGAGGGTGTGTTGGGGAGTGTCAGCAAGTGTCAGACATGCCGAGGGGGGAGTGACAAGGTATGCTAGGGAATGCTATGGAATTTAAAGAAGTGTCAGGGTGTGCTAACATGTGTCAGATAGTTCCAAGGCATGCAAATGCATGCCAAGCATGCCAAGACATGCCATGTGTTAAGGCACGACGAGATGTGCCAGGTGTTAGGGTATGCGAACGCACGTCATGGAGACTTGTCAAGCGACAAAAGGGAACACCAAGTTAAAATGAAAATAAATGAACACATATGAGGGTTAATAATTCAAGACCTTACCTTTTCAAGAGGGGCATGCTAGGCATACCAACACTAGTGCCAATACATGCCAAGTTTTAGTGTGTCTTAAGTGCCAAATCATCCTATATTACTTCTCTCTTAATTGTGAATAATTGATCTCAAAAAAAATTATTTTAAACCATGCCAAGGAATTCCAGGGCATCCATACACATGCCAAGAATTTTCAAGTGCCACTAAGTGCCAAGAGCCAATATGTGTCAGGGAGTTATAGGGCATGCTATGGAGTTCCAGGTTTGTTAAGGATTGAGTGACAAGATATGCTAGATATTTCCAATGCATGCTAACGTGCTAAGGAATCATAACAAATGTTCCAAGTGCCAATGTGTGTTAAGTGTTAGCGAGTTCTAGGGAAACACAAGGGATCACTATGTAAAAATGCATGGAAATAAATGAATAAGAGTCTTTGACAGGGATTTTCAGCGAGTTCCGGGTGTGCTAAGGAGGGAGTGACATGGTATGCTAGGCAGTGCTAAGTCATGCTAGTGTGTCAGAGTGGCATGTGGCCAAGATGTGCCAGGTGCCAAGGTGTGCCAACACATGATAGGAAGTGTTAGGGAGTCCTAGGGACACACAAGGGAGCACTAGGTGAAAATAATGCATGCAAATGAACAATCAAGGGATTGTGACCGGAAGTGTCAGTGAGTTCCAAGTGTGCTAAGGGGGGAGTGACAAGGTGTGCTAGAGGTTAGGGAAACATGCCAAGATGTGACAGGTGCTAGGGTGTGCCAATCCATGTCAAGGAGTGTTATGGAGTGCCAGGGAAAGACAAGGGAGCAATAGTTTCAAATGCATGGAAATGAATGAATAAGAGTGCATGACAGGGATTGTTAGAAAATTCTAGGTGTGATAAGGAGGGAATGACAATGTATGTTAGGTAGTGCCAAGGAATGCAAGAGTTCTAGTGCAAAATTCGAAGATGTGTCAAGTGTCAGGGTGTGCCAATGTGTGTCAAGGTGTGCCAATGTGTGTCAGGGAGTGTTATGGAGTGCCACGGAAACATAAGGGAAAAATATTTCAAAATGCATGGAAATGAGCGAATATAGAGTGTGTGATAGGGAGTGTTAGTGAGTTCCAACTGTGCTAAGGAGGGAATGACAAGGTTATATGCTAGGCATTTCCAAGGCATGCTAGAGTTATAGGGCATGTCAGGGAATGGTAGGGTGTGTTAGGGAGTTCCAAATCATGTCAAGGAATGCAGGGGATGCTAACATGTGCCACATAGTTCCAAGGGATTGTTAGATGTTCCAGGTGTTATGGCATGTCAAGATGTAAACTATGTTGCTCAGTTGTTTTATGGCCACGATTGGATGTGAGCCTTGACTTGGTAATAATGGCCATGAGTAGTCTGAGATTATTTATAATCCATTCTTAGGTGAATAAGGCATATTCTAGTTGTAGTAAATGAAACTTGGTCAAGTTGTTGTTGTCGAGGCAGGACTTGGTTGGGTTCCTCAGTATAAAAAAAATAGGGGTAGTTATGAGGACATGACAATTAAGGAGTGTTAGGGCATTCCAATGAATTAAAAGGTGTGCTAACACATGCCAGTTAGTGTTAATGCATGACAAGGAGTGCTTGGGAGTGTTAGGGCATCATAAGGGAGAACTAGTTCAAAGTGCATGGAAATGGATGAATAAGAGTTGTTGTGAGGGAGTGTCAGTGAATCCCAGGTGTCCCATGGACGAAATGTGTTAGGAGAATTTCATAATATGACTTGCAGGAGGCAAGCCTATGATTGTGATAAGGGGATGGACGAAGCAGTTTCATACAAAGGGAGACTTTGTGCTAGACACAACACTATTTTTTTAATGACTTGGTTGGGTTCCCAAGTCATAAAAAAGGTAAGGTTATCTATGAGGGCATGACAACCAGGGAGTGCCAAGGTGTGCAGGGAATCCCAAGAAGTGCTAACACATGCGAGAAATTTTCAAGGCATGTTAGGCATTCCAATATGTGCTAGGTGCTAGTGTTTGGCACCAACGCATGTTAGGGAGTGCCAGGGAAACATAATGGCAGACTAGTTTCAATTGCATGGAAATGAATGAATAAGAGTGTGTGATAGGGAGTGTTAACAAGTTCTAGGTGTGCTAATGATGGAGTGACAAGGTGTGGTAAGTAATTCCAAGGCATGATAGAGTTCTAGGAAATCATGCCAAGGTGTGCCAAGTTCCAAGGTGTGCCAATGTGTGCCGAGGAGTGTTAGGGAGTGCTAGAGAAACACAAGGGAGCACTATGTCATAATGCATGGAAATGAATGAATAAGAGTGTGTGACAAGGAGTTTCAAAGAGTTACAAGTGTGCTAAGGAGGAGTGACAATGCATGCTTGGCAGTGCTAAGGAATGCTAGAGTGCTAGGGCGACATGCAGCCAAGATGTGCCAACTCATGCAAGGAAGTGTTAACTAGGAGTGCTAGGGAAACACAAGGGAGCACTACCTCAAAATGCATGGAAATGAAAAAATAAGAATTTTTTATTGGGAGTGGAAGTGAGTTCTAGGTGTGATAAGGAGAGAGTGACAAGGGATGCTAAGTAGTGTTAAGGCACGTTAGAGGCTAGTGCGACATGCCAAGATGTCCTAGGTTCTAGGGCATACCAACATGTGCCAAGGAGTGTTAAGGAATGATATGGAAAGACAAGGGAGCACTAGGTAAAAATGCATGTAAATAAATGAATAAGAGTTTGTGACTAGGATTTTCAATGAGATCAAGTGTTCTAAGGAGAGAATGACAAGGTATGCTAGGTAGTGCCAAGGAATTCTAGAGTGCTAGGGCGGCATGCCAAGATGTGCCAGGTTTTAGGGTGTGCCAATGTGTGCTACGGAGTGTTAGGGAGTGTCAGGTAAACACAAGGAAGCACTAGATCAAAAATCATGGAAATAAACAAATAAGAGTGTGTGATAGGGAGTGTCAATGAGTTCTTGGTGTGTTAAGGAGGGAGTGACAGGGTTATATGCTAGGAAATGCCAAGGTATGTTAAACTACCAAGGTGTGTTAGGAAGTGCTACGATGTGTTAGGGGGTGTAAAATCACATCAAGGAATGTAGGGGATGCTAACACATGCCAGATAATTCCAAGGCATTAAGACATGTCAGGTGTTATGGCATGTCAAGATGTAAATTGTGTTGCTTATAAGTTGTTTTATGACCACAGTTGTATGTGATGAGCATTGTCTTGGTAACTTGTTAAGTAGGATCAATTGAGATTGGACATGAGTAGTCTAAGATGAGTTACATGTAATTCTTAGGTGAACAAGGCATATGTTGAATTTCGACGACACATGAGAATTTGGGTTTGGTCTTAGAATATTTGATGCAAACACATTCAAAGTGCCACAACACATCAACTTTTCACAATGAAATCTACACACATCAGAGAATCAATCAATGCACATGAAATTTTTTAAATTTTTCAAACCGTTCTTCGTTAAATTACGAAATGTAATAGAATAGGGTAAAGCTATTGTACCCAGGATCGTGGCCCTCTACAATAACACTAATACAAGGAATACAACTAGGGCTTGGTGTTAGTCCTTTGACAACCAATACACCTTGAACAAGACAACACTTGACCCATTTTTTGATGGTGGCCACACATAGCCCTTTCAATCCACATGTCTTGAACACATCTGGCAGGTCCTCTTTCCTCCCATTATGCAACTCTTCAATCTACCTATATCATGAACTCAACTCCTTTATGTTATGGAACTTGGCTAAAAAAAAAATTCCCTCTATCTACCTCTTTTTTCCTTTAAGGTCTGCAACACTTAAGGTTTTCGATTGAGTTGTTCATAACTCCGTTGTGAACAACTCTCTGGTCTGCCCACTTTTGCCATACTGCTACTCCAAGATGAAAAGTCTAGGGATATGGATGTTTCCCTTCTTCTTAATGACACAATACTCTACAATACAATGAACTAGGGCTAGTTGGCTAGCCCACTTGACTGTTGCTTTAGTCCTTCAAATTCTACACGTCCTTAGGCCCAATGCACCTACCCTTCTGCTAGTCTTGTTTTCCTTCACAAGTACAGGACTTAGAGCTCTTATTTAATAGTCACCTAACATTAACCCTCCAATTGTACTTGGACCGCCATCAATTTTCCCAACCACAGTAAATTTTTTTACTGATCTAGTGCCACAAGACTGCCCTCATCTAGGGCTATTCAAATATTCCACCTAATAGTGATTTGAGTCCTCTCAAAATCACTATTCTTGTGTATCAATTTGTTTGTTGTCAAATATATGAACAAATATGAACTACTCATCATATAATCCTTCTAACAATTTGTAGACGACTCAACTAGGATCATAAATCATCAATTAACAGTCCATTGACTAATTGTTTATAGGCTACTTCAGATCTCTGTCCAAATCTCTATGGATAGTCAAACAAAATCAACTCCTCTTCATGTCAATCCATTCCTCATATGGCACATTTCTTTTGCTCCATCTTCTACTCAGGTTCCACCTTCTTGTGGATTTGTTATCTCCGCACACACTTCTGCAAATCATATTCCAAATTTGTGGTATATATTGCAGAAATAAACCTCTCTCTAAGGGTATTAATGGCATACCTTATGGATTGAACATGCTAGGAAACCTCCCTAAATAGGGAATTATACTTCTATTCTAATTGCTTTAGAACAAACCATATCCATCCATAGCAAAAAATACAACTCTTTCCTCCATAAGAGACTCGGCCTAGCTCATATGGATCCATATATTCCGGTAATTTCTTTGACTGAATCTTGAACTGAACTTTAGGTATCTATGACCCTCAAACTACAGTTACCTCAGTTAATATTACACATGTGACTACTTTTTTTATTGCCTTAAATTCTAGTGCATACCCTCCTCCATTTGTGTTGGTCTTTATCACAGACCTTGCAACCTAGTAACCACCACAAGGTAAGGCCTCAACCCTCTCTACTATTTCAAAATTTGATGCGGACTTCACACAGAAACGTCACTGAAATCACATGCCCAAATTCTCATGAGTCGCATCTCTTGAGCTTTATCTTCCCTAAGAGAACCAATTACAATATGCCATCCTACTTCCTATCTCGAACCCATTAAGGTATGTGACATTCTTCTGAACCCTCACACGATGATCTTACTCTTGGTGGATGATCATGGCCTCCCTTTAGCAACACTTACTCAACCCTATAAGTTGACCTACTTTAGGACTACATCTCTCCTAGTCTCCTTGATAAAATTAGCTCCTTCTCACTTGATGTTCTTGTCTTCATACTAAGGCCTCCTTAAGTAGCTTTTCCTAGCTAGGCCTCTTAAGAACGTTCTAGAACTTATGAACTTTATCTACTTATACCTTAGTAAATGTTATTTTTCTGTTTAACTTTATTTTAGATTTTAAACCTCATCTCGGGTACAAAGCCCCTTCGCTTGGGTTATTTTCCCACAAAGCCTTTTGTGGTCAAAACCCATCTCACTAGGCTTGTGGAGTACCTCCCAAGCTACAAAATTCAACAACATAGTCTAGTTGTAGTAATCGTAACTTGGTCAAGCTCCTATAGTCAAGCGAGGACTTGGTTGGATTCCCAAGTTGAAAATTAAGTAAGGGTAGTTGTGAGGGCATGATAACTAGAAAGGGTTAGGGCATGCCAAGGAATGAAAATGCGTACTAACACATGTTGGATAATTTCAATGCATGTTGAGGAGTGTTAAGGAGTGTCGAGGAATCACAAGGGAGAACTAGGTCAAAATGCATGGAAATGAACAAATAAGAGTGTGTTCCAAGGAGTGTCAGTGAATTCAAGTGTGCCAAGGATGAAGTGTGTTAGAAAAAGTTCATAATATGATTTGTAAGAGGCTAGCCTATGATTGCGATAAGGGGCTTGACAAAGCAATTTTAAAAAAATGGAGACTTTGTGTTGGGCACAACACTATTTTGCCTTTATCTATTATTTTTATATGAAATGTGGCACACTTTGGCCAAATGCTCATGTTTTAAACTATTTTAGATAATTCCATATTGTACATTGTTGTGTATAAGTTTTGGGGAACTCAGCTTGTGCCGACCTATATCTTGTGTGCCTTGTGTATCATGTGGTTCTTGAAAACTCTCAGTTAATGCTCTACTATTTATATGAAATGGACATACATGTGAAATATTTCCTATGAAATCTATGTTGCGTAGTTGTTTTATGGCCATGGCTAGATGTGATCTTTGTCTTGGTAAGTTCTTAGGTGGGAAAAGTTAAGCTTGGACGTGACTAGCCTTAGATGAGGTATAGGAAGTTCTTAGGTGAACAAGGCACAATATAATTGTAGTAGGTGCAATTGATCAAGTTGTTACGGCTGAAATAGACCAATGTCACATGAACTGGAGTAGCTAAGGACTTCATTGGATTCGCAAGTCGTGAAAAAATGTAAGGCTATTTGTGAGGGAATGAGTGCCAAGGCATGTTAGGGAATGCTAACATGTGCAAGATAGTTTGAAGGCATTCCAAATATGCTAATACGTGTCAAGTGCTAAGGCATGCCAAGAACTTCAATGGTGTGACAATACATGCCAGGGACTATCAAGGCAACAAAATGGAGAAAAAAGTTAAAATACAAGGAAATGAACACATCATAGGGTTAATAACTCATCAATTTACATTTTCCAGGAGGGCCATGCTATGCACACCAACACTAGGTGGATTTGAATCTCAAGTGCCAAGTGTTAGTGCATTCTAAGTGCCAAATCATCCTCTGTTACTTCTCTTCTACTTTCCAGTAACTTATCTCAAATAACTTTAATAGTAAACCATGCTAAAGCATACCGAGGCATCTTAATGAATGCTAGACATTGTAATGATCATGGCCTCTTTAGGACTACATATCTCTTCGCCCCCTTGATGAAATAATTTCCTTCTCACTTTATGTTATTTCCTTCATCATATGGACTCCTTAAATAGTTTTTCCTAGACCACTTAGGAAACCTCTAGAACTTACAGGTTTTATCCACTTAGACCTTAGGAAATATTAATTTTCCTTTTTAATTTTCTTTTATATTTTAAACCTTGTCTTGGATTCAAAATCCCTTTGCTTGGCTTCTATTCCCAAAAATCCTTTTGTGACCAAAATCACACAAAGCCATCTCACTAGGCTTGTGGATTATCTCCCAAGCTACGCAATTCAACAACATAGTCTAGTTGCAGTAACTATAACTTGGTCAAGCTCTTGTAGTCAAGCGAGGGCTTGGTTGGGTTCCCAAGTTGAAAATTAAGTAAGGGTAGTTGTGAGGGCATGATAGCTAGGGAGGGTTAGGGCATGCAAAGGAATGAAAAGGCATGCTAATACATGTCGGACAATTTCAATGCATGCTGAACTAGAGCGTTAGGGAGTTTCAGGGTATATCAAGGGATAACTAGGTCAAAATGCATGGAAAGGAACAAATAAGAGTGTGTGTCAGGGAGTGTTAGCGAATTCAAGTGTGCTAAGGATGAAGTGTCTTAGGAGAAGTTTAGAATATGATTTACAGGAGGAAAGCCTACGATTGTTATCAGGGGTTCGACATAGCATTTTTAGGCAAAGGGATATCACTTTGTGCTAGGCACAACATTATTTTGCCTTTAGTTATTTTTATTTTTTATATTAGATGTGGCACACTTTGGGTACATGCTCATGTTTTAAACTATTCTAGATAATTTCATATTGTAGATTGTTGTGTATAAGTTTTGAGGCACTCAGCTTGTGTCAGCTTATATCTTGTGTGCCTTGTGAATCTTGTGGTTCTTGCAAACTCTTAGTTAATGTTCTATTGTTTATATGAACTGAACATACATATGAAATATTTGTTGTGTAAGATATGTTGCTTAGTTGTTTTATGGCCATGGCTAGATCATGTGATCCTTGTCTTAGTAAATAGTTAAGTGGGACAAGTTGAGCTTGGACATGAGTGGCATAAGATGAGTTATAGACAGTTCTCAGGTGAACCAGGCACAATCTAATTGTAGTAGGTGCAATTGGTCAGGTTGTTGTGATTGAATCACGCCAATGTTTTCACATGAACTGCAGTAGCCAAGGACTTGATAGGGTTCCCAGGTCGTGAAAAAATGTAAAGGTTAGTTGCGAGGACATGAGTGCCAAGGCGTGCTAGGGAATTCTAAGATGTGCCAGATAGTGTGAAGGCATGTCAAACATGAGAAGATGTTCCAAGTGATAAGGCATGCCAAGATGTGAAAGGGTGTGTTAATGTGTGCCAGGGAATGTCAAGGGAATAAAAGGGAGAAAAAAGTTAAACTACAAGGAAATGAACACATAAGAGGGTTAATGAGTCATCAATTTACCTTTTCTAAGAGGGGCGTGCTAGGCACACCAACACTAGGTGCCAATAGGTGCCAAGTTCAAAGTCTTAGTGCATTCTAAGTGCTAAGTCTTCCTTTGTTACTTCTCGTCTACTTTCCAAAAATTGATCTCAAATAAATTTAATATTAAACCGTGCAAAATCATACCAAGGCATCTCAACGTGTTCCATACATGCTAATACTTTCCAGGCGCCAACACCTACCAATTGTCAATATGTGTCAAGGAGTGTTATGCATGCTATGAAGTGGAATGGCATGTTGAAGAGTGCTAAGGTGTGCTAGAGAGTGCTAATGCATGTTTAGGAGTGTTAAGGAGTACTAGTACAAAACATTAAGGGAGCACTAGGTCAAAATTCATGGAAGTTAATGAATATGAGGAACGTGTGCCAGGGACTAGTGTTAATGAGTGTTAGCTATCATGCCAAGGAGGGAGTGACAAGGTATGCTAAGCATTGGTAAGGCATGCTAGGGAATATCAAGGCATGTAAAGAAGTGCCAAAGTTTTCTAGGGAGTTCCAGGGTGTGCTAATTATATGTTCCAAATAGTGCCAAGATATGCCAATATATGCCAGGTGCTAAGGATGTGCAGGGTGCCAGGGTATGTCAATATGTGTCAAGAAGTGTCAAGGTAACAAAAGGAATAACCAAGCTAAAATGTAAGTAAATGAACACATAAGAGGGTTAATAAGTCGAGACTTTATCTTTTTCAAAAGAGGAATGCTAGTCACACTAATAAAAGGTCCCAATACATGTCAAGTGGCATTGTGTGCCAAGTGCTAATGTATGTCAATGCATTCAACCAAGGTGTTCCAGGGCATGCTAGGGAATACTTGCATGCCAACACATGCTAGGAGAGTTCCATGTTGTGCTAGCACATTCCACGATTTGCTTTTGTGTCAATTTCATGACAAGATGTTCTAGGTACAAATATGTTCCAAGACACGTGAGGTGCTAAGAAATGTTAGTGTGTGACAAAGCATTAATTTAAGGTGTGCCTGGATTGTTGAGGAGTGTTAGGTCTTTCTCATTAATAGAATTGTCATAGCTTGATTATGTATTAAATAATATATTTCCTACACACACTAGTGGAACTTTATCTAAAGATAATTTGATAGATAATAAACTTAATATATATGAATCATGTGTTGACTCATAGGAAAAATCTATTCAACTAGTCATTACTTGAGGGAAATGATACACACTAATAATTACTTCTTAAAAAATTGACTGACTCTAACCACTATGGCCTTGGACATATTCTAAAAAATAGTCCACAATAATGGTCTTAAATTGTTATCTTTTGACAAAAATTATATTAACATGCATATAGCGTCATCAAAAACTCATTGGAATGATCAATGGTGACGAACGTTTTTTGACCGTCACCAAAAGTAACAAAAAGAGCATTGGTGAGGGTCATTAAAATTTCGTCACTAGAAGTGTCACCAAAGAGAGAATTAGTGACGGGCCTTTAACGACCCTCACCAAAAGTGTCATTGAAAATGGCTTTGGTGACGAACCTTAAAGGACCATCACTATATACACTTACAGTGACGTTTTTTTAAGGAACGTCACCATATGTGACATTGGTGAGGGACCTTAAAGGTCCGTCACAAGCATGACCCTCACCAATGTCCTTTTTTCTTGTAGTGAACTAGCTCAAACATGTCACCTAGTAGGCAGTCTGAACCTCCCCATCAACAAACCAAATATTAGTGACAACCTACCAATAGATATTTTTTTCCAAAATTGTAATACTTTTGATTGCTCTAACATGATTAATGTATCAACTACAATGATGTGAAGAAAAAATGCTACAATCTAACATTCATAAAATTAAGAGTCCGAGGAGATGACATGTGTCTTATCTTTGGCACTAGAGCCAAGGGGAGCCAAAGGAGTAGGATTACATTGAAGGTGGTACTCTATATATGCCAAATTCACATCCATTCTTTCTAACCATACCCTCTACTTTCTTTGGACATGTTTTATGTATTCCAAACCTACAAAGATATTATATCTCTCTTCCTATTTATCCTTCAAAACCCTACCCAACATGGTATTCATTTGTGATTATAGAGATATGGAATTCATATATTACTTCCTTCTTCCGTAGGTATTCCTAGGGGTAGGAACCAAGGGATAACATTCCTCCAAAATATTAGAGTCTGTGAAATATTGTCTATGTCTAAAAATAAGGGATTCCAATTGATAAATATCATTCTATATTTCAAGTGGAACAATTAAATGATAGGCTTCATCAATTTACTAGGCCTACTACTAGGCACAATTATCTGCCTGAGGGGAACAACCTCCCCCTCCACATCTACTATGCATTCTCTATTGTTGCATGTCAAACAAAAATATATTTCATTGACAGTCTACACAGGGATAATTTTGGGCAAAACATAAAGAGTGGTTGTGAAAATAGGCTCGAGTTAGCTGCGAGAGAAATAGTGGAAAAAAAAGGTAACAAAGGCTAAACCCCATACCATTTTTATCACACAAAAATGATAGAGTCGACACTAAATGAAGTAGTTTATGTGTGTTATAATAAGAGACTCGTCGCAGCGAAGAAATAAGAGACCACTGATGAAATGAGAATAAGGTAACGAACTTAGAAACATACAATACCGACCCCACCCCCCGCCACCCCAAAATAGCACCAAAAGCGAGACAAATAACTGATATAAATATTGACAAATACTTGAATAGAATGAAGAATTACTCGGGACTAATTGGTAAAGATGGAAACCTAACATAAAGGCCAAAGGGTCATAGTAGAACCAGACATGTCGAATGCATAAGGAGCACCTGAGGAGCTATGAACCAGTATAATAATGTATCCTCCCATCCCTACTATCCTCTGGTGACCAAGTCCCCTCCACTCTAGTGGAAAGAGCTTCCTTAACCTAATTAAGAGGAAATCAAAGGAAATAATATTCCCCCCCAATTCACGATACTTTTAAACATAAAACAAATTCTTAAAATTAACAACAGAAGGGTGTAATCATACCTCACTAATCCCACCTTCCTTAATCTATTCCTCTTGATGTAAGGGGCATATATTTTTCTCATCTCCTTGACAATACAACTAGATGCGCAAACCCAAAAAATTGTGAGTACCATCTTCCATCGTCCCTATCATATTCACTAGCTACTTGCTTGTGCATGCATATGGATGGCCACGACACCCCAAACATTTATTTAGCTCTCATCGGTAAGGTGCTAGTCTCATTGACACTTCCCACGATTTACCTTGAAGTTCACCCCCATAGAGGATTAAGTAAAAAACAATGTTAAATTACAATAAACTAATAAAGAGATTGGAAGAATAATTATAATTTATCATAAGTTAAATTAATTTAAGATTGGGATTAGAAGTGTAATTGAAAATGTTAGCTGAAATTAATAATAATGGTCAAATTGAATTTAATACTACAATTATTATGGTTATGTTTTTACAGGAAGGAATAGGCATAGGGAATTATTATTAATAAAAGAACAATAAATGGAAAGGAAAAAATGGATTTATTTATTTATTTATTAAATACTAAAATAGTATTATAGTATAATTCAAGGTTACTATTACATATATAATTGGAAAGAATGTTTAATTACGATAAAGAAATGGATGTGGATAAGGTGAATAATGAAAGGACAAGGAATTTTTTCTGAAAAGATTACACTATATTAGAATAAGAATAGGTTAATAAGTAATAAAGGAAGGGATTAGATAGGGTGAGAACACAAAAGAAGGGGTGGGGGGGTGAAGAGGATAAGGGAAATAAAAATAAAGAGAAAGGGAGGATGGAACAAGGAAATAAAGGAATAATGAATACCAGGGGAATGGTAGAGGGGTAAGAGGGTACTACGAATGGTTAGAAACGACATGAGTGTTAGGGAGATTAGGATTAGAGGAGAAAAAAATGGATAGTGGGTTTTCAAGTATGGTTCATCTTATGTTGGTCTTTGTGATTAATGTTGTAAGGGAAATTTTTTATTTCTAGATATTCTTTGATGACATGGTTTGAGCTGAAAGGTGTAAAGGCCAAGATTTTGGTTTTTTCCAAAATAGATTAAATGTTTGGTATTGTAGGAGTTCTCAGCAATAACTGATTTTTTAATGTGGTTATGGTATTTGTCAGTCATATGTTCTTTAAGGAGGGCTTTGAAGGATCTCCCAGTTTTTCCTTTGTAATACATTCCAAAATAACAAGGGGCATCATAGAAACCAGGGCCAAGCATAAGGCGAGTCTCATCGTTGGAAAATATAAAGAGTTGGTTGAGTGTTTTATGGGGCTTGAATAATGTTTTGCTATTATTTTTAGAAAGCACTCTGGAAATACAATCAATAATACCTTGAGTGTATGAGAGGAAGACTTTGGTTAAAGACAGATCGATGGATAGATTTTTAGGAATAACCATGTGTTCATCCATATCCCTTATTATTGCCAAAAAATTTATGGAGCCAATCTGAAACCTTATCCCTTCAAATATTTCACTTAAAACCAAAATTCTATAAATTCTTTGTCGATGGCACCTTTTTTATCTGGACCCATGTTATGCCAACTCTTCCAACCTTCCTTACCCATATTAATCACATTTCTCTCCACATCTAATTTACCATGGAGCTTAGAGCTAACCATTCCCTTCATTTTCTTGACATCCTTATCTCTCACCTTCTTGACGGTTTTCTTACCCACCAAGTTTATTGAAAGAATAGTCATACTGGTTGGTACCTCCATGCCGACTCTCACCATCATCCATATCAAAAGTTTTTTTTGCTTAAAAATCCTTTTACTAGATCCATTTTGAATTCTTCCTCTTAATCATTCTCTAATGAAGAATCCCATCTCACCAAGGACCTTAAGGACGATGGTTACTCATCATCATAGATCAGTAAGGAATTACATTCAACTCTCCACGCAAATCCTAGAAACCTCTCCAACAATCCACATTTGGCCAAATTCTCCATTCCATACCTTCAAGGTGTTATTGATCATATTTCAAGATTCCTTTTTAGAAGGAGCATCAAAAAAATTTCAAACCCCATAAAACTTTCAACCAACACATTAGATCTGCTATACACAAGAATTTACCTAAAATTTCCCTTGAAACCTAATCCCCCTAACACTAATATCAGTCTTGACCATCCTTAGTACCCCCTTTATCCTTTACCATTCCCCTCTTATTATTGTTCATTGATTACATTATTTCTTCTCCAATTTCTCATTATTTTCATTCCTTTATTCCCCCAACATTAATATCAGTCCTAACCATTCTTAGTAACCCCTTCCCCATTATCATTCGCATGATATTCTTTATTCCTTGATTGCATTTTTCCTTTCCCCATTTCTCTTTATTTTTCTTCCATTATTCTGCCCCTCCCTTCCAACCTATTTGTCACTTATTTATACCCTTCCCCCTCAACTTCTTTTATTCATGCATCCCCTATTCTGTCTATTCATCCTATATAATTCCTTCCATTGATACTTCTTACAATTCTTGTTCTAATCTAATATAATATTTTCACATAAATTCCCATCATCCTTTCATTAATCACCTTATCCCCATATATTTATTTATCATTATTAATCGTTCCTTTTTATTGTTAAAGTAACATTTAATTCTATTTAAATATTTTTTTTGTATTTTTAATATGTAATAGAGATATTTTATTTTATTTTTTATTTCTATTCTTTGTTCTTTTATTAATAATAGTTCTATATCCATACACCTAAATTTTATAAAAATATAACTTGTAATCCTTTTAATACTATATTCAATTCGACCATCATTATTAATTTGATCTAACATTTTCACTTACACCTATAATCCTATTCTTAATTTATTCTTAATTTGATTTGATTTATTCTTATTTCTAGTTATTCTTCCAATCACTTAGTTTAATTTAACTTAATCTTAGTATTAATCTTAACTTAAAATTTATATATTTTTCACTTTAACCTCCTTATTCCATTAATTAAGCAATTAATTAATTGAGGATTATTGATAATTAATAATTCATTAAAGTTCACAATCCTTCATTCCACTAATGGGAAAACTCCTAATTTAGTTTGACTTATTATTAAATTTTAATTATTCTTCCAATCCCTTTCTTCTTTTAATTTACAATAACATTATTATTAATTTTGACCTAATGTTTCAGTTTAACATTCCATATTCTTTGAATAATCGAGTAATTAATTTTAATAATTAATAATTCACTAATGTTCACGATGATTTATCGCTCTCACATTCAAATATATATATATATATATATATATATATATATATATATATATATATATATATATATATATATATATATATATATATATATATATATATCTTCTCCATTTATACTTGGTATGACCCTCTTTGCTTCACTATTTGAGCTTTTTTTCTATAACGGTGGGTGAATTTGTCACTTGAAACAGATTGTAAACCTTTCTGGAGAGGAATGTCTTTTGAAACTAGGACCTTCAAAAAGATGCATACAAAAATTGCTAAAAGTTTTGCAGACCTAACTATCTTAAAACGATGTCAAGATTCAACGATATTACTGATCTTTACACAATTTCCACCTCAATAGGGTAGACCTGATATTGATCGGATCTTATCTAGGACAAGTTTCATTGTTGTTCATGTTGAAATACATCAAATCAGATCAATTTTATTATATTTATCTTCTAAATTATATAAGATGCATTTGAAACTTTAATTAGAAGTTAAACGTAACCTACAGATTAGTATGGATAATAGGTTATCTATTTCTACTTCTAACTCTCTTGAATACGCTAATTATAAACATATTAATAAATTTCAACCACTATGGCATAGTCATTATCCTATATTTTCTTCATTTCATTTTGCTTCCTATGTACCTCATAATTTACTGCGATAATACTTTAGTTTTGTTTCTATTTCGCACAATATCCCTACTGCTTCTTCTTCTAGCCATCAAGTTACCTCTTCCAGTTGTCATAATTCTCATGATCATATATCTTATCCCCACCCTTTCATTAATTTTTCTCCTTCTTGTAAATATTTCCCTAGTCCCCTTTTAACCTCTCCTAGCCATCTTCACCTGCGACCATCCCCTCTTGATTTCTTGTAGATAACATCTTAATATGGCCCTATTTGATTTTCATTCCATATCATTCCTGTGAGAAAAGGTATCCTTCCAACCCTTCTTTCAATTTGTGCTACATATCTATTAATTTTAATGTTAGCTGCATCTCATTGTATCGTGAATATGTGGCCTTAAACCTGCAGACTTTCTCTAGTCGCTAAGGAATGCTCCATTTGTTTCTTCTCCTACCTCTTGTACCATCTCTTCCTCATTCTCCATTCATTCCCGTGAACTGGTGTCATTTCCTCGAATTGTTGATCCCTAACTACATAACCTGGTGACCCAACCCCGTAGTTCATGTATTCGTAGTCCCTTCCCCTCCATTGAAATTCCATCCCTTAGCGTGGAAGATTCTTCTCCACCTAACCCTTAAATCTTACCTAAGTCTGATGCGAGAACTTTTCTACAATGTATGTCCAACAAGTTTTCCCATTCACCTCGAGGATAATTTAAGCCACCACCCCCCTCTCCTTAACCCCTAACCCGTAAGGCGTTTATATATCAAAATTAGGTGGATGAGATATCATTGACTCTTAAATCAATGGTGGAGATATGATTGGCTTTGAATATGCTTCCTCTAAAGCGCTATCTACAGTTAGGATTTTTACAACGCGTACGGTAATGGATCGTCTGGATTGTCTATTTCATCATCAGGATCTTGAACGCCTACTCTTAGGCTCCCACTCACTGAATGGTGATTGATAAATCTGCCACCTCTTCCAGTTGAATGCCTAATATTCTCTCTCAGATATCCTACAGTCGAAGCAGCATCTCCTCCAGCAACTTCCAGGTGTCCATCAACACCAACCTCATCACTTCCCACACCACGAGGATATTCATGTCACTGGGGGATCCTTGCAGGCATTCGCATGTAACCCCTAGAAGCTCCCCCAGTGCCACTAGTTATTTCAACACCTTTGCGTTCACAAGAGCCCTAGTGATTATTAAAAATTAATTGAATCGTTAGTTTCAGACCAAGATCATGACTCCAGTGGTGGAAGTATAGAAATTATTGCTAAATGGAAGGTTCATTAAAATAATTTAATTCACCTCAAGCCCTCATATATTTATATTTCTATTCAATCCTTATTCCATAGGTGGGGATTTTCCTCTTTTTGTTTAACAACGAAGATGAGTGATATTCGGAGAAATTGTCAATAACAGTAAATTTTCCGGCCTTGTTTAGAAATGATAATTCCTTCCATCATTGTCTATATTATTTATGTTGTTTTACTATTGAGATCTGTATGGATTTCATATTCTGAGATAATTTTCTATCACATTGTTTTTTGGGAAGGTCTAAGATCACATTTGTCGTATTCAATAAAATGTTGTAAGTTATATTGGTGTCGTTTTAAAATATTGAGACAGTGTTCTATCACATATATTTTTTTGGCAAGATCTAACATCACATTTCATGTATTCAATAATATTTTGTTAGTTATATTGGTTGCAAATGTTAACTAATCCTTCAAGATTGTTATTGTATGCTATGTAATTAGTTTCATAGGACCTTTTATTGTACAATATGTAATTAGTTTCATATTCTGTGTTTATAGTTAATAAGTTACCGAGACACAACTGTCTCATACCTATATTTCACATGTATAAATAAGTGATTTTATCATTAATACATTGCTCTTTCATTATGCTATTTCATTGTGGAGTTTATTCAGGCTTGTACAATGGTACTAGAGCCAGGTTACGTTGTTTATATACTCCATGCCTACTGAGTTTCTTTGAAGTTTATGGAGGGAAGAATGTACGGGTTTCATAAAATTCATTTTGAGGAGCGAATTGCTTGCAGACGCATGAGATAAAGACTGCAAGACTGCTGGAAATAAAGTCACATTAGGGGAATTTTGAGGTCTAAAGTGGGCCTCCTAAGGAAATAATAAAATAATAGCTAAACCAATAAAATAATATTTATCAATTTTCAATTCACTTTTTGCACCACAATCCATGCAACCATAGCTAAATTCAATTCAAAAGTTGTACCAAAATAAGATTAATAAAAAAATTGTATTTATGTCACTATAAATAAGAATGATCTTTTCAAGAAAAATTCATTATCATTGAACAACTAATGCATTTGTACTTTGTATTTAAATAACTTAAAATAAAATATAAATATAAATTTATAAATTCTTAATTATATTATATGCTATTAATTAAAATTTATATTATTTAAATTGTATAATAACATGTAAGTAATATACTATATAAAAATAATATAATATAATATAATATAATAAATGTATATGGATATGCATTGTTTCTTTCGAGAAATATGAAATGACAATAATATTATTTTATTCAAAAAGCGTGAAATGACATTTATTATGAGTACTTTACTTTATGACTTTAAAAGTACTTAGAGCACTACCATGATTAACCATGAGTTTTTATCCACCATTGAGAATTTGACAAGTAAGTACCTTTAACTCAAGCAATGCCATCTCAACCATTAGGGATGATGTCATCCCCTAAAATCTGATTGGCTCACATAAAGTTAATTTTGATTGTACATTTTCCTTAGGAGGCCCATTTTAGACCTCAAAATTCCTTAATAAGTTAAAAGAAACAAAGGTAAAATTTATTTCACACTAGTAACTCTTATTTTTGGCACACTAGACTGTGAATAAATAAAATTGACTATTAGCAAAGCTTAGAAGAATTTTTGGAAGGGATTTATTAAATATTTTTCAGTGGAATATTGTTTTCCTATTTGGCATTTGTATTTAATTCATATATTACTGGAAAGTAGAGAATGCTTCAAGGTTAATGAAAGCAAAATTAAAAAGAAGATTTACAGGAATTTTTGACAAGGATTCATAAACTAAATGAATATGGATACATTTTCCAGAATATGAGACCATAAGTAAGTTGAATACATTTCCTATAAATTTTATATTACCTCCAGAAGGAACATATTAGATCCGGAAAGGTGAAAGTGAACAGAGAAATAGGTAGATCTAGAAAGGTGAAAATGAATAGAGAAAAATTCAGAGCCATAAGGTTGAAAGTGAACAAAGAAAGAATCGGAGAAACATGAAAGCTATTAGGAGAAACATTTTGTAAGTATCAAATGTTTTCTTTTATCAATTATATTTGTTAAAAATAAAATTGCTAAAGAAACTTGAAAAGAGAAAGTAAAAGTAAAAATAGCCAATTCTGAAATTAATTTAACTTCGATTTAAAAGTGGTGGAAATATTTGAGGACAAGTTTTTTTTATTTTTATTTGAAATAAGTTTTAAAATTTGAAGAGAAAGAAAAAGGGAAACAATGATATTTGAACTAAGTTCTCTACTAGATTATTTTTGGAGTAAGCCAAATTTTATTTAAAACAAAAGCAGAAAGGGATTTATATTTTCTTTTAAAGGACTACTTCACATATTTTAAAATTGGAAAAGGATTTGTTTGAATAATTTATTTGGCTACAAAACAATTATGACTTAAATAGTTTCCATAGTTGGAGTTATGCTCAGTGGAAAGGAGAATTATCTAGAATGGTTTAGAAAGATTAAAAGATACTTTTTTTTAAACGATTTATGGGAATTTTGTCAAGGAAATAAGGATAGGGACGCAAAATAAATTGCACTGGAGCCACCTAATAATGAGAAGCAAAGTTAAATTTGGGAGAAAAAAGACAAAAAGGAATATGCATTAATAAAACCATTGGTAACATAAGAAGTAAGACAATATATAGTTTCTTGTGATACTACATTCAAAGAAATAAAGAAGTTAAAATAATTGTATGATTCACACTTAGAACTCGAAATTATTTAGCTGGCATTGAAGCTATTCAATTTGAAGATGAAATATAATGATCCATTGAAGAGTGCTTCTGAAATAAAAGTCATTTTTCATAATATGGAAGCCACTAGAATTAAATTATATTTATGACTTACAAATTTTATGAAAGTCCTTCACCTTGTCTATTCACACTATTTGGAATCTCTCCAAGCTAGTGGGTGGTGAAAAGACATTACATTTGAAAAACTTGTAAACA
Source organism: Pinus albicaulis (assembly GCA_034641835.2). Taxonomy (NCBI): domain Eukaryota; kingdom Viridiplantae; phylum Streptophyta; class Pinopsida; order Pinales; family Pinaceae; genus Pinus; species Pinus albicaulis. The sequence continues at coordinate 479,723,357 of CM076569.1, read as the reverse complement.
AAATTGCTGATAGATAAAATGACTTTGAGAATAAAGAGGCCCACTTAACTCAAATGTAGAAACTTTGTGCCTTGCACAAAAGGATCATAAGTTTCATGTTGAAACTTCTAGAGGAGATAAAAATAGTAGAGGTTGTGGTAGGATATATTATAGAGGTAGGGGGGGAAACAATCAGGGAGACAGACAAAAGAATGATAGAAAACCAAGAAATTTTAATGATGAACCATTTATCAAATGTTTAAAATGTGGTAAAATTTGTCATCCTGCAGCTAATTGTAAAATCCCTTCGGAGAAAGTCAGTGAAAGGAGAGAACATTGGAATGAAAAGAAATATCAACAACGACAAGATAAGGGAAAATCATCAAAGACTGCACATCACATTGCTTCTTAGTGTAATTTTAACATTAATGATGTTTTCAGCGTTGTGTTTTCTTCATGGATAAATAGTTGGATTTAGGATTCAAGAGCCACTTGTCATATGACATTTAGGCGAGTTTTTTTTTTAACTTTCAGTGATGATATTGATGGTGTTATTTTCTTTGATGAAAAATCTCAAATTAAAACATCTGGCATTGGGTATATTCCTTTGAAGATACTGAATCTTACAAATTATGTTCTCTAGGATGTACCTTATATTCTACAATTTCAGGGATATTTGATGTTTCTTATCCATATTTAGAAACATAGACATTCTATAAATATATTTGATGTAATAATCGAGATAATAAGAACATATGATCATGCAGTTATTATAACTGGTATGGAATAAGGTACACTTTTAAATTTAAATGGTACTTCATCTACTAATTCTCATGAAATTTCTACTTTTTTGGCGTAACAAAGTGATATCGTGTCTACGATCTTGTTGTGGCATGTTCGATTTGGTCACATCAACTATGGAAACATCAGCATTATGAAAAAGGAAGGAATTAAAGGTCTTCCTACAGTTCCAAGAAATATTAGACCCTGTGATGCTTGTATTTTAGCAAAGCATTGTAAGCATCATTTTCATAGTTCTTCTTCTAGATCTTAACAAAAATTAGATCTCATACATTCAGATTGATGTGGACCTATGCATGTTGCAACTGCAAATAGAAATAAATATGTGCTGACATTTATTAATGATTACCTGAGAACGTGTTGGGTGTATTTGTTGAAAGATAAGTCACAAGTGTTTGAAGTTTTTAAAACTTTTCATTTGACGATTAAAAATGAAACTCAATAAAATATAGGAATTCATAGAACTGATAAGGGTGGAAAATATACTTCTCATATTTGTTAACAATATTTGAAAGAAAACGTAATCAAACATCAAACTATTATACCTTATAATCCAAAAGAGAATGACATTATAGAACACATGAATAGAACTTTGCTTAATATGATTACATATATGATGTTATTTTAGAATGTGAAGTTAATATTTTGGGTAGAAGCACTTATTTGTGTAAATTATATTAGAAATCTTTTTCCTCCTTCTATTAGTCACAATAAAATTTCTTATGAACATTGGTATGACAAAATCCCAATTGTTCAGAATTTCATAGTTCTTGGATCTATGTGTTATGATATGATTCCTAAGAAACAACGAAATAAATTAGGTGTGAGAAGTCGAAATGTATATTTTTAGGTTATTCTAATTATTCCAAATTATACAAGCAGTATGATGAAGAAAATATGAAGCTGATTCTTTCCAGATATGTTATTTTTCTTGAATCATATAAAGACACATTGTTGATAGGAAACTAGCTCATTTATAGAAATTTTCATCTGAAAAGTTCTATTTTGAATTTGATAATGATGTTCCACATACTGAAGGGGGGATTCCAATTCTAGATTAGCCTATGGTTATTCCATATTTTACTCATGATAATGATGAGAATGTTACTGCTGAGGTAAATATGGAGGACAATATTGTTTCTGTCAGGTCACATAGTGTTCTTGAAGAACCTGTACTTCATGATGAGCAACCATCACAACCACTTCACCAAAGTTTATGAATATCCACATGTGATGAAAAAGTCCTAAGCAAGTATGATGATTTTAAAACAAGTTCTTATAACTATGATTCAAATAAAGTTTCTCATGATTGTGAATTTAATCATTCTAAAATTAGTAAACCTAGTTGTTTTGAAGAAGGTGCTAATTGTGATGAATGGAAGGATGCAATGAAAAAGGAATATAATGCACTTATTAAGAATGGAATTTTGAGGTTAGTTGATCCTCCTGCTGACATTAAACCTATTGGTTGCAAGTGGGTATACATGATCAAGTACAAGGAATATGGTTCTCTTGATAAATACAAGGCAGGGCTTGTAGAAAAAGGCTATGCATAGAGAGAAGGTATTGACTAAATATAGACATTTGCTCTTACATTAAAATGGGGCACACTTAGAATTTTTTTTTCTCTTGCAGCTCAGAATAGCTGGAAAATACACCATATGGATGTTAAAACAAATTTTTTGAATGACGATTTGAAGGAGGATGTTTATGCATTTCAGCTAAAAGGTTTTGCTATCAAAGGAAAAGAGAAAAAGGTATGTAATTTAGTGAATGCTTTGTATGGATTGAAACAAGCATCTTGTGCATGGTATGAAAAATTAACTGACCATCTTCTCAAGTTGAATTATAAGTTATTTGATATACATGATGCAATTCTTTCTGTTAAGAATATTGGAAATTCAATTGTATATATGGTTGTGTATGCAAATCATTTGATGATTACAGGAAATAATGATGACTATATAATGTCTCTCAAAAGAGAGTTGATGAAAAAATTTGACATCACTTATTTTGGTTTATTAAATTATTATTTAGGGATTGAAGCTGATTAGAACCCCAAATACATTTTCATTTCCAAGGAAAAATTATATTGGACAACTATTGCATAGATTTTGGATGCATGATTGTAATCTTGTCACTACTGCCATGGAGAAAAATTTGGAACTTACTTCCACTGAAGGAAGAACATTTGAAGATCCAAAAAACTATAGGAAAATTGTTGGAAGTCTGAACTTTCTAACTATTACTCGACCTGACATAACTTTCTTTGTAGGGATACGTTCGTGGATCATGCATCAACTATGTGAAGTTCATTGGAACGAAACAAAGAGAGTGCTCAAATATTTTAAAGGAACTTGAACATATGGAATCAAATATTCCAAAGTTGCAGATTTCCATCTCAAAGAATATTCAAATTCTGATTTCTATGGAGATAAGGAGAATGGAGTCTCTACTTCTGGTTATTGTCAGACCAGGAGGTAACTCCGCGAAACTAAAGATTAAATAGATAGAGATTGTGTGTGTGCATATACATCGAGGTGAGGCTATTGGGATTCACTTCCCAATGTCTCTTGGCCTTCCTTATTTACTAAATTACAATAATATACAATCTCACCCAATCCCTTAGGATTAGGTGTCAACATTCCCCCCTTTAATCTGAACGGATGTTGGTGAGTCCAAGCATCATTCTAAAATTTTCAAAATTTTCTCTTCCAAGTGCTTTGGTGAAGATGTTTGTTGTCTGCTCATTTGTGGAACAATGACGTAGATGGATGGTTTTGGCCTCAACATGATGTCGAATCAGATGGTATTTTGTATTGATGTGCTTTGTTCGATCATGTAACTTTAGTTTCTTGGCCAACTTTATTGCAGAAGTGTTGTCAATCATGAGTGGTGTTGAATGAATTTGTTTCATCTAAAAATATTCTAGGAAAATATCCTTTGTTGCTTTAGCTGCTACCACATATTCTACCTCAGTTGTGGAATCTTCTGGAACTGACTGTTTGTGTGATCTCCATGAGACAAATCCTGATCCAAGACTCATGGTATAACTTGAAGTAGACACCCCAGTTTCTTTGTCCCCATCAAAGTCTAAATCAGAGTATCTGAACAAGCTGAAATCGCCTACCTGTGTATATTTGAGTCCAAAGTCTTGAGTCCCTTTCAAGTACTTTATAAATCTTTTTGCAGCAGACTGATGTCCTTCACAAGGTTTTTTCATAAACCCGGAGATTATTCCAACAACAAATTAGATGTCTGGTCTGGTGGTAGTCAGGTAGATAAGACTTCCTACAATTTGTCTATACTCCATTGCATCCTCAAATTCCTTCCCTTCAATGGATGTGAGCTTTAAGTTTTTCTCCATTGGAGTGATTAAAGGATTGCATTCATCCATGCCAAAAATTGTTCAAAATATCTCCAATGTACTTCTTTTGAGAAAGAAATATAAATTTAGGATGTTGAGTTACTTCAATACCCATATATTAATTAACATAACCCAAATCAGTCATTTCAAAACCTTTCTTCAATTCTTCCTTTATGGATGCAATATAAATCTCATTCTTCCCTGTCATCAAAAGATCATCTGCATACACCACAAGATATACAACTATTTTTCTAACTTTCTTAACAAAAAAAGTTGCATCATCAAGATCAAAATGTTTGAAGTCAAGTTTCAGAAGATGCTCAGTTAATTTCTCATACCAGGCTCACGGTGCTTACTTGAGGCCATACAAGGATTTATAAGTTTTCATACTTTTTGTTCTTGGCCTTTCACAACAAATCCTTCTAGTTGGGACATAAAAGCTTTATCCTTTAGATATCCATTCAAAAAGGCGGTTTTTACATCCATCTGATGGAATTTCCATCCCTTCTGAGCTGCTAGGGCAAAGAGTGTTCATATGGTGGCCCATTTTGCTGTGGGAGAAAAAGTTTCTTCATAATCAGCCCCTTCTTTTAGTGCAAAACCTTTCGCCACAAGCCTGGCTTTGTTCTTGTCAACTGACCCATCTGCTTTGTACTTGTTCTTGTAGACCCAGTTATAGACAATTGGTTTGGTTCCGAAAGGAGGATAAACCATCTTCCAAGTGCCATTCTTTATCAAGGCATCATACTCCTTTTACATCGCTTCATTCCATTCAACATGAGAAGAGGCTTCTTTGAAGGAATTTGGTTCATGATCTGTAGATAAACTCAATTCACAGTTATAAGAAATATCCATATCAACAGGTGAATCAAAATTATCTACATCACCTTAGTTTCGTCTAGTGGAACTTATTCTTCTAGTCTTTCCAACCTCATCGGGATAAAATTTTTCTATTGTATTTGTCCACCATTTGGGGGGACTTTTCTAAGATGGCCTAGGCTACTCATTTGACTGAGCTGGAATTGAATCAAGATTCAATATCTCAATTTTGTCAATCACATCATTCAAGGTGTCATCCATGGTTGGTTCTTCATGTGGGGGAGAGAGTGCTTCAAAAAATTATTCCACATATTGATTTAGTATAGGAATCCCCCCTTCAGGAGGTGGAATCTGATTATTAAATTCTTGAAAATACTTTTCATGTGTGAATCTATCCAGGCGATCAAGTTGTTGCTTAACAACATTGTTAGTCTTGGAAGATTCAAGAAATATGACATCTCTTGCTATTATAAACTTATTATTGACTTCATCATAGAGAAGATATCCTTTAGAGGTATTGGAATACCCCAAGAAGATAAATTTTCGACTTCTAGCACCAATTTTATTCCTTTGTACCTTGGGTATCAAAGCTTAACAGGTGGAACCAAAGACCCTGAAATGCTTTACCGAAGGAATGTGGCCATGCCACATTTCATAAGGATTTTTGTTTTTTATTGAATTTGAAGGACACCTATTCTTTATGTATACAACACATAGAACTTGATCAGCCCAAAACATCAATTTTACATTCTTAAAAAAAATCATGGAGAGAACCATATTTAAAATTTTCTTGTTCATTATTTCAGCTACACTGTTTTGTTGGGGACTATAGGGCAGAGTTGTTTGATGTTTGATCCCATGTTGACAAAGATAATTTTCAAATTTGTTTGAAGTGTATTCTTTTCCATTATCGATATGAAAAGAGCCAATATGAGTTTGTGCATCATTTTCAATCCATGCATGAAAATTCTTGAATGTTTGAAAAGCATCAAATTTGTTCTTCAATAAGTAAATCCAACACATTCTGGTGTAGTCATCAATAAATGTCATCATATATTTATTTCCATTTGCAGAAGCAACGGGCATAGGGCCATATAAATCTGAGTGAATGAGCTCAAGTTTTCTATGTTCTCTAGAATGTGAATCATGAAATGGCTGTTCGCTATGCTTTCCTAGAATGCAAGCATCACATTTCTTAAGTTCCCTAAGAATTGTAGGCAGTCCATTAACACCATTTTTCTTCAACAATCGAAGGTTGTCAGATTTTAAGTGCCCAAATCTAGCATGCCATAAAATACTTGATGGGGATCTACCTTCATCATGATGTGAAATTAATGCAAAGTTTTATGCATGAGCAGAGGAACCTTGCAGCTTCAAGAGTCTTCCTTCTTCTATTCCCTCCATGACAAGTGAGCGATCTGATGCTTTTCTAACCTCAACCTTGCCATCAAACATGTTAATGGACTGTCCTTGCTAGTGGATGTATACCAAGGACAACAAGTTTCTCCTCAACTCAGGGAGGTATAGAACCTCATGTAGAAGATGATATGGAAGACCGGGCAACTTAAGCCTGATTGTGCCAAGCCCTGATGGCTTGAGTTTGGATTTATCTATGAAGTATACTGATCCATAAACTTTGTCAGTAAATTTTTCAAAAAAATATTTTCTAAATGTCATGTGACATGTTTCTCCTAAATCTAGCAACCAATCATTTCTCCAAGAAGTAAATGAAACATCAAACATGTCTTCAGTTACTCCATTGTTACAATGTGCTACAACATAATGAGAGGATTCAGGTGCTTTACCTTTGTATCTATCATGAGTTTTACCTTTTTCTTGACTTATTTGATGCTCAATTTTATACCAAGGCATCTTACATGTAGATGCATCATGCCAGTCTTTATTGCAACGTATGAAATGAAGATCATATTTTTCAGTTTGAGTTTGTCTGCCCCCCCCCCCCCCCCCTTCCTCTGAAATTTCTTCTTCCTCTTCCTCTTCGGCCACCTCTTCCTCTGGAATAATATTGAGCATGAATCTTCTCTCTATGTGCAAATCATACAGCCTCTTCAAAAGACAGAGGGGCTGTCATCTTTCCTAAAGCCTTCTCTCTTTTGGCAAAATTTTTCTCAAGGGAATCAAAGGTGATTTTCATGAGGTTTCCATTTTCTTGCAAGGACTCATGAGAATGTGAGTAAGTGGGATACAATGCCTTAGCATATGCTATTAGAGGTATATCAACTTATACACTAGTGTTCTTAATGTCATGCATGGTAGATCTTACTTTTGAAGCTAAAGAAAGAGGGTCATCATTTTTCAATTCAAGACTGAACAGCTTAATCTTTAATTGAACAATTTCAATTTCTGAATGGGAGTCACCGAGTTCTTTTAAATTTCTCAAGGCTTCATAGGAATTTGAAAATGGTGTAATATGGTGAATCACCTCTTCATTTATGGAAGCTGCAATTAAGGCATAGGCCTTGCAGTTCTTGTTTTCCCAAATGGCGATCACCTTGTGTGAAGTGGGCTTTGCTGGTGGAACGTCTCCTTCTCCTTCACAAATTCCTCTCCACAGCTCATTAAAAATGAGAGTGTGCTTGATTTTCCGAGACCATTCAGGATAGTTCTCCTCGCGAGAGAGAAAAACTCCTACAATATATATGAGAGAATGCATTCTTTTGAAGAAAATAAAATACTTTGCGGTCACATTAAAACCTCAATTCTGGTTTAAATTCTGCAAATTTATTTTATTTTGTTGTTTTTGGGGGAAAAACAAAGTTATTATCTGAGAGAGGTATTTTTTGGGGGAGGTGTTTTCTGGGGAAGGTGTTTACTAGGGGAGGTATTTTCTGGGGGAGGTGTTTTATGGGGAAGGTGTTTACTAGGGAAAGGATGAGGCATTTTTTGGGGTGGGTATTTGTTGTAAAAAAATAAAAATAAAAAAATTTAAATTTGAAAAAGATTGTACAGGGCGAGGGCTGGAATGAGAAGGCGGGTTAAGGGTTTGCGTGAGGGGATAGGTGAGGGAGGATTCGAGGGTATTTGTGAGGGGGAGGGGAGAGCTATGAGCGAGGAGGGGATGGTGTGGGGGTGAGGGAGCGAGGGGTGAGTGCTCTGAGGGTGGAGAGGGGTCTGTGTGAGGTGGCGGGGAGAGTTGTGAGTGTGGAGGGGAAGGTGAGGGGGTGGAGAGAGTTGTGAGCAGGGATGGGGATGGTGAGGGGGTAGGGGAGTAAGGGGTGAGTGCTGTGAGGGTGGGGAGGGGTCTGTGTGAGGGGGAAGGGAGGGTTGTGAGTGGGGAGGGGATGATGAGGGGGCGGGGAGAGCTGTGAGTGGGGATGGGGACTGTGATTGTGTGAGGAGGTAGGGAGAGCTGTGAGCAGGGAGGGGTCTGTGTGAGGGGGTGGGTGACCAGGTGGGGAAGGTAGGGGAGTGTGTGAGGGCGAGGGTCTGATTGCATGAGCGTGAGTGTTTATGCTTACCCGCACTACCCAACCTACTAGTTACCAATAAGACCTCAAGCCGGCCGAAAGAGAGACTTTGAAGCCCATATAACTGCCTACCCGCATTGCATGGGAATGCATACTCGCACTGCCTTACCTCCCTTTCTGTGTCCATCGACCTTTTGGATCTGGGTATGAAGCAGGCTATGGTCCTGAGTCGCCCCTGCTTCTACGGGCACGAGGTGTTTGTATCGCTTTGAATCTTCAACGAATGCCTCTTCCACTAATGCAGCTTAAACCACTCGATCAATTAGTTCTTATGGTGAAACTGCATCTCGAACATCTAGAAGGGGGGGGGGGACTCTATAATGTCAAATGTAGCTGTAAATGGCTGGCTTTACATGCAATGAAATGCGATGAAATTTATGTTTGTTTCTTTCTAGCGAACTGCTTAGGAAAAATCAGGTTTCTCTCTCGAATGATAGGGTGCCATCTTCTTATGATAGGGTTAAGTCTTCTGGTCTAGTAGTAGATCTATATGATTATTTTTATTTCATTCCACTTTAGATGGTATGGATTTGATCTGACGACGATGATGAGGATTCTTGGAATACTGACTTAGGAGCTAGGGAGACCTAGTATGCCTACCCAGGGAGGTGGGGTTTGGTTTTGTCCCCCAACAGACAGTAAAGCATGGGTCACAAGGGTTGGGGAGGGAACCAACTATGAGCATTCGTTTTATGAAAGAACTAAAATGGTTCATTTCATCTGTTTATTTTCCAATGGTTCTGGTTCAAGTAGGTTCGTTGATATTGGTCAATCAATGGATGGGAAACAAGTCAAGTATGCATTATCACTAGATATGTTGTGGTTTTGGTGCTAATGGAATCAACAGAGCATGCCAATATATATATATATTTTTGGCTCTACTTCTTCTACCAAGAAAGGTGTACATCTTCCTCGCGTTGTATACTTTGAGCCCATGGATATGTTCAGAGGCGAGAAACGAGAGACTATACCAGCTCAACTAAGTGGATGAAGGTTTCACTGAGGACAGTGTGAGATAGAAATACCCTAAAATTGGGATAGACGGTAAGATCCCGTGCACCTCTACTGCCAAAAATAAGGCCCAGGCTATAGTCAAAGTGGGAGTATGATGGATACCATGACCAATCACCCTGAATGAAATTCTTCTCTTGCTCCCATGCATAATGCATGTTGGGTGCTACTTCTGATCGTTCAAACACCAATATAAAGTGGTCAAAACGAAAAGTTCGCAGGTGTAGATATCCGTATTTCCCACAGTAGTTACCCCTCCTAATAAGATTCCTAATAAGAAAGAGGTTTTGCTTTGAATAATAATGAATACTACTCGAATCTTCATGCCAAGCGAGATGCGAGAGAAGTAGGACTTTCTCTTTACAGGGGCTTAGGGGTCAATATGATTATTGGTTCAGTGCGGTAGGTTGGGAAAGGCCAAAACCAAAGCCATGATGGGAGCTAAAGTACTCGTTTTATGTACCCAGTTCAAATTCTCTCGTAAGCAGATTCTGTGGAGCGTTCATTTCTTCTTTCCGAGAGATGAGATGAGTTTCTTATAATACGTCTTAACAACAACAAGAAAAGAGGAATTATGCTTATTTCATTATTTCAAAGGAATTAAGAATAGTAAGGCCATTGCTTATCCCTCGCTAGGACAGGAAAAGAGAACTGGGTTTGGATAGAAATACCTACAGATAGACAGAGCTAACCCCACTGGTATATTAGGGAAGAGAAGAGAGGCAGGTGGGAGGCACCAGACCAACAACCATCATTGATTTTCAGGTGCCGTTAGGCGGGAGGGTAAGAGGGGATCAATCAACTCGTAAGCCATTGAGTTCAACCATGCCGATTAGGGTGAAAATGAAAGGATTCTAGTAATATAGAAGTGCTATAGGCCCCAAGTTCCGGGTCAGTGAAATATAAGCTTGTCGAACCCTAGCACCAAAAGCCTGGCAGGATAGGGTGGAAAAAGAAAGAGATAACCACTACGGCAAAAGGATAGGGTGGGCAAGCGCACTAAGAGCACTAGGTAACCTTAATTAAGGCTATTGGGAAGATGAATTCAACCTGGAATACCTTCTAGCACTACCTAGCAGTTTGGCAGGAATAACCGTACAGCATAGGGTGGCAAGAGAGGCAGCATGAGTTAAACCTCCATATAGGGCCTTAGAGCTAAGCTGGAAAGAGACCAGTAAGACCTGGCAAGACGGTAAGTAAGCATAGAGAACTGGGTAACTGCCAAAGAGAGGGTGGGAATGAATGAGAAGGTTTTGAAGGAATTTGTTCCTTAATGAGTAGGTGAGTTAGCTTCCTTTATTACCTAGCTAGTGAATCTTAGAGCTGCCCCTTCCTGGATGGAACTATGTCTATCTTTATTACCTTATATCTAGTCTATCTAATGTATGGCATAGAAAAGGGGGGTGAAATAGTTCCCCCAAACCCCCTGTGCCCTCTCTAATCCTTTCGTTGTCTATCTAATTAAGGCTATTGTACCCCACACAGGGTATTAGTGTTTCTCTAACAACCTTCCTTTATGTGCCTCCCTTCTGGTCGAGGCTTAATCCCTTCAGGTATGGTACTCGCTTTATTTAGTCTCCTACCTCTCGGAAAATCAACTCATTCCATCTATGTTTTGATAAGTGAGAAAGTGCTGCCTCTCTAAGCTTCATCATTCTTATTATTAGCTTCATGAGAGGGTAGGTAGTTTATTCCCTACCTTACCTTTATAAGCCTTCTATGTGAGGTAGAGAAATGAGTAGCTTAATCTTATGCCTTCTTATCCTTCCTTCTATTCTTTCTACCTAATGTATGGGTATATGAGTATAAGCCTTCTATTACTACCTTACCTTTATTAATTACTTGAAATCTAGTGCAAGTGTCCGTAGAACTAAAGCTAAAGGGAACTAAAGCAACAACTAAGACTAGAGCTAGTCTATATGGGACTCTAGCTTCTTCATTGGTAGCTCAGGGATAAAGGCAAAATGAGGGTACTAATTGATTTTGAAAAGAATTGATGGACAAGTTGAACAACTCCATGCGAGCTCGTATATAAATCTTCCTGCTGTTTTAGTTGTACCTGCGAAAAAGGTAAAGGTGAGGCTCTAAAGGTGGTGCATTAACTGCAAGGACGTAGGGCTCGCCTGACATAAGGAGAGCATTTAGGTTGTCTCGACCAAAGGGAGAGGAGGGCGAGGACGTATCGATGCGCGTATCAAACGAAGGAGGAAGGTGGAAACAAAATATGTACTTGCCAATGTCTTAAGGTGTGAATGAAGGGGTAACTTATCTTCTTCTTCCTCTCGGCTAAGGAATCACCACCTCTATCTCAATCAAAACAAGGTTTCTCTCAATCCAAAAAGAAAATAATATGAAATGTGGAAAGTGGCTATAGTTTCCCATGGGGTTACTCGTATGCTATAGCAGAGATCTAGACTATAGCTTATATGGATGGCTATAGTAATAATTGAACTCTACTTGGGATCGATACTACCTTTTGGATTTTCCACTTTGTATACTAAAGAATGCTAAGAACCTTGGATTGATACTAGAGCAGAAGGCTTAACCCTATCATAAGAAGATGGCACCCTATCAGTCGAGAGAGAAACCAAATTTTGCCTAAGCAGTTCGCTAAAAAGAAACAAACACAAATTTCATCGCATTTCATCACATGCAAATCCAACCATTTATAGCTGTATTTGACATTATAGAGTCCCCCCCCCCTTCTGGTTGTTCGAGAAGCAGTTTCACCATAAGAACTGATTGATCGAGTGGTTTAAGCTGCATTAGTGGTACAAGCATTCGTTGAAGATTCAAAGCAATACAAACACCCCATGCCCGCAGAAGCAGGGGCGAATCAGGACCATAGCCTGCTTCATACCCAGTTCCAAAAGGTCGATGGACACATAAAGGGAGGTAAGGTAGTGCGACTAGGCATTCCCCTGCAGTGCAGGTAGGTAGTTATGTGGGCTTCAAAGTCTCTCTTTCGGCCGACTTGAGGGCTTATCGATAACTAGTAGGTTGGGTAGTGAGGGTAAGCATTCTCGTGCAATGCATGTAGGAAGATATGTGGTGAAAAACAGAGTTATTATCTGAGGGAGGTATATTTTGGGGGAGGTGTTTTCTGGGGAAGGTGTTTACTAGGGGAGGTATTTTCTGGGGGAGGTATTTTCTAGGGAAGGTGTTTACCAGGGTAGGGGGAGAAATTTTATGGGCTGGGTATTTTCTGTAAAAAAATAAAAATAAAAATATTTAAATTTGAAAAAGGTCATACAGGCCGAGGGCTGGAACGGGAAGGTGGGTTAAGGGTTTGAATGAAGGGATGGGTGAGGGAGGGCTCGAGGGGATGTGTGAGCAGGGGGGGAGAGCTGTGAGTGAGGGGGGGATGGTGAGGGGGTGAGGGCGCAAGGGGTGAGTGTTGTGAGGGTGGGGAGGGGTTTGTGTGAGGGGGCAGGGAGAGTTGTGAGTGTGGAGGGGATGGTGAGGGGGTGGGGAGAGCTGTGAGTAGGGATGGGGATGGTGAGGGGGCGAGGGAGTGAGGGGTGAGTGCTGTGAGGTTGGGGAGGGGTTTGTGTGAGGGGGTAGGGAGAGTTGTGAGTGGGGAGGGGATGATGAGGGGGCAGAGAGAGCTGTGAGCGGGGATGGGTACTGTGAGCGTGTGAGGGGGCGGGGATAGTTGTGAGCAAGGAGTGGTCTGTGTGAGGGGGTGGGTGAGCGAGTGGGGAAGGGAGGGGAGCGAGTGAGGGCGAGGGTCTGATTGTGTGAGCGTGAGCATGAGGGAGGGCTGAGGGGTGTGAGGGAGGGCAGAGGGATGTGAGGTGAGGGTCGAGGTGATTGTGAGTGGGACAGCATGAGGGAATGAGGAAAAGGGAACCAAAAAAAAAATGTGCAGAGTTGAAATTAAACAGTAAAAATTAAATGTGCAGAGCTGAAATTGCACGGTAAAAATTAAATGTACCGAGCTGAAATGAGGCAGAATTTGCCAAAAAATAAAATAAAATGCATAATTATTCCATAATTGCAGAATGCCAGGAGCATTAAAAATAGAATTCCAGGAGCAGTAATAAAAACTGAATGCAAAATGACAATTTGAAAAAAATGTAGAACATGAGGGAGTTACACCAAAGATAGGAATGCAAAAAATGGGACTCGCTCTGATACCATGTCAAACCAGCAGGTAACTCCACAAAACTGAAGATGAATTAGATGGAGATTTTGTGTGTACTTATACATGGAGGTGAGGCTATTGAGATTCACTTTCCAATGTCTCTTGGCCTTCCTTATTTACTAAATTACAATAATATACAATCTCACCGAATTCCTTAGGATTAGGTGTCAATAGTTATTTCTTGTTAATTCTACCACCAAAGTCGAATATGTTGCAGCACCTCAAGCTACAAAATAAATCACCTGGCTTCGAAAAATACTTGAAGATTTGCAGGAGAGGCAAAAGGCTTCAATTCCAATACTTCTTGACAACTCTTTTGCAATTCAATTGGCCAAGAATCTGAAGTTTCATTATCAAAGAAAGCATATTAACGCCAAATATCAATTGATTCGACATTATGTAGAGGATAAATTTATTCATATGACACATTGTCCTACTTCATAGCAATCAATTGATTCGACATTATGTAGAGGATAAATTTATTCATATGACGCATTGTCCTACATCATAGAACATCACAGACATATTTACAAAGGCACTAGGACGTGAAAAGTTTGAAAAGTTGGGAATATTACTTGACATGTCAGATGTCCCTTTGGATTAAGGGGGAATGTTAACTAATTCTTCGGGATTTTTATTGTACAATATATAATTAATTTCATAAGGATTTTTATTATACAATATGTAATTAGTTTCATATTCCGTTTTTATAGTTAATAATTTATTAAAACACAATTATCTTGTACCTAGATTTACACATATATAAATAAGTGATTTTATTATTAATACGACACTCTTTCATTGTGTTATTTTATCGTGGATTTTATTCAGACTTGTACGACAAATATAGTGATTGTTATATGAAAATTAAAATTAAAAAAAAAAAACTTTTTCTTTTCTTTTAAATTGAATATGTTTGCAATAAGTTTTCAGAAAATGAAATGAGAACGCAATTTAATGTTGAAAGAAAACATTGTGCATCTTATGATTTTTAATATTTTCCTTTACAAATAAATTGTTTACATTGAACACAAACTTGGATGCACAATTTAACGTTGGAAGAAAACATACTGCATCTTATGATTTTTAATAGTTTCCTTTACAAATATATTGTTTAAATTGAACACAAACTTGGATGAACCATACTCTTAGTCGAATGCCAATTTTCCTATCACTCTTTTTTTTAAGCTCATCGTTATATTATTGGAGTTGGGTCCATTGTATAACTATGCATTTAAGCACAGATAAATTTAAAAACTTATCGCTATATTATTGGAGTTGGGTCCGTTGTATAACTATGCATTTAACCACAGATAAATTTAAAAAACGTTCAAGGAATTTAGGGTCATCTCGACTCGCCTCCAGAATGAGTGATTGCGACCTTATTTATTTATTTCTCTCTCCCTATTTGAATCTCTTAAGACATCACATGGAATACTAAGAATCCTCTCAAACAAAGAACCCCTAATATAATCTCTCTTAACAAAGAAGAAAAATAAGGGAAGGAAAATATCTTATAATAAGTTTAAGGGGCCAATGGACATCGTCATGAATGTCAAACGTCTGCCTCTATTTGTTCAATGAAGTTTACCTCCATCGACACTCCCAGCTGTAATGCATAACCATCAAATCACCACTGCAAACAAACAGAAAACACACATAGATTTCAACCCAAAAATGAAAAAAACAAAACGCATATAGCAAGCAAAAAAAAACCCACAACACACCACGAAACGAAGGAGAACACTCAAGCTACAGATTAAAACAGATTCACTATTCCTTTCAGAAAAAAATTGTTTATTGTCCTCTCCCGAAGTGTAAAATCCAGGTTTCACAACGTTTAGATTAATTTTTTCTTCATGCATTATGATTCGGCCAAAATAATCCAACGTATATTAAAACAACATCAAATTTAAATCTGGTTTGGTATACAATGTGAAATAAATTTTAAATTTGAATCTGTAAGATTTAAATTTACTTTATACTTAAATTTAATTAAATTTAACATTTCTCTACACATTTATTTTGATTAAATGTGTATTCGCTGAACGTGTCAAATTTGATTTCAAATATAGTTTTGAATCGTAAATTTAATTTTCTTATATTTAATTGAATGATGAAATTTAAAATAGAGTTGTCTAGAGAGTGGGTCTAGGGAGTGGAGGAATTGTCAGGACAGCCAAAAATGCCCTGAATCAGAGCAATTTTTTTTAAGAAATCTTACAGTAATAATGTTAGTATTTATATAATGTTTTTAATGATGGAAATAGATATATGAACATCAAAAGCTTCTAAAACACCCAAAATATTGAAATTTATTAGCTATAACCTAAATTTACAAAAATCCTTTCTAAATTTTATTAAAATATTACCAAAATTTATTACCACAATGCTAAAAAAACAAACTACAACATTTAAAATTAATTGATAAATTAAATTCAAAGTTTACTTGAGACATTAAATTTACTTTCCGGCAAATTTGAATTCGCTTTATATTTAGCCCTTCCATGAATTTGATGAAGATTCTCAACAAAATATATATATATTTAAAAATAATTGTGGGTGAATTTTCTAAAATATTAACATAAATATAATTAAATATAAATATAATTTTTATGAATATTTATACATCTTGAATTTTATTAAATTTTCATAGTTTAAATATGTCAATTTAGTATTACATTTATATTTATATGACACATTAAATTTAATTATATATAAATTTAAAGTTTGTGTGACTTGTTAAATTTAAATTTTACTTTATTATTAAACTTGTCTGCTATAAAATTTAAGTTAGTTTTATTGTAAATATATATATTAATGGGTGTAATTCAATTTATAGACGGAATAAACAATTTCAAAAAAGAATGTGATTTTTTTTTGTTTAAATTGTATTTTTAATGCATAAATAGATTTAGCACCTCAAAAAACCTACTATAACACTCAAATTCTACAGATTAAAAACTTAAACTCAAATTTTTAAAAATCTCGCCCAAAATTTGATTAAAATTAATCAAAAAACTATCGAGAAAATGATCATTTAATTTATAAATTAAAATACACCTATATTAATATATGTTATTCTGAAACATATAATAATAATAATAAGTTATTATTATTATTATCCATTTTGCACACAGGTATTTTCGGTTTTTTTAGGTTGAATGTCTATTAGACAAATGAAATACGACAATCCTTTTCAATTTTATGAAACGCAACTTTACAAAATATTTATTTATTTTCTGTAATTTATTTGATTAATATTTATGTTTGATTATATCGATTGTTAATTTAACCATCTTATTTCCCAACACCTCAAATAAGGAGCCAAAACGTACATAAATCATGTCCAATTTTATAGATGTACGAAATAGATTTAGGAAAGTAATTCTAGTGTGATAAAAATGGAGGCTCGGCCGTGCGTTTTGGCCTTACACATTATTGGGTGTGCATGTAACTTATTTTGAAGTATGATATGATAAGACTAACGTGCCTGTCTAATAGCCATAAGGTTATAATGAAAAAAGATAAAATGTTATTATTTATTTATTGGGAGGTGAAGTGTGCTATATTATAAAAATGTAAAAGCTATAAAATATTAATTTAACACATTTTAATTTTGGTATATTGTGTAAATGTTTGAAGGTGTCTTTAGAATCAATTTGCTTTGCTTTTGGTTAGTAAAAAGTTTTTAGTTTAATATTTTAATTAAGAATTTATAATTTTATATTGAAAAGTGTTATTTTTATGAGCTGAGCAAACACTGTTTACCGTGAATTTCATCATCTTTTGGCTAATAAAAAAAATAACATGTACTATGGAGGAGTATAAAATATACACGTACTAATTTCATCGTCCTCCAGTGTAGAATCTTGTCTTACTTAATATCTGTTATCAACATAGATTGATCAGAGATCCTGTATTAGTGAAAAGAGGTATCGAATCTAGATACGTTCCTAGTTGAATCGTCTTATAATATGTGGATTTTTACAGTGTTAAACAGTCGAACGCCGTCTGTAACCAAAATGTCCGGCTATTGAAGTGTACTAGCATTGTTTGTTTTGATTTGGATTTTTTTGCATTCAATGTGAAGCAGGTAGGAGCTTTGGAATTTTAAAAAGGATAGGCGTTGTTCTTGGACGCCCGTTGGTGGTGCCTAAGACGTAGCATGGGCAACAACCTTCAACGAAATACGTGGAGGAGGCTGAACGAGTAGTTGAAATGGTAGAAGGTTAACTGTTCTTCGTGTAGTACATAATGCAATTACAGTAGATCTGTGATTGGTAACCTATGCATTGATCATATTCATCATCCTTTATAATAAGTATTTCATGAATCTTCAAGTGATAAGGCTCAGTTTTCTGCAATGTCATTTTATTTTCCTCGAATATACCAACATAGATTAATTTTAACAGCAGATATATAGATCCATGATAGGGATCAACTTCAAACGATTCTACATCTGAATGTAAGCATCGGTTTCTTTTAAAGCAATTGTTTATCGACACCTGCAATTTAGAGAACCTTGCTTTTGAATAGGTATGTAGAAAAAATTGTATATTTATCCGAAAATAATATTAAGCACATTATATTAACTTAATGATCGTTTTATTCTTTTCCAACAAAGGGGATGTAGAGGTGGTTTCCAACCAACAAGCAAGATGTAAAGACAAAATGTAATCTTATGTAACATAATAAATATCCAAAGATCATCAGATTCGAGGATATTCATCAACATAAGGATGCCTTTTTTAAAGTTTCACTGAATTTAATTCATGTAATTAAGAGGGCAGAAGTATTAACACTTTATTTATGGAATGTATTGTAGGATCATTAAAATTTCGAGAAGGGAACTGAGTTATATTTCCTGTGTAATTGTGAACCCCATTGACGATTATTGGCTTTGTTATTCAGATTGGGAAAACAATCTAAAGAGGCTTGCAGACTGCGCCATTGGTTTCGTGAGGAATTCCATTGGAGGGCAGAATGGAAGATTCTATGTTGTAACTGATCCCAACGACTATATGCGGTCAATCCCTGCCCGGGCACCCTGAGCCATTTTGTTATTCAAACCAAGCCTCTGTGGATCATCTTTGAGAGAGACATGGTCATCCAACTGAAGGAATAGCTTATCATGAACAGTTACAAGACAATCGATGGCAAAGGCGGAAATGTCCACATTTCCAACGGTCTTTGCATTACGGTACATTATGTGACTCACATAATCATTCACGGGATTCACATCCATGACCGCAAGCCTGCAGTAAATGCCCTAGTGAGGGATTCCCCTACACATTACGGGTGGAGAACGATTACTGATGGAGATGGAGTCTTAGATTCAATGAAGAGGTCTGCCTGTAAGCCAAACCTTGTTTCTTATAATGTTGTCATTGATGCATTTGCTAAGGGGGGTGTGGATTTCAAGCAAGCTTCGGAAGCTTTTGATGAAATGATTCGGGAAGGAGTTCAACCTAACCGAATTACATTCAATTCTCTGCTCTTTGTCTGCGTTCGAGGGGGTTGTGGGAAAAGGCTCATGTAATGTTTGAAGAATTTTTGTACGAAGAAATTGTTCGAGATATTTTCACTTGAAATTTTCCAAAGAAGCTTGGGTGATCATAGAAATGCCAGGAGAAAATGCACATAGCCAATGGATCACAAATAAATTGTGGTTCAATCAAACAAAGGAGAATATGGATCAAGTATGTGAAGTGGGTAGATTTATATGCAAATAATTAATAATATTAGTTGGATGGGCTGATCTCGTGGATAAGAGTCTTCAGAAATCAGGCTGCAGGAGAGGGCCTTGGGATGGCTCAGAGGACGGAGGAATATGGCATCGCTTGGATGGATTTTTGGAGGTTTTATGAGCAGTGATTCATTTTCTTCGTAAGCGTTGTTTAAATCCTTCCTACTAGTGGTTTTGAATATCTCTTTCATGCCGCTTCTGGTGTGTTTTTTCAGTTTATGAAGTTGTGCTCATACCTCCTATTTTGGAACCTTCCATATCTCTGTTTAGAATTCCTCTTTCTTGCGGGATTTGGTATTGGTTTTATATTCTTAGCGCCTTTTCCTATGCTGTTCTTGTTATGAATATCATGCGCCTGAGCTGATGGATTATCACTAACGTTCTATTATGATTGCTGATGCATGAATATTGGATCACTTTCGTTGTTAGCTTCTTGCTCCCGGCAATTTATGATCCTTACTGTATTCATGCATCGCAGTGAAGCTAATATGTATATTCTCGAATGAATAAGCCTTCTAGATCTGATTGAGATTGGATTGTCGGCTCTAATGCTTATGATAGCCCTCATGATTCTTAGATCCATTTATCATGTCCACTTCTCATATAGTCGACGCAGTCGGTGAAATCTCTTTCTCATCTTCAGCTTCTCAATCATTTTCTTCTGATTCAGCTCAATATCCAACGGGGTTTTCTCAAACATGGTTTCACTTCTGGAACAAATCGACCACCTACTTTTCTATTTCCAGGCCATGCAAAAGTTTCAGCATTAGGTCTGCATAAGATCACCTGCCGCACCTGGGTTCAGAGCCGTAGTTTTTTGCAGCTTATTCCTTGGTATGTCGGTTTTAATCCGGTGCTGGAGGCACCACGCAATCGTATCATATGGATGAAGCTTCCGGGTCTTCCCCTGGAATTCTGGACTATGAAGGCGCTTCAGACGATTGGCAATTCTATTGGCATCACAAAATATATCGATCCAAGTATTATTGGCGCCAGCGATAAAAAAATTGCTTGGATTCTCGTTGAATTAGAGTACACGGGAGGTCTACCTGGCGACATCGATCTTGTATGGGGTAACAGAAAACATCGCCAACGCATAGATTTCTGGGGCATTCCCTTCCGGTGTCTTATATGCCATCGCACTGGTCACCTCAGGGAAAACTTCCTTTATCGACTGCGCATGCATCGAGCGGATGCTGATCCTCAGGCCAGAAGATTCGACAAGTAGAAGATCAATGGTTCGGGACCCGTTCTCGATGGTTGTACTGGTAATTCTTGTCCCCATGTTTCTGATGATGATGCTTTTTTCACTGCTCCGGATCAATCGGATGGTATGCCCAATAATTGCCGTGTATTAGCCCCTGAGTCTAATCATACTTCTCAAATTGATTCTCTGCCGTCAGTTGGTTCACCTCACCTGGAGGCAAATTTTCCCTCCAGCCATGCTCCATTTCCTTCCGTGAACTACAAGGATGTTGATGGCCCTGTAGCACCTACTTTCTCCTATGTTGATGATTTTCTTAAAGGCCTCGCTATCAGTAATGTCCCTCTTGCCCGGTCGATGAATGACCCTCCACTGTATCCTTCCTCGAATTTCCACGTGGGTGAGTCTTTAGCTCCACCCCCCAGCTCGACCTGTAGTCCCCATACTACTCTGGATATGCCTCCTGTTTCGACAGACCCAGTTATGGATTCTCCCAGGAATACTGTGGATTCTGATCTAGAGGCTATATTGGCGAACCCTAATGTTGATATAGCTGCCCTCACTATCTTTGACAGACCACCCTTATCGTCTGATAATATATCCTCATCTGCCAGAGGCACGTCAAAAGGGACTAGTAGACTTTCAAAAGGAAAATTCAAAGCCATTTCTCTTTTTTCTGATTATGATGATAGTCTCACTGAGATTCCTATCTCCATTAGTGAGGGTCCTCTGGATGATTCCCGGGCGCTTAGAGCACACCACCCGGAGCCTGAGTCTAGATGAATAACATCATTTCCATGAATATTCGGGGGTTGGGCGATGCCCCCAAAGCTCATTTCCTCCGTGAGATTCTGAAATCGGGTGACCCTATTATTTTTCTTGCTCAAGAAACCTTATGTGCTAGGGACAGAGCCATTAAGTTATTTATCAGTTTCAAAATTGGATGGAAAGCTGTTGCAGTTGATGCTATCGATCATTCGGGTGGTCTTATTGCGGTTTAGAATTCGGAGATGGCCACTTTTAAGGCCTTCAGGTTCTTTGGGGGAATATTGTTGGCTGGTCACCTTAGAGGTTATGAGGATTATGTCTATATTATTAATTTATATGCTCCCTATCGCAACAGACTGTCTTTTTGGCAACGCATGGCTGATTCGGGCCTTCTTGCTTTGCACAATCTCATATTGATGGGCGATTTTAATTCTACTATGAGACCTGATGAAGTATGGGGTTCAAATGCTAGATTTGATCCTCTTTCTCCATATTTAAGTGATTTGCTATATGGATTTAATCTGACTGATATTCATCCTCTTCCTCTGGTGCCAACGTGGACAAACAAGCGTGCCAATGACCAGTTCATTGCCAAAAGATTGGATAGAGCTATGGTTCATATTAACCTCGTGGATCAATGGAGTCTGCTCCGTTCAGATATTATTATATCAAATGTATCCGATCATATGCCCATCCAGCTATCGTGGAAATCTGTCTCTGTGGCTTGTGGAAGACCTTTCAAATTTAATAGGGTCTGGCTGGAAGATGCGAATTATTCAAAGATGGTCCACAGGATTTGGCTACAAAATATTGATGATGACAGCCTATCGGGCTGGGACCTTTTTCATCATAAGATCCAGAGTATCAAGAAGGCAACAAAAGAATGGGAAATCAAGAAAAAAGCGGATGTTAAAAAGGAGCTCTCAGAGATTTCTGCGAAAATGGCAGACTTATTTTCTTCTTTTGTTGCTCTGTCCCCAGATGATGAAGCTCTGAGACTATTGCAGGATCTTGGTTCGAGAAAACGGGAGATTTTGCATATTGAAGAAGTTACTTGGTGGCTAAAGAGTAGAATGCTATGGCTTAAGGAGGGCGACCTCAATACTCGTTTTTTCCACAAGTCGGCCAATGCTAGACGCAATCAGAATGCTATTTGGCGTATAAGAAAGGAGGATGGCGACTATGTTTTCTCCACTTCAGACATTCAAATCGAGGCCTATTCATATTTCTCAAAGTTTTACTCATGTGATCCATCTATTGATATTTCGAACCAAACATGGGTGCTCGAACAGTTTCCCAGGTTTTTTGGTGTGGATGACATTTCTGTCCTTGATCAGGCTATCTCTAGGAATGAAGCTCTTAAGGTCCTGAAGTCCTTTTCTCATGATAAGTGCCCGGGTCCCTATGGCTGGCCCTCCGAATTCTTCGTCCATTTTTTTGATCTCATGGGTGATGAGATCCTTGATATGTTGGAACTCTTCCGAAGCAGAGGATTCATGCCTGCTAATTTGAACTCCTCTTTTATTTCTCTAATACCAAAGATTTCGGATCCGCAGTCATTTGCGGATTTCCGACCTATAGCTTTCTGTAATTTGCTGTATAAGATGTCATAAAAAATTATTGCAAACCGCATCAAATCAGTTCTATCTGCCAACATATCAATGGAACAATATGGGTTTTTAAATGGCAGATCTATTCATGATGCGATTGCTATCGCCCAGGAGGTGGCCCATTCTATGCACTCTGCAAAACAAGAGGCTCTTATTATGAAGGTGGACTTGTTCAAGGCTTATGATTCGGTCGATTGGTCATTTATCTGGTCTTTGCTGCTCAAGATTGGCTTACCAATTCGGATTATTCGATGGATCATGGCCTGTGTTTCAAATGTTAGATACGCGGTTATTGTAAATGGATTTCCATCTCGTTTCTTCAAGGCTGGTAGGGGATTGCGTCAGGGGTGCGCTCTCTCTCCTCTTATCTTTCTTATTGTTATGGACGGTTTTAGTAGACTTATGCATTTTGCTGAACAGAGGGGATATATTCAAGGTTTTTCTTTCTCAAACTCTGTCTCAACTTCTCATTCCTTATTTGTGGATGATTTATTGCTTTTTGGTTATTTACGGCGGAACCATTGGTTCTATATACACATAATGTTCTCGCGTTTCAAAAGTGCTACTGGTTTGGGCATCAACTGCAGTAAGTCCTTCCTTCTATATGAATACGGAGACATTCAGGAGATTATTTTTATTGCCGATTTCATGGGTGTCAGCAGGCGCCATATATCAAATGGTTTCAAATATTTGGGTTTTTTCATTAAACCATGTGGATACAAGAAGAGAGATTGGATTTGGATTCTTGATAGGTTGCGGGATCAGATTCAGCGATGGACTCATCGATGGTTATCGATGGGGGGTAGGTATATTCTAATCCAATCGGTGCTATCTCAGATGATTGTTTTCTGGGCTCATCTTCTTTTCATCCCCGCAGGTATTATTTCCAGAATTAATGGCATCATTTCTCATTTCCTCTGGAGTGGTGCCAAATCGGAGCGGAAATATCACCTCTGCAGCATGGCGGACATATGCAAGCCCAAGGGGTCGGATGGCTGGGGTATTCTTGACACACAGGTATTTAATGGCGCCCTGTTAGGAAAATCATTCTGGAGAGCCATTTCCTGCCTAGGATTATGGAACGATGTTATTAAAGCCAAGTATTTTCAAGGGGATGTTCTGCTTTCGATTAGCTGCAACACTCTTACTTTTCCTCGTTTCATATCGTGTATATGGCGCAGCTTTAGAAAAATCATTCCTCTTATTACTCCGCACCTTAGATGGAATTTCAGGGATGGTAGTCACATTCCCATTGGCTCGACCACTCTTCTTCAGCTGGCGCCTGAAAGTGGTCCTTCTCGAAATCTTATTCATGCTCTTTCTATCCGCGGGATTTTTTTCTACTCTCAAATAATTCTCCATTGGTCTCATTCAACTCCCATTTACAAAACTGCGGCTCAGCTTGGTCTAGAGGGAGCTGTGGTCGATGACTAGATTTTCTTTCGGGATACTCTGCGCCAGGCTGGGTTATGCTATGCTACAGGGGGTGACAAATTAGTATGGGGGGGTCCAATGAGAAATCGATCATTGATAGAGAAAGATGTTTACCAGAACTTTATTAATTCTTCTCATATGTTGCAGGGTCCAAGCGTTTTCCGTTTCTTCTGGAAAAGGAAAATTCCAATCAAAATTACTATTTTCGGGTGGCTTACATGGAAAGGCCGTGTCCTTACATGGGACAATTTGAGGAAGCTGGGTCATCATGGCCCGGGATGGTGTGTTTTCTGTTTAGCTGCAGATGAATCAATCTCTTATTTGTTCTTTTCATGCCCCTCTGTTATTCATATTTGGAAGTTATTCAGCTCCTTCATTTTGGACCCGTCATGGCTTCCTGTGGACTTCATGACCGCAGCTTTGGAGTGGGATAAGTTGCATAGTCAGTTCCGATCGCTGCCATTTTACTTCATTTGGGAGATTTGGCTGGCAAGAAATAAGAGGATTTTTGACCAGATTCCTATTAAGCCTCATAAGATCTATCTTGCCATTAAATCATGGATGGACATGACTCCCTCATTTATGCCTGAGATTATTGATGGATCTCGTCGTATAAGACCACATGATATTTCCATTCCTGCTGTTTATTTTGACGGAGCTTCTGCTGATGGCACTACTGGTTGTGGGGCGTGGATCAAGATTTCAGAACACGAGCAATATCATATCATTTGGAATGGTGGTCCAGGTTCTAATAATAAAGCTGAAATCATGGCTTTGTGGGGGGGATTGCTTGTTGCTTATGACCTTCAGATTCAGGTGGTTAACATCTTTGGGGATTCCAAATTGGTGATTGGATGGATTACAAATGAATCTCATATGGATACTCCGCATCTACAAGGATGGGTCGAAAGGACCAGGCAGCTTTGGAATCATTTAGAATGCCCCCCTATCATCCATATTTATCGTGAGAACAATACTAGAGCTGACAGGCTTTCCAAGAGGGGACTTCTGGAGGATTTCGGCTTATTGATGGTTACCCATTTTTTAAATGGTATTCAGATAGGAGTGTCTCACATCCCTCTTCCTTAAAAATTTTATCTCTGTCTCTGTTTCAGTTTGTTTTGTAGGCGGATGCTCATATGTCTGTGTTATATTGAAGCTAGATTGACCTAAAAGTATTAAGCCAGACCATATGCTCTGTTTTTTGTCAAGATTCAATCCATATTTTTTTCTTTGGGGGGCTGGACTCGCTTTAATCGTTCCCATATGGACTTATCACTTTCCACATCAAGCGAGCGTGTTCTCCTACCGGCCTCTGTTTCTCTATCTTCTACTATGCGGTCATATTCTATTCTGGGCATTACATTATTATATCTGGTATCACTGTTTCTCTGTATACATGTCCTCTGCAAGCGAGCGGGCTCTTTGTTTGGCATGTGAGCACAATCAGCTAATGCAAGTGAGCATGGCAAGCGAGCGTGACAATATTCAAGCGAGCGTGTTTTATATTCTATATGGCAGCCCATCTGCATTTATTTATCTATATGCAGCTGATCCGTTTTCACTTTTGATCTATTTATATGATTCGGCCTGCAATATCATAATTTTATTATCAATTTTGCTAGCTCAGGAGCATCCTCCTCTTATTTTTTCAATCAATTACTGATGCTTCTTGACTCTAACTTTCCTTTTGTAATCATTTCCGGCAGTAGGAGTTATATAGGATGATTATAATTTGTATCCCGACCGGATCATGACCTGTTCATGTGGATGCCCTCTCATTTTGCTCTGTTCAGCTATGAGCAGATTTCTATGGGGAAACTGATGGTGGATTTCTCGCTGTGTATCTCTACAGTTGAGATTATATGAATATGTACTGTATATATCACTAATATATTCAGCGTTTTTTTCTTTCTGAAAAAAAAATTAATAATATTAGTTATTTAGAAAGTAAGGTTTACCCAAAATGAATTTGAAGGTTAAACATCAGTCTCACAAAACCTTGAATCTCCAGATCTAATA
This sequence comes from Pinus albicaulis, assembly GCA_034641835.2. Classification (NCBI taxonomy): domain Eukaryota; kingdom Viridiplantae; phylum Streptophyta; class Pinopsida; order Pinales; family Pinaceae; genus Pinus; species Pinus albicaulis. The sequence goes on along the minus strand of CM076569.1, from coordinate 479,696,958 downwards.
GATGGGCAGCACAAGATTGTTAGCAAAAATTATTGGAAAATGTGAGTAATCTGTTTGATCGAACTAATGATCTACTTTTATTATCGCAGTGAATCTCAATGTGATGTTATTACACAGGCTATCCCAGATTTCTTTGAAGCATAGATTTCATGGAAATTGCAGCCGATTTAGATAAGGAAGAAACATTTGTGAGTTTTGCATCAGACAAAATCGTTGACAGTATTGAAAAAAATTGGAATAAGTTCCCTCAGAATCCCATAAAATCAAGCACACTACTGGGGCACGAGATAAAGGTCTCACTCAAGGGTATAGGTTCAAAGAAATAAAACATCAAAGAAAGCCTGGTGGAAACTAAATCTCTTATAGAAAGCCAGGGAAAACAAATGCTGTCTTACTATAATTTGAATTACTGGATCTGCCTTGCTGCAAAACAAAATGTGTTAAAAAATGTAGAAGCCATGAAATCATAAAAATCATCAATGAATAAAATCCACAATTTACAATGCTCATTGGGAAAATTTATGGGGGAATTCATGATCAGGAGTCTAGACATAACTTTGATATGAAATTGCAATAGATGGGAAAAGAATGGAAATAAAACCATCCCGATGATTCCTCCAACCCTGCCCCAGTTTCCCCCTCAGTACACAAGAATCCTGAACCACTTGAAAAATAGTAGCCTTTCCAATTTAGTCGTCCTCCAGACAGTAACAATATACACGTGGAAAGGATTTGCAGTCTTTGCTTGGTTGACTGCGCTGTCAGTTCTTTGGACCAGGAAACGCGACTTGAAAAGTTTTCTCTAGGCTCGATGCACTTATATTTCTTAGAACACAAGGCTAAGAAAGAAATGGAACCCAAGGGCTACAAGAGCATCCACTCCAAAGTACTGGTGGTTTTGTTGCTCATATGCTCCAATTTGGCAACTCTCCTTGTCTTCTCGGGCCCCAAAAACTGGTCTAGATCCCAGCCCCCTGCGACTTTCCGAATCGGATTCTTTGAGGCTAATCATCAATGAGCTTATCTCGAGGCTCAACACAACACATTACGATCTCCTCTCCACTGAATCAAAGCTCCATTTCTCTGCAAAAACATAGCATCTACCAAATCATTTGTGTAGCTCATTTTCTTGATGAATGCATTTGCATGAAGAAAAATCAATTCGAACAGATCTTTCATAATTTCAAAATCATTATAAGAGGTGTTTCAAAGTGAATTTACGGCGCGTATGAACAAGTTAATAGTTGTGTCCATGCCTATAATTTCAGAACCCCTTAGTCCTTCCATTAACAAATTAGCCGTCGTAGGTACTTGAGGAATGGAAGGCACAGGGATGAGGTTACCTAGTTTATCAATCCAAATGTAGAGGCAACCATTCTTTGTGCACATCAGATGAGAATTTATTATGGCCACCTTCAATCCATAAGGAAAATTGTACTGTTGTTATTGAGTGTAGTAATTATAAGCAAAATCAATTCACCTCGTTATATCTATAGGTAAGACCACTCCTCCATTCTCTCCATCATCAAGAACTGTAAAGACCTTGTCCACTAATAGAAATAAATCGACACATAGGGTTCCATACAATTTTTTTCCCATCTGTATCTCACACTCTGTTAATTGATACATACATGTTCTCACATATTGTGGGGTTGAAGATGATAAAGGCTATTGAAGAAGGTGTTCTTGCGTGATACCATGACCAATGAAATCATGGGGGATTAATGTGTCAAGCAGATATTCAGTTCCTTAGAGAGATTCATGTATTTCAGCTACCTTCTGCTGCAAATCTAGCATGAGAAAGTTTTCAATAGTTTTCAAAGTTATATTTGCATGTAGCACCCTGAGCTTGTCTGCCAAGTCTTCTTGTCAGATTCATCATTCCCATAGATATCATATTATTCTGTATATTTAGGATATTTCATTTGTGCCAAGATTTTCTTGGTAGTATCCTCAATTTCTGTTCGAATGGTAGTTAAAAGACTAATCTCCTGTTGCAATATCTCAATTAGATTGTGTGATTAAAATATTTTCAATAGTGTGTGTCAGGCCAGTTTTTTTATCTCAACTTACCATCAGCGAAGACCTCCTTATGAATGGCTAGGAGCTCTTTCAAATCAAAGTTCTCTGAATCCTCCACAATCCTCTTGTAGCAGGTAACATTGTGCAAGTCCATAATTGAAATGGATTACTTGGAAATTCAAATCAAGGTTGCATATAATGGTGTCTATTTCAATATTCTATTGTGATAGAGATTAAAAGTGAGCAACCCATGTCAAACAGATGGTACAATAAACTATGTAACTAATGATGTCTATTTCAATCTTCTATTGTGATAAGGATTAAAAGTCAAAATGTTCCATGATACAAAATCAATAATCGAAATTACAATGTACCAATGTTTTTCCCTCATGTGACTAGCGCTCGGCTTTGCAACACTGGTCATACTGCATGTTGTGCAAATGTGTGAAGGGTGGAACACTAGTTGTTCTCAATCTGGTGGCCATAACCTTCAGTGTTCCTTTTTAACCCTTCGGTGAAAATACTAGTTTAATAAAAGTATTGAATTTTTAGGTGAAGTTGATTATTTAGTTAATAGAGGATGTATTTAATATTTTATTTTTTATCTATGTATATGTTTACTTAATTTTTAGATTAAAAAAAAAAATCAAGTCTCCATTTTAATGTGAATTTATTTTGTCGAAACCATTACAAAATCAAAATATTCTTATCTAAAATTATTTACTTAACTAATTTATGGTTATAAAAAAGCATTTCAATGAACCAATTTATCTAAAATGATTCACTTAACTAATTTATTGTTATAAAAAAGCATTTCAACTAATTAACCTATCTAAAATTATTCACTTAACTAATTTGTTGTTATAGAAAAGCATTTCAACTAACCAACTCATCATTTACCAATAATAACTTAGTTTCCCAAAAAAATTTAGCTTCCAAGAATTTTATTTGCAATAATCATCTTAGCCTATCTCAAACAATATCTACTTCAATTATTAAACCTTAAAACTTAGTGTGTGACTAGATTGGTCTCAAACCGAAGCCTTGGCTATTTTGTTACCTAATTCATCTTAGGTTCTTTGTTATCCCTGCCTCTCTTAGACTTAGAAATTGTTGCTCTTTTATTTATGTTCCAATGAGTTCATCAAGGGCCTTTAATTTGTGGATATTGTCAATTTTTTTATTTTATTTTTCTAACCCAACCATGCCCATTAAATCCACTCCAAAGGGCTCCACCCTTAATCGTTTCCTTGAAATATAATTAACGCATGGGTCAACGCTTATCACCTCCAAGGAATTTACTCTAAAACAACCAAAGACTATGTTCTTCAAAGAAATGAAGGCATGGGTAAAAGTTCATCACCTCCAAGGAATTTCCTCTCAAACAACCCAAGACTATGTTCTTCACTCAATGCAATTTCTTCAAACATAATTATCATCTTTCATTATGCTCAAGTATAAATTTCTTTAACAAACTCAACCTAGCTCAAAATATGTCTTTGTCACAACTACTTCAAAAAAAACTGCAAAATTATTTTCTCATATCCATCCAAGGAATTGTTAAACTATTTCTATGTTCCTTAAAATTATTGAAGTGCAACCAAGTATTTAAAACCACCTAAAGTGTTGTCCCATACTTGTTTACATGCTTTCTAAAGAAAAAGTAACTTTATCTAGACCCAAGCTATCCCATACTTGTTTACATGTTTTTTAAAGAAAAAGTAACTTTATCCAGACCCAATTGCTATAATAACCTCCATAAATACCACATTGTTTTAATCAACTACTTTTTTTAAAAGTTTATTCAATAATATCATATGCTATAAACTATTAATAAAAAATTCAACCTATTGTTTATTATCTATCAAGTTTGATCAATACGCTAAACATCCTATTTTTTAATCTATTTATGTAATCCATTTTAATAGGTTCACAATTCTATTCAAATTCTTTAAGCTTGTTTTCTCATTAACTTGATGTTTACAAATAATATTAAATGTAAATAGATAATAGTTAAATTTTTTCATAGTTAATAGAAATTGCATTTTTTCATAAATCTATCTTAAATAAGGATTTAAAATGAGCAGAGAGAAATTCTAATTTCTTCACGTGCAATTTCTTTAATGATTCAACATTATTTAAATGTTTAGTAAAGTTAATTTTTTGGTTTTTTTAAATTTTTTAAATTTTTTATTTTGATAAATATGAGCAAAATTTCAATTTTGATAACCACTCACATAATTACACATCATATTGGGTTATAAAATAAGTCTCTCAACTTTATAACATTAAATATAAATCTCAAATATTTTAAATATATATATCTATGTAAATTCTAATTTAAATATATAAAACAAAATATATATATATATATATATATATATATATATATATATATATATATATAATTTCTTTTAGGTTGCCCCAATGGGTTTGAACTCCAAATTTCATGGAAAGTAATTCCCACTACCAAGATCATCAACGATCGAGCTAACTACGTAGGTTAATATATACCTTCTTTCAAATTGAAGACGGTATAAATTTCAATTTAGAAATCTCCCCAAAAAAAATTAGATACCGCATAATTGATTTTTTTTAATTATAATTTCAAAACAAAAATTAGATATGATATAATTGATTTTTTTAATTATAATTTTATAATAAAATTTAAATTAATAATGATAATTGGAGAATTTTATATATATTTTTTTTTCTGAATAAGCTTAATCTATTAGTATATAAAAAATTACATGGAGACCAAGGCCTCAGAAGTTCTGGCCCGAGATATGGGTAATCTAAAACAACCATGAAGCTCTAACAATTTATCAGCCCACAGTAATGACACACAGAGACAACAATTCAACAAGACAGTGCCGCCCTCATAGGGGAAACCGACCATGAAACTCCAGCAGTTTATCAACCCACAATTACTAGAACAGGTAATCCAAACATAATCGTTCCGAGACAACAAAAACTGTCACCCACAAAGGGGAAACCGACAATTAGACAAGTTGTAGATCTGTAGATAGCCAAGTTGGGGCAGCGAGAAAAAACCAATGCCGAACCTGGACTGTCGACCATCCAAAAACAAGCAAAAATGGAGATTGTCCATTCAAGTACGTTGAGAGGAGGGGGGAGATTCGACCACTCGACAAGCAAAGGTGTAAGGGTCATCCTCGACCTGCAAATCAACTTTAGCACTGGTACAGCCTCACTTGGTGTCACCCGAACCAGCTACAATTATGAGATCCTACGAGGAGCTTCCCTCGACCTCTTTCCTTTTCTGACCACCTCTAGAGGGAGAACAGGGTCTATCAGCCACCAAACGCTCTAGATGAGAACACAGAAGCTCAACTTTCAAATCAAGGGGCTCCTCTTTAAACTCAATAGTAATGGTGGTTGTAACAGTCGGCATGTTGAGTAAACAGGGGAAACGGAATTGGGAAGTATGCTGCTGACCGAGGATGAGACTGGAGATACCTCTTGCAGGCTGAGAAATCCCGCGACCAGCATGAAATCCACGACCACTTCTAGTCTCAGGGTAACGACCCCGCTGGGAGTTCGAGGGAGGAGACGAGGAGCTTAGAGAGGTGGAGGGATGGTGGCAGGGAGGGCAACCACGGCTCGAGCTGCGTCGACACCGCATCCTCTGGGGAAAACAAGGCATAGGAACCAAATGAGAAGGACTGAGCAAGACAAAGCAGGAAGCGGAAGGCGAGGAATGGACGGGCGGACCAGAGCTGAGCATAGAGGGCTGAGAAGTGGCGAACAGAACTCGGAGAGAGACAGAGTGAAAACAAAATCCTTGAGAGCAATGGGAGCTCCGCAAAACATGTAAATTCGGAATGAGGTCTAAGCAACAAGAGATAGAACATCTGCGTCCAGTGATGGTCCTGAAGCTGGGCTCTGAGACCGCCAAGGAGCAGCAAGAGCGCAAAGGCAACAATGTCGGCTTGAAACTTCCGGAAGAAGCTATATCGCGGAGGAGTAGACACAATCATGGGCAACTGTGTTGCATAAATGCACTGAGTGGCTCGAAATTAATGCGATTAATGCTTACGAGGACGAGAGGAAGGGTGGCGGTGGTAGAATCCCACGCACCCGCCCAAATCCTCTTCCACCTTTCATGCAATCTGATCACCCGCATCGGGGGAGAATTTTATATATTAATGAAAACACTAATTTTATAAAATTTACTTTATACTTTAAAATAGTTATAAAGATATTTAGAGTAGGGATTGAACGTAAGATATGCGGAAGTTATAATACGTACTTATATGTTATAGAAATATACCAATTTTTATTATGTGGAAGTTATAATATGTATTTATATATTATAGAAATACACTATTTTTTATTAAAGTAAATATTTTTTTAAAAGCTTATCTATATGAAGTTATGCAAATTTTTTATTAAAGTAAACCTTTTTATAAAAACTGTACTTATATGAAGTTTTGTTATACATTTACATGGCAATAAAAAAATCTAAATAATTTAAAACACATTTATAATATTAAAAAAACATTTTACAAATTTATATTATAAATTCAAGCTCACTAATTTCGTTAAGATGAAATACCTATTTAAAAAAATACCTATAATTAGCATAAAATTTTAAAAAATAAATTGCACGAACTTTTATATAAAAATGATTTACATTAATATAAAATCATTTATTTTTTATTAGAAATATTTAAAAAAAATACTTAATATAAATATTTTAAAAAATAAATTTATAATTTATTTTAATATGAAACAAAAAAATTTAAATAAAATAAAAAATACCTATCTTTATTATAAATATTTTAAAACATAAATTTATAATTTAATTTTTATTTTTTTTGAACAAGATCGACGCTATATGATATTCCAAAAAGAGGGAGGAAAAATTTCCTTGTTACATGCTAGTGTTACTAATGAGAGACAGAGAAGGTAGCGACCACAAAATGCTAAGCCTTCTTTGTATCTACTGTGCAGGAGGCACTGAAATACAAATTTTGAATATGTTCGGACAAATTGAGATAGAAGAAGAATACAATTAAAATACATATGCAAAGAAGTAAGGGTAGTGCAAATAAATCGATGCTTATTGGCCGCCCGGTTGAAGCATCTGTGTTTTCCTTTATACCAGCATTTCTCACATTGTTGAAGCTGATAGTTTCTCAAGGATGTATTTCAGAATTTGAATGGATTCTTTCGCATGAGAGCAACGATTGGAGAGGTCATTGAACTGATGCTGGAGTGACGATGCCCTATGCTAATGGAGATTCATGTCTACTTGCTGCTTTTCATCCAAGAGTCTTTGTTGGGGACGAACTTGCTCAGTTTCGTCTTGCAAATCTGTGCAGTGAAAACAATCATCATTGCACGCCATGATGCAATGGAAAGGAACAATGGTCGGAGGGTATGAGGAGGGTGTGCGCGCAGGGAAGGGAAGGAGTGTGAGGTTGGATGGAAATGGAGGAGGGGAGGGGAGGGGAGAAAGGAGATGAGGGGACAACAACACTAAGAGATGGCCAGCAGGAAAGAAGGGACCAATGGGAGGGAGATAGCGCAGCACAAGGCAGTGCTGCGAAAGGAGATGAGATAGTGAGGAGAGGGCAGGGAAATAAATAGTGTGGTGGAAGAGGGAGAATGAAGAGTGGTTGAGAGCCTGAGAAGATAAGGTGACGATTTTGGTGTTGTAGGAGATACAGGAGGTTCTGCGAAATTCATATTTTCCTATGTAGTAGATCCAACAAAGTAGATTTTCATGCTAAGTCAAGATCATGGCAGGGGAATAAAAGATAGGCCATTATTGTTATGGATTTGTTCAGCTGTTCTTGCACAAGCTTTGTTTTCTATATTGTCAGCAAGCTTGTTATTTTCTCTGAGAATATGATAAAAGGATATTTCTTTGATATTTTTGGACATTTTTAGACATCTAATTACTATTATGTGGAGATCAATGTTGAGGATGGGCTGGTCTTTAATCATCATGTTGATGATGATAGAAGAGTCCCCAAATGCCATTGCATTGGTGATGTAATTCCTTTTTAGCAGTTGGAGGCCTTGAAGAAGGGCGTAAGCTTCAGTTTTATTGTTGGAGAGGGTGTCGAGACCCCATTCAAAGGAGAGAAAGGTGCTGCCATTTTCATTTCTTATAAAACCTCCTGCTCTTGCCATGCCCATATTCGATTTAGATGCCCCATCAAATAAGGGAGTTGGCCCAGAGAAACTATCAAGCCATTCAATGAATGATTTTTCTTTTAATCGAATCTTCCAGCTTTCAGTTTGATGAGGTTGAGTGACTAGGGGCTTGAAGTAACCAGAACTATCCAACAACTTGTCCAAAAAATTCCTTTCTTCCACTTGAAGATCACTGACATTGATATTGTTTGTGCTTTTGGAGACAATTGTTTCAAGGGTGAGGCTCCAAGTCTTGTTGCAGACATTCCAAAGAGAATTCTTTTTATTGTTGAAAATCATCTTGTTTCTGGAAAGCCATATCTTCCATAAAATCACATAGGGGAGGGTGTCCCACATCCTTTTGACCATGTTCTATTTCTTTTTCCTCCATAGATAATTTTTCCTCCAAGTTTTAATCAGATCGGAAGTAGTGCTAATGGAGTCTAGATGAAACTAGGAGAATAGTGTGAGATCTTCCTAGCATTGAGCTGCAAATGGGCACTTAACAAAAAGTTGAAGCACTCTCTCTTCTACACATTGATGGTTGGGGCATTTGGATGGGCCATAAACACCCTTTTTTTTAATTTTCAGAGGTTAAAACATTGCCTTTAAGGAGGGTCTAGATAAAGATTTTAATCCTTGGAATGGCTTCTGACTTCCAAACAATCTTCCATATTGGCCATGAGGAAAGGGAAAGTTCTATTTGTTGAGTTGGCAGTAAGCAGCTTTGATGGTGTATGCAGTACGTAAAGGATCCCAATGAAAGCTGTCCATACTGTATTTGCACAAGGGTGTAGCACCATGGAGTAGAAATTCGAGGTTTGAGAGATATTTTTCCAAAAGAGGAGGGATAGGAGGGAGATTCCATCCGATCTAGTTGTTAGTCTGCTCATCCCACTTTGAGATTTGATAATAAAAAAAAAAATCGATATTCTGTAGGTGACAGAGGATATGGTGAGTGCCCGACCTTTCCAAGAGAGGAGTTTGACCCATGATCCTGTCATTCCAGATGTTGGATTTGCTTCCCCCTTGAGGAACTTTGGAGAGGTTTCGACTTAAGAAAGGGGTAGCCTTCTTGCATAGGACCCAGATTCTGGAGCAAGGTCTATTTGGAATGTCATGGTCAAAGAGCTGTTGTCTACGGGAGCTAAGATATTTAGATTCGAGCACTCTTTTCCACCATGTTTGTTGTCCAATAATAAATCTCCACACAATATTTACCCTAAAGGTGTTATTTAGGAGCTTAGGAATAAAAATTCTGAGCCCTCCATTTTCATAATTTTGTGTGACTTTTCTCCACTTAACAAGATTGTATTTCTTCTTCTCGTTTTTTCCACCCTGCTAAAGAAAATGCCTTAAAATTGCTTCAATTTTGTGATGAATGCTAGTAGGAGTGTAAAGTAGACTGAAATGATACAAAGGCAGAGATGAGAGGGTAGGTTTGAGTAGGATGATTCACCCAACCAATTTTAACCAAGAAGATCCCCACTGCTGAACTCTTCTTTTCATTTTGTCTATTGTAATGTTCCAGACTTCAGACCTCAGAGGCCCAACACAGACTGGCATACCTAGATAATTGAAGTGATCCTAGTTCAATTGTAAGAAACTCCAAAAATTTGTGTTAGGTTTTGAATGGTTTGATTTGTTTCATTCCACCCGTAAATGCAACCTTTTTGTAATTTATCAGCCCTCCGGAGTAAAGCATGAATTTTTCAAGGACATATTTAAATCTGTCAGCAATTATACAGGTTACACTGCCCATCACAAGAGTGTTATCTGCAAATTGTGAATGATTCGTATTCTTGACACCATTGCCAAATTTAATTCCAATGATGAGGCCAACTCTTCGCATGTGATCCAAGGCCCCGCTGAAGGATTTAGCCATGAGGATGAAGAGGAAGGGAGAGAGGGGATAGCCCTGCCTAAGACCACGGGAGGACTGAAAGAAGGTTGTTGGCCTGCCATTTATGAGGGGAGAAATCCAAGGGCTAGTTATGCAAGTTTTAATGAGGGAGATGAAATCACTGTCAAAGCCCATTTTCTGAAGGACGGAGAAGAGGAAGGAATGTCTAACCCTATCAAAGGCATTGGCCTAATCGAGCTTGAGTATGAAGCCTTTCTCTTTGTGCATCATACTCGAATGAATAACTTCTTGAATGAGGAGGATGGAGTTCGAGATTTTCCTTTGTGTAATATCTCATTTCGGGGATATCTCTAAAACATGAAAAACTCCAACCAGAGATAGATTGGGAGGGCATTTACCAGATATTTCGCCTCTGAAAAGAGGACGAGATCTGGAGGCTACTTGGCCCTTTCCAGACTCTCTCTAAGATTGAAAAATAAACACACCAAGTGGTATAGAACTAGAGAGCTCAAAATAATAATGCAGCCGACATATAATAGAAAGAGAATATAGCAATTACAGAAACTAAAACAAATCAACCATAAAACATAGAGAGAAAATGCTGAGCCTTTTTATTGATATGAGAAATGTAATGAGGTACAAGAGGCGATCTTGCGCAAGGAAAGTGAAAAAAACACTCTCAGAAAAGACAGGAAATGGCTGCTCTATGAACTGCGTCCCAGCTGCGGGAAAATTGCCATGTAGCTACTACTGCTGGAATCGAATGAAGATTAGGGGCTGATCCCCTTGCCAGAATGTGATGAAAATAAAAAAATCTCCTCTCCTCGACAACCCTGACAAGATCCACAAACCATTCCAAGAATGTCCAACCCCCAAAACCACCAGAAATTGCCTCCCCAGTGAATTACGCTGGCCTCCAAGGTACAACGCAGTGGCTAGATAGAAACAGCTGAAAGGCTGACCCTCTGTTCAAAATCTTGGCGAAATCACCTGCAGAAAACCTAATCTGGAGCACCTCCAAAAGGGACTGCGTCCTCTCTCCCAGTGACTGCGCAGTATATATAAGCTCCAGCTCTGCAACAAATCCAAACAATGAAATGACTCACAAAATACTGAAGAACAAACCTTGTTCGAGCAGGCACTTGAAATCCCCCGGGGCTAAGGGTGAGATCTCTTCACAGAGACAGTCGGTGCACTAAACAGTGTTGCAGATAGGCTAAACAACCAGCGTACTCAAGAAGACAAAAGTCTCACTCCAAAATCAACAGCTCAAGAATGATCCAAATGAGGAGGCTCCTCCATCTTTTATAACATTGGTTTCCCTCCAAAACCCTTCGTAGCCTCCCTCTCCTCCACATCCTCATCCTTATCTACACAGAAGCTTCTAGAGTGCACGTAGGCCCCCCTTCTCTACGTGGTTTTTGGCCCCCCTTGACCCCCTTTGAGTCACAACGTTGTGCTACTAGGCAGATGTCTTATTCTACTAAATCGAGTTAGACCCTCTTTACTCACTTTTTATTTATTTACAAACCATAGACAACAAAACTATACAAAGTCGAATATTCCAATTAGCTGTCGCTAATTAGGAATATTACACTTTGGGATATGAAGCATCCTTAATTTTATGAGATGAAATTGGGCAGGAGGGGCTTAAGGCGCATGGCAAGGATTTTGGTGATTATTTTGTAAGAGGAATTGGAGAGGGAGATAGGTCTGAACCTTGAAAAGGAGAAGGGGCAGTTTTCTTTGGGGATAAGAGCAAGGTGGGTCAAATTGGTAAAGCCCCCTATTTTATTCTTTCTTTGAGCCCACTATATCATTTTGGTTAGATCCTTTTTAATTAAATTCCAGTAGGTCTTGTAGAAACTGGTGGAGAAGCCATCAGGACTCGGAGCCTTGTCTCGATGCAGGGACCATATGGCACTTTCTATTTCGACCTCCTCTATATCTTTTTTTAGAGCATTGTTTATCTCCTTAGTTATCAGTTTTGGCAGATTACTTAAGAGGTACGAGTAGTCTTCAGGCTCAATTATTTTAGTGAGAAAATATTTGTAATAGGTTGTGGTAGTAACTTTTATATGTTCTTAATATGTCGGTATTATTGCTTCATTGTATATGATAGAGGAAATGTTGTTTCTTGTCTTTCGCACTGTAGCTTTCTTGTGGAAGAAGAAGGTGTTTTTTTCACTTACCTATAGCCACAAGTTTATAGATTTTATCCTCCGCTTCTGCTCTTCTTTCCCGCTGATTTTATATAATTGCCAATAGAGGTCTTTTTCTTGATCTGAGTTCTCTTGGTTCATCCCATCTGTATCAATTGTATTATGGACAACCTCCAGATTTTCTTTTATTTTTGTTTTAATATTATCAGGTTCCTTGTAATGTAGCTTGGCCCAATCTTTTAAGGCCATTCTATCCTTATTTAGCTTTCTTTCCCAAATATAGTGCACTAACTGCCTTGCTTCAAGAATATCACTCCACAGAGGGTTGTATTTAAAGGGAAGGGGGCCGAGAGGGGGTTGTTCACCAAGGGAAAGGGTGATAGGATAGTGATCATAGGTAGTGGAGGAAAGGATTTTGGTGGAGGCTATAGAGAAGTACGAGAGGAGAGGGACAACCACAAGGAATCTATGAAGACGCTCCAAGATGTTTCCCCCTCCAATCCTGCGATTACTCCAAGTGTATTTGAAATTTTTTGGAGTGATATCCACCAAATCATGATCTTGGATGATGGTTTCAAGCAGATCTCTAGAGGGAACCGGGTTGAAACTTCCACCCCTTTTTCATTTGCATGCAATATTAAATTGTAGTCACCTCCTATGATGATATTGTTGTTGTTTTCATTATCAATATCAATTTTTAGAGCATTCCAACGGACCTGTTTATCTCTATAGTGGTTAGGTCCATAGATGTTATAAATGGTGATATCAATGCTCTATAAGATCACTTTGATCCAGTTTTGTGTTTTGGTTGATCTTTTTTGCTTCCGGACACTTTGGTTCCAAATAGTTGCCAATCCACATAATTCTTCATTTTTCTTATAATAGTTTCCATGTCGAGATCCCCTTGTCTAGTTTCTTGAAGGAGTATTATTTATGACTTTTCTTGATTCATTAGGTATTTTAGGGCTGAGTTTTTGGAGGGGTGCCCTAAACCCTTGTAGTTCCAAGACAGGGCTTTCATCATTTTAGGAATGCAGGGCGTGAGCCTATCTTCCATCCTTGCTCCTTTTGACCTGAGTCTTTCTTGTTTTTCCCTAGAATGTATGTTTCAATAGGGTTCTGAGTTCCAAGGGCAATATCCTTTTGGGCTGTTTTATCTCTGTGTTTCTTGGATGACTTCCTTCCCGGCCCAGTTTTTTTCAGGATTTCCAAGGTGAATGCATGTTCTTTCGTTAAGTTCCCTGTGATTCGAGCTAAGGAGGGATTTGAAGAAAAGGAGTGGGGATCAATATCGGGGGAAGAGAGATCAGGAGAAGAGGGATGAGTGGGGATAGAAGGTTGAGAGAGGTCATCTTTAGGGGGGAAAGGGAGGAAAAGGGATTGGAGGAGGCTAGAGAGGCAATGGAGGGAGGGATGGGAGGAAGATCAGCTGGATGCCTGGTGGTTTCAGAGGGCTGAGGGGAGGAAGAGGAGGGGATGGAGGGGGAGTCTTTGGGAGGAGGCACAGAGTAGGCCGAAGGATTACCGATGCTTCTAGGGTTTGAGGAGGTCTTCTTCTTTTTTACTATTTCCTGTTGTGTGTTTTGATCTAGGTTTTCAATCTCAATAACTTTAGAGAATCTGTTAGAAAAATTGTCGTATTCATGACATACCTTACATTTAAATGGGATTTGCTCGTAATCGAGTTGCTAAATGTTAGTCCTGTCATCAACTTTAAGCTTGATATCTTCAGGGAGCCCTTTACCCATATCCACTTTGACGCAAATACTGCCACAAGCTTTCATGTTGTCTCTGGGTTCCCTCCGATCGATGAATTTTCCAACAAATTTCTGATAGCACGAACAAATTCATCCCCCCAATAGTGAAAAGGGAGATGAGGAAGACGCACCCAAACTGGGACATCGTTTGGCACATCGTGTTCTGGATCAAAGTCCGACGTTCATTTGTTGAGATATAGTCCTCAGGTGTTCATGAAGTAAGGTTCGTTCCTAAATATCAGATCCTTGTCCTCTTTTGTTTCGAAGTGAAAGGTGAAATAGCCTCTGTCACAAAATAAGATAGAGATTTTCCCATTGATCTTGTCTGCCCAGTTACGCTCGACCCATTTTTTAACAGTCTTCAGAGATGGCCATAACCCAGTGAACTAACCTATGCAACCCTTCTCAGCTAGAGAAAGGGAAGCGATGTTCTGGATGGTCGAAGGAAGAGAGACCTCCTGAATACCATCAAGCTTCTTGACAAATTTTGAGATCGCCGACCTAGGGCGGGGAGGATCTAAAGAACCCATCAGAGCCGAAAAGGATTGTGCCTTAGCAAGAGGAGGGGCCACCTCCGGGATGGACTCTGGAGTGGCCATGCATGTGGCGAGGAGAAGGAGAAGAAGAGCAGAGACAGTTGTGACTCTAGAACGTAGCAGCGATTCAAATTTATAATTTATTTTAATACCAAAAAAAAATTAAATAAAATAAATTCAGAATAATTTAATACAATAATAAATTTTATTTAAAAATTTTAAATGCACCGACCTTAATTCTAAATATTTTATAAAACATATTTATAATTTATTTTAATATTAAAAAAATTTTAAAATAAAATTAATTCATATTAATTTAATATAATAATAAATTTTATTTCAAAATTGTAAATGCATGTTAAATATTAGGAATTTGGCTTGTGTGATCCATAAATTATGTATGAAGTCTTTTGGTGAAAATCACATCTAAGAAAATTTCGTCGACATGTTTCGAACAATCCAGTGTGGTTCATCATCTTATCCTCATGATGAACCACACTGGCTGGTTCGAAATGCGTCGACGAAATTTTCTTAGATGTGATTTTCACCGAAAGAATTTATACATGTTAAATATTAAACATGAACTTTTATTTAATATAAAATCAATATGAATATCAACTTATATCCCTGTCATTTTCAAATTGTAATTATTATTGATGTCCCCTCGTGTCATATGGATATTTTTTTATCCTAATTATTATGGATGTGATGTATCATTTTGTTGCAGATATTTCAAATAAATATTATGATATTTTTGTTTATTAGTTAAGAAGAAAGTAAATGACAATTAATTTAATAAAAAATATTAATTAATTTATTTATTTATTTTTGTTTTATAATGTAATAATTAATAATTTAGCTATAAAACCCATGAAAGAGGAAATAAATAAATTAATTTTTCTTGGTCATGAGTGTCACAAACGAGCCTTAAATCTTATAGTTGCGGGTATAGAAGAACAAAATAATGAAAAAAAATCAGAAATGGTTAAAGAACAATTAAAAACAACATCTCAAATTGAAACAACCTATCTCACAGAAGAAATAAGGGCCAGAAAGATACTTGAGCATAAACACAAACTCATCCGTGTCAAGATTAGTTGTCATGAACATAAACTAGATATACTGATGAAATCCCCAAGCCTAAAAGGAACAAGAATATTTATAAATGAATATCTCATTCTATAAGACCAAGGTGAACTTAGGAAAGAAGTCCAAAAGGTCAAATATGCAAGAAAGGTCGGGAAATGGGCAATCATTAGGAATAGGAAAACTATTATTAGAGATAGAGTCTCAAGAACGAGTGATAAATAGGGATTTTCATCACTCTGGATCCTCTTCTGTAATAGTCATGGCTTTACATGGTGTAAAGGTCCTATGTTAAGCTGGATCCTGAGTTATATTGACCTTGTTCTCTTAGTTGAAATATGGGAGCATGATGAATCTAGGGTCCCTCACCTCGACGATTTTAGTCTTTGGTCTAGTTGTAATAAGAAATACTCTCGAAGGGGTTTTGGTGGTATATCCTGCTATATAAGGAACACTTTTTCCTCTCATATTTCATTTCATAAAATCAACCCCTTCAATCAATACATTTGGATCGATATCTCTGATTTTACCAGCAATATGATCTTTCTTGCAATATGTTATTTTGCTCTCATAAACTATATATCCTATAAGAATAACAACCTAGATAAGAATTGTCCTTTCAATTCTTTAGAAAAGGACATCTTCTACCTGAGAAATGATGGTAATATCCTTTTGCTGGGAGACTTTAATGCTAGAATTTCTACTAACCAAGTCATTACATTAAGCAGCGACTCTAACCTCGACCCCTTGTGGTTTGATGAAGATAGTAACTTAGCAAATAAATTCAAGAGAAAATATGAAGACATTATCAAGAACTTATTTGGAACCGAGCTCCTTAAAATTTTCAGTTCTCGAGACCTAATTATTTGTAATGGTATTAACAAGTGGCCCCTCTCCAGTCAGATAACATGTTTCCATGCACTAGGTAGCGGTGTCGTGGATTATGCAATTTCTGACATCCACATCCTCAACCATATTACAAATTTTGATCTTCTTAATGGATTTGAGCCTAACTCTAGCCACGGACCTCTGTCTCTCTCCCTAAGTCTTGCTACTCATACCACCCACATGCAACATACCAATGAAAGAAAAAGACACATTCGCTTCGATAGAAGTAAAACCAACCTCTTCTTAAGGGATTTAGAGAGGGATTTAGGCCCCATAAATTATAATAATAACATTGATAAAATTTATTATCATTTCATTATTATCGTTTTCAACACCATTAGCAAGTTTTTTAGTGAGATTTCATTTAAGAAGTCTAATAGAACTTCCAATCAATGGGATGAAAAATATTTCAAAATGGCCAGGAAAGTAATCAGTGATGCTCCTAATGAAATCATTAAGTTGCAAGATATCAATATATACAAAAATATCATCAAGAGGAAGAAAATATCATATATTAATAAAATACAGGATTATCTTCTCCACCTTTCTAAAGTTGTGCCCAAATTTTTTTGGAGGAATATTCTTGTTTGTAAAACCAAAGATAACCATTCTATACCCTTAGAAAACTGGGAAAACTATCTTAAGAAGTTGTATGACTCTTCAGACACTATGGGCACCACCTTAATAACTCCAATTAAGGAGGAAGTATTTTCTCTTGACGACATTGAGTCTAGTATTAACAGTACAAGGAAAAGACCTTCTAGCGGATGTTTTTGATGAACCCCTTATAAAAATACCCTAGATATCCGTTTGTAGCAGAGGTTAAGAGAGGAGGTTAGCGGGTGGAGGTTTTTGCGGATGTTTTTCGTCCGGTGCACTTATCATCCTAACCCGCATTAGTGCATTCAACCAGGAAAAGCACCAGTGCGCAAAAAAAATTAGCACACTGGACACCATGTGCTTTGTACAAACCACCCTGATGTGTCTTATTACTGTAGCACACTGGTGCTTTACAAATAATCTGCACTCGTGCGTCCTAAAGCCCCACACCAAAACTAAAACCGCCCTATGCGGTCTTACGAAACCGCACGAGTGTGCCTATAAAACCTCAGGCACTGAAATAGGGTAAATAAAAAAAATTACGGCCAAAAAACCGCATTTTCCACTTTTGAGTGCTCTAGAGCTCTCAAGCACCGGTAGAAGTTATCCTTGTCAGAGTCGCCCTGACATCGGTGCTCCAATTGCACCCATTACACACACTGCTGCTCTGCATTTTCCATCAATATGCATTTTCAATTTTCCAAAACGGTGGGAAAAATTACTTTTGTAGATTCTATAGCCAATATGCCTCCTTGACGGCCAAATGTATAGTTATTTTTCTTATTTTTTCATAATTAAGCCTTTTAGCAGAATATAATTGTATATTAACTTCAAATTAACCATATATATATATATATATATATATATATATATATATATATATCCTACATGGTGCGCTTGAGCCATTCGGCTCGCACTGGTACCCAGTGCTGCCTATAAATTTACAGGTCGCACCGTAATCAATTCTTGTGATATTCGCATCGGTTACAGGGCGGTACCAAAAGGCGCACTGTAATATTTTAAAATTTAAAAAAGATGTGATGTGGTCGGTTACCAAGCCACACCATTGACTTTGTGGAATAACAACAATGCATTGCATTGACTAAAATCTTTGCCCCAAGGTGGGTATTTTTTTCAGCGCACCACATTCTGGCATTTCAGCATGGTCAACTGTGTGGCCTGGTAAAATACCACACCATTGACTATGTAACAATGTTAAGATGTCGGTGCATTGACCAAACCATACGCCCCGAGGCATATAGTTTGGTCAATGCACCAGCCTCTTGGCATTGTTCATAAGTCACAGTGTAGTATGTTATACCACAACACCGTTGACTTATGAATGGTGCCAGGAGGCCAGTGCAATACAAATTTTCATGTGCACCACCTCTGCTGTGCTAGAAATTTGTTGGGGCATCGTCTCTAGTGCGTGACAAAAAAAGACACACTGTTACCAGTGCATGCTTATTTTTTGTGGCACATCGAATGTTTTATTTTTTATTTTTTAAAAATTATATATGTATATTCCTAAACACATGTCTCATTTAATAAAAAAAAATATTTAATGTGTCAATAATTCGGAGACATGAAAGGAGAGAACAAAGGGAACAACAACAACAACAGGTGGACAAGTATAACATGGTTCGCGAGTGCGAGGCACGAGAGAGGGAGAGAGATGTGGTCCCTCACCCTATTACAGCAACTACTCAATGGCTCCTAAGGCAGGTAGGCCTCCTCAAGTTCTATGAGGAGGCTACTTCCCTAAAGGGCCATGGTGTGTTTTTGCGACATCTTATCCACAGGTGGAATGCTCACCTACAAGCTTTCCGGGTTGGTCCTAACCAGTGGTACGTGCCCACTATGGAGGACATCTATTTCATTAATGAGCTATAGAGGAGAGGGGTGTATTTTCTCTCATTCCCAGATGTTCCAATTGGCTATGCAGCAGGGAGTTAGTTGGCATACTCCCAGAGATACATTAGCATGGATATATTGTCTCCTTCATATTTTTAGGTCTCCAGAGGGCAGTTACGTATTTCTGCATTTTCTAGTGAGGCGATGAAGTGCCTCTCAATTCTAATTTCAACCATTTCACACAACACCAGTGACGGGCAATGCATTAGTTGCCCACTTCTATATTATGTTGACTCTTTAGTACAAGAGCCACAACTTGTCAACTAGTCTGCCATTTTTTTGTGGCAGTTCTATTTCGCCTTATATAGATGTGACTATGCTCAGGTACAAGGGAGGGTCAACTTCCCTTTTCCTTTAGAGCTATTTTGTTTATTTTTTGAGAGGTTTCCAGAGACGAGGTCTACTTTTGTTCGATAGCCTCGTAGGCCGATGTTGCATGCATGTATGCACATGTGGGGACATATGATTCCCAAGAGGGGCGAGACTGAGATTTTCGCGAGGATATTGCATGATGGAATAGAGTTTCTAGCCAATGTTGACGATTATCCCTTCGTTATGGTCCCCTGTCCTTATGCTAGTTTGGATTGGCGAGGGTGTGCCAACATCCTCTTCACAGATGATGAGCCGCTGGATGATAGAGGTAATATTACTATTTTATTTAAATTTATTCTAACATGTTCTTTAACTTGTTTTTATTAAATTGTGTAATGAAATTGTCTAATTATTGTTGTGTACTTGTATATATTTTTCATACATTGGGTCTTTTGATGGCAAGGACATGCCAGCGCCACCAAATGATCAAGGTGTGGATCCTGATGATGATCAGGATATGCCAAATGCTGATGATCGTGAGGTCGATGCAGTGAGACCTGCTCTTGCTGGTGCATCAGTACCGCGTTTTTCTAGGCGCAGTAGGCTTGATAGCAGATTAAGGAGGGAGTTGGGCAAAAAAATCACCGCATTGATTTTTGAGGCAGGGGTCAGGCCCACTAAAGTGAGAGACATACATGCCAATGGTAGGTTGTTACATATACAACCTGATGCGACATGATGTAGGAGCTACCACCTTAGTTACGTGGCTGAGGAGGACCGTTGCATGTTATAGGCGTGGTCGAGACACAACACATGATCGATAGTCCACGAGAAGTGACACATCATCTGATGATCGTTCACCTCGTGTCGCACCATATGAGAAAACTCCAATAGCATCGAGTAGTAGTCATCATGGAGAGCAGGCTAGACCATCGGCCACATCCCCTCGACAGCCTACAACATCCATCAATACTCATGATCATGAGTAGGCTGGACCATCAACCATGTCAAGTCATCATGATGAGCAGCCGATAGTTGATCCTGATCAACACGCACCGTACTGTATGAACAGCCTTGGCGACCAACAACGCAGCACTTGTGCCATGCTGCACCATTGATTGAGCAGCTCCCATTAGTACCGCTGATAGATGCTCAGTAGATGATCCATGAAATTTTGTTATAGTTGTATATTTTTGACAATATTCCGCCTATATATATATATATATATATATATATATATATATATATATATATATATATATATATATATATATATATATATATATATATATATATATATATGGGGTCCATGTATTCTATGTTCATGTTGTAGTTGTACTTAATTTACATGTTGGTGATCATCATGATGTGTATATTGTTAGGTCATGTTAGATATGTTCATTTAATATGCGGCTTGCAGATAGATGTGTATGTGATAGTAGTTATTTCACATGAGATGTATATTTGATGCTTGAGTTGTGATGTGATGTTATATAATTCTAATTGTGTTTTGTTAGATGATCATGATCACGCTGATGTTAGCGAATTTGAATGTGTTTTTTAGTCAAATATGATGTTTGTACTATGGTTATCATGAACGCGATGTTTATTAATTAATTTAATATTAAATGATCATGGTATTGTAAAATTGTAATATTTGTAATTCTAATTGTATGTAAAATTCTAAAATTGTAATTGTCTTTGTATTAATTGTAATTGTATGTAAAATATTTGTAAAATTTTAATTTTAATTGTAATATTTAATTTATTGTGAAATCATTGTAATTGTAATTTTAATTGTGATTGTATATATGTAAAATTGTAATTGTAATTGTAATTGTCTGTAAAATTCTAAAATTGTACTTGTATGTAAAATTCTAAAATTGTAATTGTAATGGTATATACATAAATTTGTAAAATTGTAATTGTAATTGTAAATTTTAAATTTGTAAAATTGTAATTGTATATATGTAAAATTCTAAAATTTTAATTGTAATTGTAATTGTACGTGAAATTGTAAAATCGGAATTGTAATTCTAATTCTATGTAAAATATTTGTAAAATTGTAATTGTAATTGTAATTCTATGTAAAATATTTGTAATATTTTAATTGTATTACTATGAATTGATTGTAATTGTAAAATTGTATTGGTAATTGTAATTGTATGTAAAATTCTAAAATTTTAATTTTAATTTTAATTGTAATTGTACATGTAAAATATTTGTAAAATTTTAATCGTATTAATGTGAAAATTTTAATTGTGTTAATATGAAATTATTTTATTATAAATTTTAAATTTGTAAATTTGTAAAATTTTAAATAATTGTAAAATAATAAATCTAGAATAATATGAATTATTGTAACATAATAAAGTTTAGAAAATAATGCAAATAAATTCATGTACTCTAGAATTATCATTATTTTATTATGATCTTACATACAAAAAAAAAAAAACTTTATATAGTACGCAGTGTTTTTGAGATCAGCATAATTACAAATTATCAAGTGAAATATTGATTTTAACATTAGCACAATGCAAATTACCAATTAATTCAAAATAAATATTATGATGTTTCAAAACACCCATCTTAAAAAGTATAAATATTGACGAAATAACACATGTACCATATCACTCTCCGTTCTCATGATCACCCTCATTATCTTCCAGCTCGCATGTCATGATAACACTATTGTTCTCAAAAATATGTTTTGATCTAGTGTCATGTATCAATATGAACCACCAATCCCTATCCAACACATCTGGGTTAAAAAACACCCGATTGCAGTGTTTGGGGAAAAAATGGGGCTCCTTAGCTTCATCCCACATCTTTCTAGAGTTGATGCATATTAGCCTACTATCACGATATTCCTTTACATTATTCCAATCAAAGGTGTCCCACCACTTGCACCTAAAAATAACACATTGAAAAGAAAAGAAATCCAGTTCAATGATCTCTTGTATCTTTCCAACATAACCTAACATCCTTCGTACTAGGTTTTGATCACGGTGGCTAGATCAACTAGATTAATCGAACTTGACTTCCACTCCACAATCTTGTGTGATGGTTCCAACATCGGCATTTTCTGTGCGAAAATGGTGTCCATATGCCCACATACATGGGAACAAATGCACCTATTATAAAAAAGGTTTAAAAAATCATAGGGTCATATATCTTATAATAACCCAACAGTTAAAATATGAAATATAGATGTCTTACAAGTCTCAAATTTACATATAAATTAAATAGATTATTACCGAGTTGTTGCACCCAATCCCTACATTTAGTGCATCCTCTTCAGCACACGAGTAACGACTAGTTTCACTGTATTTCTCTTTGACTTGGTCAGCAACCCAATTGTTGGGGCATATTTTTGACATTTTTTCTTTTAAATGATCAGGATAAGGCACACTTCTATCATTCAACCGTCTAAATTCTTTATTGTCACTATCCAATTTCATCCTCTTTTGTTCGTACAATGTGTCTGACGTTACTGTCTCTTTAGATTTTTAAAGAACAAATTTATTGATTGCTTCAATTTCTACATTCGCTGATGAAATCAAACCGACATTATATAGTATATAGAGATCAAAATATACATTATATCGATGTTCAACATGAATATTTACTTTGTGTAAATTTTAAAAGTTATAAGTTGCTTACTCTTTATCAAGCACATTTTTCCACTTGTTTGGAGCAACTCCCCTTCTCTTTTTTCTTCATCCCTTTCATCATCCCAAATCACCAGACCTGGTATGTTGTCAATATTCTTGATGTAATCACTGGCATAATAGAAAGACTCATACGATATGTACCCCTCTACCATAGACCCCTCGGGTTTTTCCCTTTGTTAAACAAAAAATTCCAATTTCTTCATGTACCTCTCTAAGAAGAACATCCAACGACAAGAAACCACCCCAACTAATTCAACATCATCTACTAGGTGGATTAGAATATGAGCCTGCAAGTCCATGAAACTCGTCGATAGTTCCTTCTCAAACATAAAAACAATCTCAACTATCTCTTTATGCCACGATCGAATACTAGCCACATGAATCTCCTTTCACGTGATCCAACGTACAAATGCAGATAATTTAGATATGGCATGTCCTAGGTCTTTAGGGAATTTGTGTTTAACACACCCATGCATGAACAAGGGATAATGACACTGCAAATATCTAAACACGTGCAATAATATACAATATTAGTTATTTTTTTTTATCCCCGAATGGGATAAAATTTATTAATATAACAAATAATAAAATCATGCTTTTGAAATTATACGTACTCTTAGAAGATTCAAATGGTAATGTTATTTCAACCCCAAAAAATGGTCATCCATGGTGAAGCAACGCCATAGTGAAGACCCGTATGAAGTTGGCACCCTCACACCCATTATAACTTCCTTTTCCAAAGAAATATCATCTTTTTTAAAAATCCATGGGTCATCACCTTCTTTTAAATACCATGAATTAGAGGGACCAGTGCCTGCCTCTGATCCCATAATTTCTAATATTTTTGGCCAATGCTTCTTTTTGGTTTTTGAAGTAATAAGATATTTCCTAACAACCAATGTATCACTTTGTTTCGATAACATGTGCCTCCATAAAGAAGATGATTTTTTTTTAAATATATGCATGGGATCTAATAAGTGGGTAATCTTCAGATGCTCCCAATATGGGAGGTTATAAAAGATAGATTTCGTTTTCATCCCAATGGGAAATTTCTCAACATAAGTGTTGAATAATTCTGGATCATTGAACATAGGCTCCCCATTTGAATTGAACATTTCTATGAACTCCTTCTCCTTCTCTCTCTCTCATATGCTCTAAGCCATTCATCTGGTGTCAATATTGTAGGCATTTGGGTTCTCTCTCATTTACCATTGAAAGCAGATGTTGCTCTTCTGTAAGGGTGTTATTTTGGGAGGAATACCCTGAGGCAATCATACACTGGCTTTCGTAGGTCCTTGGACCATCTAGCGTTTAGAGAAGGTACACAACATTTACATCCAAAATGTTCTTTTATTACAAGACTTGCAATATTATTGTATACAATTAATACATTGCATGGCACATTAAAGAATATCATGAAGATTAGAAAAACTACAATGAATTAAATAACTAATATGTGAGAGAATTTTGTTACGTATATAAACAAATAAATAAATTAAACATGTAATTTACCAGAGCAAACTCCTAAGCCTAGGTAATCATGTGTCTTGTAAGAAAATATTCCATACAACATAAAACTCCTCTCTGCTACGATGGGTCTTGACATATCGTATACATTTATCCCATCACATAATTCCTTCCATTTATCTACCAGTGGTTGTAAGTAGACATCCATATTCTTCACTTGTCTTCTACCACAGACTATGAGAGCCAACATAATATGTTCATTCTTCACGAGCAACCATGGAAGGATATTGTTATTGATCACTAATACATGCCAAATAGAATATTTGATGTTCTGGATGGAATATGGGTTGACGACATCCATGACTATGCTGAGTTGTAGACTTCTTACTTCATCCTTGAATTTTTTGGTCCCTGTATCTTCTATATGCTTCATGGATATTGAATCTATTGGGATTCGCATAACTCCCAACTCATTTCTGTGTGAGGCATGCCATACCTACAACATAGCTAATTATTTGCAACGAAAGAGCCTTTGAATGCTTGTGATTATAGGCATGTTCCTCAATATCTTAAAAGGAGGACCAGTATGTGATTTACCCTTATTTTCCTATTTATCATACTTGTCATGCCCACATTTCGGACATATCTCTTTGTCTGCATATTCTCCTCTATATAGAATACAATCATTTGGACATGCATGATATGATATGTACTCAACACCCAACATTTTAAGCAATTTATTTTCCTCTTCACAACTACCGGGCAAGAGATTATCACTCAGAAGAACCTTATTTTTGAATAACCTATAGTTGGCGATAATGGAAAAACATATTAATAAATGTACATTAATGCTGATATAATTATTAATGTTCATAAAATTTAGCATTTGTAATGTTCATTGTGTACTGATTATATTTCTAAAATTTATATAAGGGAGGACTTTATGGTAACTTACCTCAAAATTTCTGAGAAACATGGATTCGACAAGCCAAAATATTATTTCAAGTTGTACAGTAACATCATTGTCCCCAATTGGGCAGACTTTGACTGACAGCCAGGTCCAAAGAGAGGGATGGTGGAAGCAAATTTAAGGCTTTCGAAAAAGGTGTCATTGATATGAGCATCATCCCCTAACTGATCATTGTTTTGGAATGCATCTAACAACATTGTCTACATGGCAGTCGTATCCCCTAAGTAATCACCCATACCAACCTCTATTTGATTGCCTCCATTGCCAGCTTGTGAATAACTACTATTGTTGTAGTTATTCCTAATTGGTGAATCTGGACGTAGCGGGAATTGAATCGGTGGTTGATTCAAACATTCTTGGTATCGTTCCTCTCCGATTTTTTCTCTTAATTCAGTCTTCTCTTGATTTTACATTGTCATGGGGTGCAGCAGAAGATGGTAGGTAGGTCACTCATAATCACTAGAATCCTAATAATTAAAAAAGAAATTGAACATGATTAGTAAAAAATATATGATATCAATTAGTAACGAAGTTGACAATATTACATGATTAATTTTTTTGACGTTGAAATAATTATTACCATCATTGTCCCCGGATTGTGGCTAGAAGATGAAATATTGTTACAATTGGCAGGCTGAAGTGTCTGTCAACTTTCATCTACCAAATGCGCTTTGCGGTATGTTGCTCTTGATAAGAGCTTTTGACATTTTGGAGTTGTTTTAGTATTTTGTGCATCTGAACTCGATTTTGAATCTGCATGAACCTAAAAATTTGTATACATTATAAATTTGATTAAGATGTGCATGATTGACATGGATAAAAAAACATAAATTCAATTAGATAATGAAAATATAAATAAATTTGATGTAAATATTACGTCTCGAGATGGATAGGGAGAACTTCGCAATGGACTTTGAGAAATATTATGGAACGAGATGGATTTTGAAGAATTCTCCATTCAATATATTTATGATATTTTCTCCCTACATTTGAGAAAAATCAACAATAAATTTTGGTTCACACACCTAAAATTAATTTTGGTTCCTTAAAAATGAACTTCTTGTTATCGGTGCTAATGTACATATCACCGCATCGTTTTGTTTTCGTTACTGCGCACTAGTGCCATTTTATAAATGGACGCACCGGTGCAGTGTTATTAAGTGACGCACAAGTGACGAATAACCGCAAATAAAAAAAATCACAACTCTATTTTCTTTAAGTGAAACAAAAATCAGTAAATTGAAAAATGGGCAGCAAAATATTTTCAAAAATCTAATTTCATAAAACGATTCTTTAAATACTAAACACTTTTCATTATTTCACTATTTTTGCAAAAAAAATTAGCTAGAGATTTGGAGGAGACATACCTGGAGCAACAGAGCATCAGAGCACTGTGGAGCAACGAAATACGTTCGAACAGAAGTATTCAGAAAATCAAAATTCCAAACCTCTCATGATTCAAACCCTGTAGCATAAAATTTGAAATGATCTTGTGATTAAATTTTATTGTTTTTTTAACTTTTTCTGCAGTTTTATTTAAGAAGTAAGAAAAAAATTTCAATTTCTTTTTCATTTTCAGAAACAAAATAAATAAATAAAATCCATTTTTATCCTAAACCCTACATTCTTTTTGTTTTTGCCTTTTCTTCTCCCTCTTTCAATGATTTTATAATTAGGGCTCTTCAATTTAGATTTATAGGGTTTTATTGCTATATATAGGCCTAAGACATCCAACCCACAGGGCGACTTACATAGTCGGATCCCAATCCATATCGGCCCTTGCGTGAATTTTAAAAAAATTATATTTTTTTTAATCGGTGCTCTCGGCATAACCTATCGTACCGATGCATTGGATTATCCCAGAACACCAAGGAAGTACTGTGTGATAAAAAATTTAAAAACAAATTTTTTTAATCCATGCGCCATATGTAAAATAGGGCACCGGTGCTCTATTTCATTATGGCGCACCACACTTGTGTTGTTTCGCAAAAAAAATTTATTGTGTTAATTGGTGCACCATGTAACATATAAAGCATCGTACTGAGTCTCCTAGTTGATAGAGAGCACCGTATGGTGGTCCCTTGTATGCGTGGGGCGTTTAAACTACAAAAACTAACACTGGACGATTTTTATTATTTTGTCTATGTAAATCGGTGTGGTGGTTAACATGTAACACACCGGTGCTAATTGTTGAAATAGAGCATCGTATGGTGTGTTATACTATTTTGGCGGTGCGTTTATAAGACCACCACACACTGATGTCGATGTGTACACCATGAGTGGCGCACCGGTTTCTTGAGATTTTTTTTTTTACCTGAAAAGTTGACAATTCATTTATAAAATATATTAATGAATGATAAGGTACATGTTTCATATTGATAAAGAAATGGCTGAAAATAGATCAATTAACAAAAATACTAATAATGCATCAAGAAAAGAAAAAAAGGAAATTACTTTGTTAATTCTTTACAAAAAATATTATTTTTGAAGTATATGTAATTTCAACAAATATGTATTGTTTACTGTGTATCATGCAGAGCCACAAAATGATGAAGCTCGATAAGATTATCTATGATCTAGGACTAGAAGAGCATAAAATATTGATGGAAAAATTGCGAAAGGATGAATTAAGTGAATGAAAAAATACTATCCATCCAATATGAGTTTCTTTTTTAATTTTCATTAATAATATACTTAAAATTATTAGATAACATGTGTCAAACAATATATTAATTCACACTTGTTTAATGTTCTACAGGGACCAAAAACTTAGAAAAGGAATGTTGTTCTAAGAAAAGAAAAAAAATAGAACATGCAAATGCAAATCAATTTCTCCTTAGCTCATCTCTGGTGGTGCTGGAGGTTAACAAAAGGGGGAATTTTTTTTAAAAAATTTGAGAGATCTAGTGGAACGAATGTATAGATGTTCTTCCCACTTACAATACAAAAATCAATCCAATGATTCCAAGAACCAAATTTTATCTAAACTACAAGAAGAGTTTCCAGAGAATTGGTCATGAGACATGTCAAACTTTTAATAGACAAAATGTACAACAACAAAAAAGAAGGAATGAAAAAGTAATGTTCCTTTAAATGTTTGTCTAGAATTATTTATAAATATCACTTTTTTTATATTTACTTTTCATATATAAATATAAAAATTAAATAGTTTATTGTCATGTTACATTTTGAGGAAGATTATGAAAATCTCAAAAGATGAGCGCGCTGATATCAAAGATATGCCAGTAGGAATGTCCAAAAAGGTGTACAAGGAGATGGTCAAAGAAATGGACAAAATTGCATTGCAGGAGGAGCCATCTCAACAACAACATGCTTCAAATGTAATATGTAATCATTTAATTTTTTGATCATTAGGTACAATAAATAAACAATTTAGCATTAAATATTAATTTTCAGGTACTTTCTTGCAGAAAATAAAATAAAATGGAGCCCATTCAGCACATAAAATAGGACGACAAGGAATAAAAGAGTTGATATCTAAGTTTGTAAGTAATTGTTACTTCCTTATAACAACTTAACTAGATTTCATTTTTGTATTTTTTAAGTTGTTTTACAAAAATCATCATTGAATGTCTTCAAACAGGTGCTAACATACAAAGAAGAACCATGAGACTAATTGATTGACATTGGGTTGAATATGGGTTGTGAGTATATGTTGGCATATCAGAAATTAATTGTGGAGTTTGTAAGTATCTATCGATCTTGTTTTAGTTAGCTCTGTTTATAGTTAATAGAAAAAAAATTATTTTATATTAAATATATGATTTGTTATGGGGTATAAAACTTGCAGGAAACAAAGTATGGAACTGTGTGAATAAATGAAATCTTGAGAGATGGCATACTACATGGTTTTGAAAGAATGTGTATAGTTCATGAGTCAATTGTTGCTACGGTACGCTATTTATTTTTGAATTACATTGATGTATATTATTTAATATTGTAATTTTCATTATTATCACCAATGTAGATACACTCATTACAGTTTATTTTTATGTTTGTAGATGGAAGGTGAAGAAGAAGAAAGCAATCAACACCGTGAACAAAACATTCATGAAAATAACCTAAGTCATGTAAGTATCTCTAACAGTGACAACAGTTTAAGCGAAGAATGATGATCACTATGTTTGGATAGCGTTGTATTTTTTGAAAATATTTGTCTATGAAATCAGACATTTTTTTTAATGTAATGGACGTAGTGTCCCAATTGAAAGAAAAAGGGATACTAATAACTTTCCCATTTTGTATGACAAAGACTGTATTTTTCATATATATATATATATATATATATATATATATATATATATGTTTTAATTTATTCTATTGCGTTCTCCATTGTCACTGTGAAATGTAACACCACTGATTAAATTTATGGATGATTAAATATTATAATGAAGATATGTGAAATTTGATGAAATAATATAACAAATTAATCTAAAGACCACATTTAAATGAACTAATAAAAAATTAATTCATATGAATATTTTTATAAGATATGTGTCATATTTTGATGAATAAAGAATTTTAAAAAATCACAATAATTATGATATGATATAACAAATTAATCCAAACATCACATTCAAATGCATTAATAAAAATTTAATTAATATGAATACTGTTATAAGAGGTGTCGACTTTTGATGAATAATGAAATTAAAAAAATCAAAATAATTGCACTATCACAGGTCAATGTTTCTAAAAAATACAACATGAACACGAGTGCGTATCAGTTACTCTACATTAGTGACTTTCTATGATAAAGTGCACTAGTGTGTTTATTAGAAATATAGGCACCGCAAAAATACTAATACCAATTATAAATCTCATTGTGTTTGTGTGATACTGTGCACCAGTGCATTTATGTGTGTCTATGCACCGGGGAATTTGTATGACCTATGGGCACCGCATAAATATCAATATGAATTAGAAAAAATGGTGCGTTTTCCTGATATTGCGCTCTGGTTCGTTTCCATAACTCGATGTACCGGTGCGTTGAGACAACCTATGGGCACCGCACAAATCCCAAGAACAATTAGAACGGTCCCATGCATTATATCACCTACACTATGCCCCGGTGCAGTTTTATACCTTGACAGCCATGTGCATGCACCTTCGACCACCCCGGACCACCTTCTACATGACACACAATGGTGCATTGACACCTTAGTAGTGAACCGATGAAAAAACATCTGTAATAGCCTCTGTTTGCCCAGTTATTTTAGTTGTGTTGAAATTTCGTTAAAAGCTCTGCCAAAACCTCTGTAACCGTAAATGAATGTTGTAGCAAATGTGTTTTTGACAATTTTGGCCAATTTTATAACATTAAAAACCTCCTTTATAACCTTCGCTAGAGGGTCTTTTCCTTGTACTATAATAAGCTCGCTAATGGGAGAGCTAAATATATGGAAGGATACCAAGCTGAGATCCTTAAAATGGGACCATATATCCTCATTCCTTATCTCCAAAAGCTTCTCAATTTGCCTATAATGCATGGCTTCCCTAGGATTTGGATGCAAAGCCTTATTGTACATATACTTAAAAATGGGGACAAGAGTGTCCCTTCCAACTAGAGGACCATTATGGTTAGCCATATCCTAGCCAAGATTTATGGGCTCATTTGGGAGAAGAAGCTTAGCCTTTGGCTTGAAAGGCAGGGAAAACGAGCTAAGGGACAAGATGGTTTTAGGAGACATCACTCGACTATTGACCATCTGGTCACTCTTAGAATCATTGCGGAGGAATTTTGCAATAGTAAATTTGATCTCTTATGTTTCTTTGTGGACTTTAGAAAAGCTTTCGACACTATCCCTCAAGAGAAACTTTCGGAGAGACTTAAAGAGATCATGGTGCCTCCTGAGCTAAGGATTGTTTTGATCCATCTCTACGAGATTGTCACTGCCAAGCTTAAGATTAATAAGGAGTGGTATAAATACATTAAATGAAATATTGGAGTTAAGCAAGGGTGTCCCCTATCCCATACCCTTTTTTTCATATAGATCGATAATCTAGAGGAGTTTTTGAAATATGTGGGGTGTAAGGGCACCGAGCTTGCTAGTGTTCTCATCACTCTTCTCCTCTATACCGATGATATTTTTATTCTTGAAAAAATCCATGATGACCTTGACAAGAAGGTCCAGATTCTTCATGAGTACTGCTCCAAGATGGGTATGACAGTTAATACCGACAAGACTAAGGTCGTGATCATTAAATCCAAAAAGATCACCCATGGTAGTTTCATGTATAATAACTAGTTCTCAAAGTAGGTTTCTTCTTATAAGCATTTGGGGATTGACTTCCATCATCATCTCAACTATAGTTATAGCATTGAGAAAAGGATTATTGGGGTCTGGAAAGCTTATTATGAGCATGAAAAAAATTGTAAATCGGTCGACATTTAACTTTTGAGTAAAAAGAGGTTCCTCTTTGAGACCCTTGTCACCCCTGTTGTCTTATATGGACGTGAATTTTTGGGTTAGAGTATATCCAGAGAGTCATGGAGGAAGATTGAGATGATTCAAAAGAAATTCATAACCTACAACTTTAATATCAAGGGAAATACTCCCTATCCTATCCTCTTGATCAAATCTAGTTTGTCCCCCCTTGAAATTATGGCTATGTTTGGATATCTTATGTATAAGAATAATCTTGACAACATGGAATACAAAAGGCTCCCTCAAATTGCTTCTAACTATATCAAAACCCTCAACTTCACCTCAAGAGTGGGTGGCATAAGGATTCCAAGTCTTGGCTCAACCATTCGGGAATTAAGGAGGAGCTCACTATGGGAATAAAATATAATATAAAAAATATTGTTACCTCCAAGTTTAAGGACAAGTTGTGGGAAGATCAAGAGATGGAGGTTAAATGGAAGCTAAGATACTACAAGGAAGTTATCAACCCCACCCTTGATAATTAGACATATCTCTCTATGTTGTCCAACAATAATAAAAGAATGAGCATCGCTAAGATAATAACTAAGTCCCATGATCTTTGGAGTGAGACTGGGTGGTGGTCAATTCCCAAGACCCCTTGGAATGATAGAACCTGTCAGATCTGTGATTCTAAGTAGGTGGAATATGAAAAGCACTTCCTTTTAGACTTCTCAACTCTTACTCACATTTTCTCTCAATTCCCTACCATTTTTAACACTTCCAATCTTAGCGACCTTGTAAGCCAACCCACCTATAGCGATCTGGGAGAACTTATTTCCCTTCTATTTCACCATAGAACCAAGATTTTGAAGAATCAAACTTAGATTATTTCTCCTCTTTTAAGGTCTAATAGACCGCATTCATCTCAACGAATGATAACCATCATCATCATCATCACCAATATTAAAAAAATATATTAATATGTTATATATATATATATATATATCATTACTTAAAATTTATAATTATAAATAATTGAAATATATTAATATTTTAAAGTAGAGAGGGCAAATTAAATTCATGAAATAAACTTATTGTATCACACAATTAATCTATAAAATGCAACACATAACTATTCTTAAGCATTTTAATTTAAACCCTATAAACTTATATCAAATTGGATGCCTATATCACATGTATTTGACTTCAAAACGGAAGCAAATTATCAAAATTGTAACACTAAATTTACATTTCACATTATATCAATCCCATTATCCCATTTATTAATTTTACAACTATATTTACAAATCATAGTTGCTAATTCCTTTTAATGTATGATAATAATGATATAGTTTCACTAAATTTTTATAAAGGGGGCACAGAGTAGCTACTATGTAGCACTTTTTAATTTTAATATATGTTATTGTACAAAATATAATAATAATAATAAGTTATTAATTTTTAATTTTAAAGTTATGATGAATATGTATGAGCTTTTTAATGTTTATAAAATAAGAAATTTTCCAAAAAAAATTATATGCCTTATTGTCATAAATTTGAATTTAAAAGGTTTTGAAAAATTGTTTGTTTTTATAATTAATTTCATTTTGAAACATATAAATAAAATTTTATTAAATAGTAATGAAGATATAAAAAAAGCTTTACTTAATGATAATAATAATTATAACGACATTAATATTGATTTATTATAATTTAAGAATGTAACTAATTATGAAATATATGTATTTATTTTTTTATTATTATTTTTTTAAAGATTGTCACCGATATGAAATATTGGGCCATGGTCACATTTTGAATTGGAAAACCATGGTAAACCATGGTTAGTCATGTTAATCATTGTCAAGCATGACCAACCATAGTTAACCATGGTCCAACATCACACTGTGACAAATATTTTCTCAATACACAAATTGATCTTGGTCAACCATTGTGAAACATGGTTCAATGTTTTATTGTGACAAACATTGTCTCAATATATCAATAAACCATGGTTAACCATGTTTATTCTAGCATTTATAATATTTAATGTAGGGTTTATATATTTTGGTTTACAATATTTAACGGTTTATCATAGGCTTTTTTCAATATGAAAATCAATCATGGTTAATTGTGGTCCAATTTCACATTGGGACAAATATTGTCTTAATATGAAAATCAACTATGGTAAACCATGGTCCAACGCCATATTGTGACAAAGGTTGTCTCGACATTAAAATAAATCATGGTCAACCATGATCCAATGTCGCATTTTGACAAGGATTGTCTCGATATTAAAATCAACCCTGGTCAACCATATTCCAACGTCGCTTTGTGACCAACATTGTCTCGATATGAAAATCAATCATGGTCAATCATGTTCAACCATGGTAAATAGCCATGGTAAAACTGTGACCAATATTGTCTCTTGGTCCAATGTCCCATTGCTACAAACATGGTCATCAACGGTCAACCATGGCCCAATGTCACATTGTGCCAAAGATTGTCTCAATATCAAAAATCAACCATGGGAAACAATTTTTCAATGTCACATTATGAAAAAAGATGCCTCAATATGAAAATAAATCATGGTTGAAATCATAGTGAAACACTGCATTTTGAAAAATATTGTGTCAATATGAAAATCAATTGTGGTCGACCATGGTCATCCATATTTATTTTAGGGTTTATATACCTCAAGTTTATAATATTTATCTTATGGGTTTAATATTATTCCCATTGATTTTTAGTATTAATCCCTTAGGTTTATTATTTCCTTGGGTTTATAATATTTATTATTTGGCTTATATACCTTAGGTTTATAATATTAATCCCT
The DNA here is from genome assembly GCA_034641835.2 of Pinus albicaulis. Lineage (NCBI taxonomy): Eukaryota > Viridiplantae > Streptophyta > Pinopsida > Pinales > Pinaceae > Pinus > Pinus albicaulis. The sequence continues at coordinate 479,662,316 of CM076569.1, read as the reverse complement.
TGGGTTTAATATTGTTCCCTTGGGTTTATATTACCTTGTGGTTTTAGAATTAATTCCTTTGGTTTATAATATAAATTCCTTAGGTTTCTCAATCTAAGGATTCATATCCCTAGGGTATAATATTATTCATAAGGTTTATAATATTATTCAATCTATTAGGTTTAGCTTTCTAAGGGTTCATTTTCCAAGGTTGTAATATTATTCAAACAGTTTATAATATAAACCCTCAGGTTTAATATAAATCCATTATGTTTATAATCATGGTCAACCATGGTCAACCGTGGTCCAACATCACATTGTGGAAAATATTTTCTCAATATGAAAATCAACCATAGTCGAACGTCACAATATAAAAAAGATTTTCTTGACATGAGAATTAATCATGTTGAACCATGATCAACCATGGTCCAACGTCGCTTTTTGAAAAATCTTGTCTCAATATGATAATGAACCATGGTCAACCATGATCAACCAAGTTTATTTGAGGGTTTATAACATTTATCTTAGGTTTTATATACCTTTCATTTATAATATTAATCCCTTGGGTTTAGTGTTATTCCCATTGGGTTTATATTACGTTGGGGTTTTAGAATTAATCCCTTGGGTTTATTATTCCATTGGTTTTATAATATGAATTCCTTGGTTTATTAATTTAAGAGTTCAACATCGTATTGTAACAAATGTTGTCTCAATATGTAAATAAAACATGATCAACAACATTTATTTTAGTGTTTATAATATTTATCATAGTGTATATATACCTTGGTTTATAATATTTATCTTGGAGTTTATTATAGGTTTTTATCAATATGAAAATAAATCATGGTCAACCATGGTCCAATGTTGCATTGTGAAAAATATTGTCTCAATATTAAAATCAGTAATGTTAAACCATGTTCCAACATCACATTATGACAAGTATTGTCTCAATATTAAAACCAATCATGGTCAACAATGGTCCAATGTTGCATTTTCACAAGGATTGTCTCAATATGGAAATCAACCATGGTCAACCATGTTATGACGTCGCATTGTACCAAATATTGTCTCAATATGAAAATCAACTATGATCAACCATGGTCAATCATGGTCAATCGTTGTCAATAACCATGGTCACACTGGTGACAAAGATTATCTCTTTGTCGAACATCTCACTAATACAATCATGGTCATTTGTGTCAACCATGGTCCAACATTGCATTGTGACAAGTATTGTGTCAATATGAAAATCAACCACGATTAACCATGGTCAAAAATGTTTATTTTAGGGTTTATATCATTCATCTTAGGGTTTATATACATTGGTTTTATAATATTTAACCCTTGGGTTTAATATTATTCCCTTGGGTTTTTAGTATTAATCCCTTGGGTTTATAATACATTGGGGTTTTAGAATTAATCCCTTGGGTTTGTAATATCAATCCCTTATGTTTATCAATATAAGGATTCATATTCATAAGGTATAATAGTATTCATAAGGTTTTAAATATTATTTAGTCTATTGGGTTTAGGTTTCTTAGGGTTCATTTTCCTAGGGTGTAATATTATTCATAGTGTTTAGAATATAAATGCTTGGTTTTAATATAAATCCCTTGGGTTTAATGTACATCCCTTGGGTTTATAATCATGTTCAACCATGGTCCAACGTCACATTGTGACAAATATTTTTTCAATATGAAAATCAACCATGGGCCAACTCCACAACGTGACAAAGATTGTCTCAAAATCGAAATCAATCATGTTGAACCATGGTCCAACATCACTTTGTTCCAAAACATGTCTCAATATTATAATGAACCATGGTCAACCAAAGTCAACCATGTTTATTTTAGGTTTCATATACCTTTCATTTATAATATTAATACCTTGGGTTTATAATATCTTTTTGTTTTAAAATTAATCTCTTGATCAGTTTATTATTCCCTTAGTTTTATAATATCAATTCCTTGAGATTATTAATCTAAGGGTTCATATTCGTAGGGTATAATATTATTCATAAGGTTTATAATATTAATACTAGGGTTAATATAAATCCCTTGCGTTTATAGTTATGGTCAACCATGGTCAATGATGGTCCAATGTCATATTGTGCCAAAGATTGTCTCAATATGAAAGTAAAACATGGTCAAACATGGTACAAATTCTCATTGTGACAAAGATTGTATCAATATGAAAATCAATGATGGTAAACCTTGGTAAACCATGCTAATTTTAGCGTTTATAATATCTATCTTAGGTTTTTAATACCTTCGATTTATAATTTTTATCCCTCATGTTTAATATTATCCCCTTGGGTTTATAATCCCTTGGGTTTATTAATCTAAGGGTTCATATTCCTAGGGATTAATATTATTCACACCGTTTATAATATTAATATTTTCATTTAATATAAATTCATTTGGTTTATAATCACTTTCAACCATGATTCAACATGACATTATGATAAATATTCTCAATATAAAAACAAACCAATGTTGCGTTATGACCAGGATAGTCTCAATATGAAAATTAAGCATGGTCAATCACGTTCCAACATCACATTATGTCAACTATTTTCTCAATATGTAAATAAATCATGGTCAACCATGGTCAATAACCATGGTCACATTATGAAAAATATTGTCTCTTGCTCCAACGTCACATTGTGTCAACCATGGTCATCCATGGTCCAACATCGCATTTTGAAAAAGATTGTATCAATATGAAAATCAACCATTTTCAACCATGACCAACCATTGTACAATGTTGCAATGTGCCAACGATTGTCCCATTATGAATATCAATCATGTTCAACCATAGTCCAACGTTTCATAGTGGTAAATATTATGTCAAAATGAAAATAAATAGTGGTAAACCAAGGTCAACCATGGTCCAATGTCGGATTGTGAGAAGGATTGTCTCAATATGAAAATTAACCATGGTCAACCATGGCCAACCATTTTCCAACATCTCATTGTGCCAAAGGTTGTCTCAATATGAAAATCAATCATGGTCAACCATAGTCTAATGTTGCATTGTGACAAAAATTGTCTCAATATGAAAATCAACCATGGTCAACCATGTTTATTATAGGGTTTATAATATTTATTTTAGGGTTTATATACCTTGTGTTTATAATATCCCTTGGATTTAATATTATTCCCTTCGGTTTCTAGTATAAATCCCTTGGATTTATTATTCCCTTGGGTTTATAATATTTATCGTAGTGTTTATATACATTGGGTTTATAATATTAGTCCCTTGGGTTTAATTTTATTCCCTTGGGTTTATAATACCTTGGGGTTTTAGAATTAATGCCTTAGTTTTATTATATCAATCGCTTGGGTTTATCAATTTAAGGATTCACATCCTTTGGGTTTATCAATCCCTTGGTCCAATGCCACATAATGACAACCATTTTCATCCATGGTCAACTATGGTACAACATCACATTGTGAGAAATATTGTCTCAATATCAAAATCAACCATGTTCAACCATGGTCAACCATTTTACAACATCGCATTGTGCTAAATTTTGTCTTAATATGAAAATAAACCATGGTCAACCATAGTGCAACATCACATTGTGACAAAGACTGTGTCAATATGAAAATCAACTATGGTCAACCATGATTATTTTTGGGTTGATAATATTTATCTTAGGGTTTTCATGACGTCGGTTCAATATTATTCCCTTTTGTTTATAATCCCTTGGGTTTTTAGTATGAATCCGTTTGATTTATACTATTTATCTTAGGGTTTATGTACTAACACTTATAATAATAATCCCTTGGGTTTAATATTTTTCTCTTGAGTTTATAATACCTTAGGGTTTTAGAATTAACCCCTTCGGTTTATAATATCAATCCCTTGGGTTTATCAATCTAAGGCTTCATATTTATAGGGTATAATATTACTCATAAGGTTTATAATATTAATTATAGGGTTTAATATAAATCCGTTGGCTTTATAATCATGGTCAACCATGCACAACCATGTTCCAATGTCACATTGTCACAAATATTCTCTTAATATGAAAATCAACCATTATCAAATGTTGCGTTGTGAGAAAGATTGCCTCAATATGAAAATAAACCATGGTAGAACATGGTCAACAATGTTTATTTTATGGTTTTTAGTATTTATCTTAGCGTTTATATACCTTTGGCTTATATTATTTATCCCTTGGGGTTTAATATTATTCCTTTGGGTTTTAGTACCTTGGGTTTATAATATCAATCCCTTGGGTTTATTAATCTAAGGTTTAATATTCCTAGGGTAGATTATTATTCATAGGTTTTATAATATCAATATTTAGGTTTAATATAAACCCATAGGGTTTATAATCATGGTAAACAATGGTCTAACGTCACATTGTGACAAATATATTTTTAATATGGAAATCAACCAATGTCCAATGTTTCTTTGTTACAAATATTATCTCCATATGAAAAAAAATCATGGTGAACCATGATCCAACATCGGATTGTGACAAAGATTGTCTCAATATGAAAACTAACCATGGTCAGCCATAATTGTTTTAGGGTTTATAACATTTATATAAGGGTTTATATACCTCGAGCTTATAATATTAATCCCTTGGGTTTAATATTATTTCCTTGGGTTTATAATCCCTTGGTTTTTTAGCATAAATCCCTTGGACGTATTATTCTTTGGGTTTATAATATCAATCCTTGTGTTTATCAATCTAAGGGTTCATATTTATAGGGTATAATGTTATTCATATGGTTTTTAATATTAGTATTTCTGAAGCCCCAAGGGCTAAATCAATTGGTTGAGTTCTTATTACTAAGTACCTTGCTATTTGTGAGGTCGTAAGGTTAAATATCTTTGACACCCTTGCATTTAAGCCCTACTTATTTGCCTAGCAAGTAGATCCCTTTCAGTTGATCTTCCTGGATTTTTCCATGGATGTAGCAACCACCGAATGTCCGTGAACCAAATTATATATATATGTGTGTGTGTGTGTGTGTGTGTGTGTGTGTATTCTTGGGTTAAATATAAATCCTTGAGTTTAATTAATTAATAATAATTAGTATAAATTATGAAAAAGACAATATTTATATTTTGCGTGTTGCATGTGCTGGTAATTGTCAAAAGACAGGCTATCAAGTTACATCATAATAACCTATAATACATGGGGTGAAATTGAAATTTTCTCCCTTTCTTCTTTTCGACCTTGTGCCAAGGACCTTGTTTTGTTGTGGCAGATTTAAGCCCGAACAAATTTTCTGGTATGGTTGCTCCATTGTCCTTATCTGAATCTGAAGTGTCTAAGTTGTGTTATATTTTGTTTCCCCCATTTTCTGGTGCCCCATGGTCCATTTTTAACTGAGCCATGGTGGTAAGTTCAAATGGATCTTACAACTCTGGTTCTATTGATTTCTGGTTGTTTTCATTTGGGATGGGTGAATCCTCTTCTTTTTTCATATCCTATTCTAGTTCTTCTGAAGGAAATTTCCATCCTTTAGTTTCTCTCCCTGTCTTTTTTTTTTTTTTTTGTCTCTTTTTTCCTCTGGGAATGTGTTTTGCAAATGCCCGGTATTCCTAGATATTCTGCATTTGAATGCAGTGTTTTCATAGTCAAGATGCTTAGTCCATTTTTATTGTTTGTGATTTAGTTGGATTCTCTCTGGAATCCCTTTGCTGAGGTACACTTCCACATAGATGCGTGCAAAGGTGTAGATTCTCTCCTCAAAGCATTGGCTGTGATTTTTTATGTATCTCCCAATGATGTTTCCTATGCCTGCTAGTACACCTTCATTCTAGAAGTGAAGTGGGAGGTTGTATAGTCGGAACTAGACTAACATTCTGGTGACCTCCACAGTATTTGCATCAAAATATAGAAACCATGGTGTGGTGAATAGCCCAGTGGACCCCCAGAACCACGATCCAACCTTAAGAATCATGTCTCTGGCCTTCGAGGATAGGAACTTGATAGTGAAAAAGACCTTTGAATAGAGATGAATTTCACAGTCCATGTTCGAGTTGGTGAATATCCAATGAAAGAGATCCATTGGTTTGGGCCAGAAGAAATTAAATCTACGTATTAGTGCTTGGGATTAGAAATTGGATCGATGTTCATCAGTCTTTGGAATATCTATTTGTAGTTCTGGGATGTAATTTAGTTGTTGCACAATGTAATGTTTGGGGGCATTATCAGCTAGTACTATTGGAGATGTTGTTTTGTTTTCCCCTGTAATATGTTCCTATAAGAGCGACCTTTTGGGAAGTCAATTTTGGATGTGTTGGGTCCCATGGGACCCTGAGATATGTTCTGCACAGTTGATCCACCTCTCAGTCGTAGATTGAGATAAATGGTGGAGACAGGGAAAATGGAGTATTATTTTATTGTGTTGGAGTATTGTAATGACTTCCCACTATATATTAGGGACTGCAAATGGCAAGGGTATCCTGAGGATAACCTGATGTATTGCTTCAAATCTGTAACCTCGTTACTATCCTGTGCCCAAATTAAAAAACTATTCCCCACAGGGGGTTTTATGAAAATTTGAAAGCGATTTGAGTTTATCCGTTTCTCCTTTGTTGTGACGCTAATGTCAATTCCTATTGGTGTATGGTCTGTCTACATAGATACAGGAAAAAGGGATTCAGGTTACGAATCTCGATAGAGAAAAATGTTGGGAGACAGGGCAATGCTATCAGGTGAATATCACTGTGAGTCGGACACACTGGCTTGAAAATGCCCTGGAGTGAGCATAGAAATCTAAGGGTAGTAATGTTTCTTGTCCCGCCTCGTAACCATCGGCATCATATGTGATCTCATTAGATATACGCCCCTCCCACCAAACATCAGTGCTTGATATGTGGTGCGGTAACTTTTCATAGAAGATGGACAAGGGTGAGGTGTCTTCAAAGCAGTCCATGGCAACAGGTCGAGGCAGTCGGTGGGTTCTCAAGGGTCGGTTGCAGTAGGGTTTGAGATTCCCCAATTCTTGTCTTTGTTCCCTTCTATTCCAAAAACACCGTAAGGGTGTATGGAAGTCCATCTCCCAACTGTTGAGCCACCATGAGAGGTCACAGACGAATGAGCGCAGAAACCAAATCTGAAAACCCTAAGCCTTCCTCTGGCTGCCATCGCTCCTAAAATGGTACCAGTGCGTTCAATAGTATTTATATTAATAAAACAATAGTTAATTATTATTATTATTTATTAATTAATTATTAGTGAATTAATTATTAATAATTAATGAAATAAAAATGAATTAATTAATTATTATTAATATTTATTAATTAATAATGCTATTAGATTTAAATTACCATAAAAGTAACAATATTAATTAATAATAGTAGTAATATTAATTAATAATAATAATAATAATAATAATAATAATACGTCTTCAACGTATATAAACCACATTTACTATTGTGGTTGTGCATGTGATTGATAGATGCCTTCAACATATATCAACCGCATTTACTAATGTATTTGTGCTAGTCTATAATAACCTCTAGTTCTCTTCCTATCCCTAGACCCCCCCATTTTCCTAATTCTTCTTAATATTCCCCAACACCATTCAACCTTCCTTCTCTTACTGGAAATTCTAACCCCATATTTAATTCTAATTTTAATAGTATATTTTATTTTAACTCTTGTTTCGTTCCGCACTTCAAGCCTAATGCTCCTCCCCCTTTTGATCTTAATGCTGATATAGAATAGTATATTTCATTTTAAATCTTGTTTTCGTCCGCGCTTCAAGTCTACTCCTCCTCCCCCTTTTGATCTTAACGTTGATATGGTCAATATTTTCTCCAATTCCCTTAATTCTAATTCCATATTTAATTCTAAATCTTATTTGAATATTAATTATTATTCCTCTCCCACCCTCCCTACATCCATTCCTCAACCTCCTCTTACTCTTAATTCCAAGTTTCTCAACTTGTCCTTTGAAGAGCTTGATGGTCCTACCTTAAGCCTTTTAAAAAAAGCTTCAATTATCCAATTGTTCCTCCTAGAATCCCCTTCGAGGACATTATTTTTTCTTTTGAATCCATTTCCCACCTCTTTCCCTCCCATGTTGCAAAATATCTTCGACATGAATGTGGAGGAATTCTTTGGAGCTCCAAGCTCCCCAATCATAACCTTTCAAAAGAGGAATTTATCGCCCTATGTAATCTTAATACCAATCCCAACATTATCATTTTAAAATTTGATAAATACAATGGATATGTTGTCATGAATTCTTCATATTACCATTGTAAGTTCTTGAGCTCCTTTTCTCCTCCTCATAAAAATACTTAACCAAAAACCCCGTCAAATCAGTGACCAAAAAGGTCACTAAAAGCATTAGAACCTCCCACTTGGACCCATCTATCTAAAATAATCTCGTTCCCATGAATCCCATCTCCCCCGAGATTTATAGTCAACCTAAAATCCTAAATAAGGATATTCCCCTTAAACCCATCATAAGCGCCATCGGTGGCCCCACTCATGCCCTTTCCTGATTCCTTTCCAAGAAAATTAATCCCTTCTCCAACCATACCTCATCCTTCATTAAATATTGTTGATTTTATCCAAAAAACCTAAAATCTAAATCTTGATGTAAACAACATCTTGGTTAGCTTTGATGTCATCTCCTTATTTACCAAAATCCCTATCCCATAATCCATTGATCGCATATCCAAACATGTTGAATCTAAAACCCTTGACCATATCAAAATTTTCTTAATGATCACTTTCTTCAATATTAATGGATTTTTCTATCAAAAATTTGTGGGCACACCAATTGGTTATTACCTATCCCCTATTGTTACCAACATTTTTATGGATAACTTCATAAACTTAACCCTTGAAATATTCCACAGAAAATCCAAATGTTGGAAGCACTTTGTTGATGGTACCTTTTTTATTTGGTCCCATCATTTTCTAGCTCTCCAAGTCTTCCTTATGACCCATAATAATCACATTTATCCCCACATCTATTTTATTATGGAACTGGAAGCTAATCACTCCCTTACCATTCTTGAAGTCCTTCTCTATTACCTTCTAGATTGTTCTCTTACCCACCAATTCTATTGAAAGATGACTCACACTGATAGGTACCTCCATTCCAACTCTCACCCTCATCCAACTCAAAATTATGTTGTTCTTATAAATATTATTACTTCAGCCATTCATATTTATTCCTCTCAATCACTCTCCAATGAAAAATTCCATCTAACTAAGGCCCTTAAAGCCAATATTCACTCATCATCCTATATCAAAAAGGAATTCCATTCATATCTCGACCCAAATCCTAAAAACCTCTCCATCAATCTGCCTTTGGTGCAATAATCCCTCCCATACATTTAGGGTATTAATGATCATATTTTTGGATTCCTTTCAAAAAAGAACATCAAAACATTGTTAAAGCCTTATAAAACTCTCACCCAACTATTTATATTTTCAAAATACAAGAATGAATGTATGCTTGGCCTTGGATTCTATGAGATCCCTTGCTTCGAAGAAATGTCTTACATAGTACAAACAAGGATATACTGTAAATCACATATGAAAGAAGACATGACTAACAACTACCATAAATGTATCCAAAATCTACCATCACTGAGCACTCCCACAACACCAAACATTTAATTTATTTTAGCAGAACGAAAATCTTTTTCCCTACCCCTTTCCACTTGAACCTTGTCACTAGAGAAGAATTTTAATCAAAATAACTCTTACAACTATAATCACGAATATGAATTTAATCCGAGCCATTCTTAGAAACCCACTATCCATTTTTTTCCTCTAAACCTATTCCCCCTAACACTGATGTCAATGCTAGCCATTCTTAGTACCCCCTTCCCCCTTTTCTATTCTCATAATATTATTTGTTTCTTAATTATATTGTTCCTTTTTATTTTTATTTTCCTTATTCTCTTCCCTACCATATCCCTTCTAACCAAGATTAAAAATTGACACTCATTTACACGTTTTTACCTTTTTTAGGTATCAAATAAATTTTATTCTAAAATAATAATTTAATTATTAACTTGTGAATAATTTAGAAAAGTGACATGATGACAGGCATATAGGAAAAACACAAGTTTAAAATTTTATATGTATAATTGATATGTATTTCCACCAAGTTCGAAGTTACTATGAATAGCTACCGTTGTTATAAAATCACATGAGAAACTACTTACCCAAGTGATTTCAATTAGGTTAGTCTATTCCTCCCTGGAATAACTCTCCCTTAATTCAACACCTAGGCCTCATAATTTTTCAACCCACAACTCAACGAAAAAGTTCTGGATAAGTCTAGCAAATCCAAGAAAGTGAAAACAATGATCACTATGAAAATATATGAATTCAATGACCTTCTAAGATGAAATATACCATTTATTAACATAAAGGTTGAGGAGATGAGTCATAGAATAAAAATCTCACCATCACAACAAGAAAACCACGTAAAATCGGCCTCCCTCCAAACACAATGAAAGAAAACAGAAAGAAAAAACTTGAAAAAAGACTTAATTCCGCTTCTATGGACAAGAGAAAGCCAAGTATCCATGAAAATATAACCATTATATTATATCTTCGAAAATAAATACTTACCTACCCATCCCTAAAACATCACACAACCTGAGCGCGAGACAATGCATGACATCTACCCAGAAATATTGGATAAAGGAGATCCATAATCTAAATTCTAGGATAGAGGGCACTAAATCAATATAACAATAGATCAAAGTGCCTAATTTTTTTTTGGGAGGAAGCTACCTTAAACCATAACTTAACCTATAAGCTGCAATAGTTAATGAGATATTGAATATTCTTCATATTGTAAGTGGGGTTGCACTTCATTTTCCCACAGTTATACACTATAGATCTCACATCTCTTCTAAATTATCCTCCTTGTCCTCATTCCCTGCTCGTGTGGTTCAGGAAACAAGTCCAACACATTCGTAATGACAGCAAATTAACTACAAATTAGATCATTTCCCTACAAATATTTGCATATTGAGTCTTAAACCATGCTCAAAACATTGATAAATAATCATGGGAGCACTTCGTTTTAAATTTTATTTTCGATCTTTACTTGAATTTTTTCATCCAAATCATCCTTTGCAACAACGATGGAATTCAGATCAAAAAAATTATCCTTAAGATACATACTTTCAATAATTTTCGTCTTTGTTCATAGATAAATCATGTCAACTATAACACCCTCCTCCCACATTTACCCAAGTTAATCGGCCCACTGGGGTAAACCAATGATGAGAAGCTAATATGACTTGATTCAACTCCCCAAGTATAGTTAAGGAAGTCGTATGGACACAACACAGTCAATATGGAGAAACATGCTAAAAAACATTCTGGAGGCAACCCACCCTTCCAAGTGACCAACCCCTGAGGACACTCAAGGTTTCACTGACCTACAACCCCAACTTCTCCCTTACCAACCCCTCCAACTGACAGAGAGCCCCAGTTGTGCCCATGAGCCTACCTGAGTGTGACTGTATACGTTTTCTTCTAGTCTTATGCCAACGGCTGCAAGATTTAAGGCTATTTTCTACGGCTAAGAGCCAGTCACTACCCAGAAACTCATGAAACTTCTAGAAATCATAAAATACATGAAGATAGAGATTTTTAAAACAAACTTGATATAGGACCTGTCTAGACCCCTATTAGTCATGACAAGAATTTCATCAAACATGTCACAAATATACCTTCTACAGATTATTACAGCAGATCTGAGCATAGAAGTCTAATACTTATCTGAGAATCGTTAAGAAGCATTGATGCCTCATCACATTAGTTGTATTATCACCTAATAGGTCATGTATTAATTATTAATTCATTTACAAATCAAAATATTATGATATCCATACATCACCAATGCCATAAAACATGCTCATAACCATCATATAACCAACATGAATAATAAGGATACAACATCCATAGAATCCACAAATAAACCAATAAATTTACTCATGAATTACCAAGAAGAATAATCTCTTATTAATGAAGGCATAAGCCAACCAGGTTTGGGACTTACACTAATCACCTAACTGTATATTGGCTGAACCAAATACTTCTTTTAGGTAATCACCCCCGTTCCATATTCTAAGCATGAATGTGGGACTCAAAACCAACAAAATAAACTAGTGCTTCTCGATGCTAAACCACCTCACCCTCATCAATAGGACCAGGCTTTACTGCAATATTCACTAGATCACAAGGCCATAAATAATAAACATAGCATAATAGGATTTACCATCATCCCTTGTGGATCACTAGGCCATAAACAAGCATGGATGCCATCGAATTTCCCCACCTACACCATGAGGATTTTTCTTGTATCCTAATATCTAGATTTTACCACAATCCACACCGAATCATTAGGCCCTTACCGAGACTCCAGTCTATGGTCTTTATTGTGATACACACTAGATCACTAGGCCCTAACCGAGACTCCACCCTCTAGTATTCACTGTATATCACATTCTGGGATTCCTAGGCCTGATGAAGAGCACTGAATTCTAGGATTTATCATATATCCTATTATTCATCTGTCGATGATTCCTAGGCCCGCCTAGGAAACATAAAATTCAACTTTATCACAACCCATATTCTGATTAAGGGGTTACTGGGTCATGTGTTCTTTCTTTCAGAAACCACCTCAATTAGTTTTGAATCCATCTGGTAATCCAGCTCAACCAAAATCATGAGAACCCATCACACCACAACTATCCAGAAATGGAAAGGATAGGTTGAAAAAAATTGTCTCACCTGGAAAAAACCATGCCAATGACAACAAGATAACATGGAACAGACATGCATAACCATGCATTCCATATCTAGTAAAGAATTCATACATGCAACTCAATACCTACAAAGAATCCTATTGTAGCCACTTGATCCTGCACTTCCTTGCTTGATCTTTACTTAATATTTCTCTTATTTTCATTTCTTTATATAATGCTACAGTGTTCCAAGAAAAATCTAAGTGTCCAAGAGTGAGAGAGAGAGAGAGAGAGAGAGAGAGAGAGAGAGAATAGAGAGAGAGCTCCAAAAAAGAACTGACAAAAAATTACACTAACAAAAGGTACCAACCGATCCTCAGAAACCCTTTTATTAATGCGGTCTCTATTTTATTCATTTTCTGTTATTCTCTTTCATTTTCCTCCTCACATGCAACTTGTGACCTTTCACCTTGATTTTCTCCTATTTTCCATTATTTTCATAAATAAAATGTCAATTAATGCCATTTGTGTTTCCAAGCCTTTGCCAAATTCCTTAGCCATAATAAACCAAATGAACAACCGCACTAGGATATTTTTCCCAACATTCATCTTGTAATAAGTGCCTCATAATTATGATTATTATTTTTCCTTTATTAACTTTTATTACATGAAATGCTCACCAAAATTGTTACACCAACTTAACATATTTTAATTTAGATTTAAATGAGATATGTTACTGAAAAAAATAATTAAAAATATTTTAAATTTTAAATTTTTTTATCAATATATTTTAAAAAGTTTTTGATATAATTTTTTGGATATTTACCCTATCCTCTTGTAATTTACTAAATGAAAATTTACTTTTTCACAATGTTTTGTATGGTTCATTTGATTTCTGAAAAAGTTTGAAAGATTTATATTGATATTGAATCTTTAAAATAAATTCATATTGATATTGGATATGTTGTATTTATAAAGTTATGAATTTCGAAAAAATCAGCAAATCATCCATGTAAGAAGCCAACAACGTTCGTTCAGCGAAGTGCTCCTTGATCTCCTCGCTGAATGATTTTTTCTGGAGTGAATCACTCACTTCCTAGAGATTCTCGACCTTCTCGAATCGTGTTTTCAATCCTTTGTTAAATGGAAGGGCTTTAAGGTGAAACACCCAATAAAATCGAGTGTATATTCTTTGAATGCAATGGTTCTAATTATAAGGTTAATGTTAACTTTGTAAGTATGATGCCAATAATTTGGTCAAAATACTTGAGTTTATAGGATTTTAGAACTCCCTAATCATGATAATCATGATAGGGAATAGAGAGAAACCACATAATTACATAAATTGCATTCATTCAAATTTTTGAAGCTACAATATAAATAGATTCAACCCACTAAGAGTAGACAAATTAATCTTAGCTATGACTAACACTTCTTAAATTAAAACTCCATGATGACTAACGGTTTTTAGATTTAAAATTGTATGTAAAATGTCTAAATTTTGAGTGAATGTAATTGAGAGTAATTATCTCCACTCTCCCTTAATTATGACGACTAATTTCTGCTAATATAAGTATTAGATAAGTGTACAACATTCTATATTAGGTCAAAAATATGTTTTACTTCTTCATGTTGGTGCGGGTTTTCCTTATCTCAGTGTTGTAGAAGGTTTTTATTATGTTTTCTCCGAACTCTATATTCTTATTTTGTTTTATCCAAATTCTATATTCTACACATATTCTCTGGTTATTTAGCTTTGCTTCAATATTATGTTTGTCTTCTATATTCTTATTTTCTTTTCTCTAAATTCTATATTCTACACATCTTCTCTGGTTATTTATTTTCGCTTCAATGTTACGTTTGTCTTCTCCTTAATGTTATTTTCGCTTCAATGTTACGTTTGTCTTCTCCTTAATGTTACTTTGGTCTTCTCCTTATGAATTCATTTCTTAAATAAAAAATGATTATTTTTCATTGATTATGTTTTTATATGAAAAATGTTAAATAAAGTAAAAGTAAATATTAAAAATCATGTGAAAAAACGTTTAAAAAAAAAACCCTTAGTAAAAAACCCTTAGTAAAAGGATCTGTCAAAGACTCGTCAAATTTAACCACTACTTCCAACTCATCTCTCTTTTCTTCCCTCCTCCTCACTTTATTTTTTCAATCATCCCCTTCCTTTGTCTATTAATCCTATCTAATTCCTTCCTTTCATTACTTACCTTGAACTCATTGGTTTTTTATCATTATTAATAATACTTTTCGATTCTATATGTAATCATAGTGTTTAATTTTATTTTAATACTATTTTTAATATATCTTTTTCTATTAAGAGCCGTCAAATTTAACCCATGATTCAAGCTGATCTCTCTTATTTTTTTCCCTCCTCCCCACTTTATTTTGTCTATTCATCCCCCTCCTCCCTCCTCCCCACTTTATTTCGTCTATTCATCCCCTTCCTTTGTATATTGATCCCATCTAATTCCTTCCTTTCATTACTCACCTTGTACTCATCCATTTTTTAACATTATTAATCATTCTTTGTCCATTCATCCTATCTAATTCCTTCCTTTCATTACTCACTTTGTACTCATCGATTTTTTATCATTATTAATCGTTCTTTTGGATTTTATGTCTAATAGTAACGATTTATTTTATTTTAATATTATTTTAATTTTTTTTTCTATTTTAATATATAATAGAAATATTTAATTCTATTTTTTCTTCTTTTATTAATATTTTTCCCTATATCTATTCCTTTTTTAAAATATAACCCATAATCGTTTTAGTATTTAATTCAATTTAACCATTATTATTATTAATTTAACCGAACATTTTAACTTACGCTTCTAATCCCATTCTTAATTTAATTTAATTTATTCTTATTTCTAATTATCCTCCCAATATCTTTCTTAATTTAAATTAACCTAATATTAGTATTAATTTTTCTTAACATTTACACATGTTTAACTTTAACATCCCAATTCTCTTAATTAATTAATTAATTATTAATTATTAATTTATTAAAGTGACAATCATCTATCTCTAGAATGGTGAAATTCCTAATTTTATTTGACTTATTCTTAATTCTCATTATTCTTCCAATCCCTTTCTTAATTTATTAATTTATTTTAACTTAAATAGTATTAATATTATTTTTGACACATTTATTTATGTTTCACTTTAACCTTCGCTATCACTTAATGAATAAATAATTCTTATTAATAGTTAATAATTTATTAACGTTCACAATCCTTTATAGCTCTAATTCCTTTTCTTATATCTTTCCTCGATTTATACTTGGTTTGAAAATTTTCATTTCATCATTTGAGAACATTTATTCTTGGTTTGACACTCTTCATTCTGTCATTCGAGAATTTTATCCCTTATAATAGAGGAAGTGTTGACCCGTTCATCTTCAATTCATTTTTTATCGATTTATACTTTGTTTGACACTCTTCATTTCAGTATTTGGGAAGATTTATACTTGGTTTGACACCCTTCATTTCATCATTTATCCTTCTCTCCTTGAGAATAGATGAAGCATTGACCCGTTCATCATCAATTGGTTTTTTATCGCTTTATGAGATATTTTATTTCACAGCTGAAGTTTTGGTTAATAATTTACCATCTTCTCACTACAACAATAGCTTTTTCTACCATTCTCCACTACATGTATAATCCGGTTATGAGAAATATTTATGTAGTAATTCAGTTATTTGAATTTATAGAATCGTTTCTTAGATGTTGCAAATACCAAATATACGATTTAGTCTAGAATAATAAATTTCAATGAATTTCTCTTAAGACTATCAATTTGTACAAGAGGAAATGAGATACTCAACAAACCTGAAATCTTACCCTTTTCCTTTATTCCCCACTATACATACAAGATTAAATAATATGTTCAACAAAACTAAAATCCTATCATATTCCTTTACTACTCTTTCTTTATTCCGCACTAGATGAAATAATATGTTAAACAAAGTTAAAATCCTATCCTTTTCTTTTCTTTTCTTCCTAAATGTACATGCATTGTAACACATTGTTCCTACATGTAGCTATGATTCAACATACACTTGTCATTATATATTATTTTTATAGCTTATTATAAGGCTCATGTTCCTTCATTCATTAACAAGGGAAAATGCGTAGTGGTATTACTTGTCGATATACTATGTCAGCATCAGTCAACGACGTCCAACTAGTCAATAATGCAATCTAGCATACCATTGCATTTTCATTTCCTCAAAGAGATATTCGATCCTAATCCACATTCAAAACCATTAACAAACCATAACCAATGGAACATAAATGTATTCCAAATCATGGAAATACATGTAAACAAGGAAAACTACTATGCTAGGCCTACAATGCAACCTTGAGTGCTTTGATTTTTGTTCACCTTAAAACTGTTAGGAGTTTGATTAATTTTATTTAAAACATTAGGATGAAGATGTTTGTAAAATAAAAATTTTGTCTATTTCCATAGAGATCAAACTCTATGAAATTGACATAAGAAGTTACAAATTTACCAAACAAATCCCCTGAAATAGAGATTTCCACAAAAGTTCATTATCAAGGGTTGCAAGCCCAAAAAAAACCACCTACAACACTAGCATGATTTCACTTATGTTGCTGCATTATAGTTGTGCTCTTCCTAATCCACATGACATGATTTTCAGAAAGGGAATGAGCCCAGGTACAAATCTCAAGTCGATTTGGTAGAATAGATATCCCTCAGATTCAGTACATAAGGAATTCAGATGTGATTGAAGCACATAAGCCTTTATTCAAGTAGAGCTACATTTGCAAGTAACAATAACACATGTAGAGGAACAAAATGTACCATTCAAATGACTAATAAAAATTTATTTCCATTATGTTCTTGTATTGTATGAAGACCATCTTCTCTTCATCTTCATTCTCACATTGTTTCTCATGTTTTTCATTTCTATGGTGGGTTTTTGACTGACAAATACAGCAGGTACATATCGGTAGGAAAAATAATGGATACTTGTTCACACACTTATCAAAGGAACATTAGATAAATATACAATTTTTTTTTTGTCTAGAAGCAACTTCTTACCTAAGAAAATTTTAATATCTTCCCCATTCCACAAGAAATAATGAGGGTCCAACTACAGTATGCATATTTCACTTAAGTGCACAAAGCATCCAGATGCAAGAAGGGTTAAGATGATGACAATATTATGATCCATGTTTAAGTTGAGAAGGAATGGTTAAGGCTTTGCTTCTTCGATTCCTAGTCAAGATTAACAGACATGATAGAAATTTTTACCACTTAATCTTGGGCTTGAAAACTTGAGATTTTTCTTCACTCTCAGCAATTTTTTTGCTCAACAATTTGTTCATTCATGTAATGTACAACAACCTGCCACATGGAAAAATTTCTTGGTAGTAAGAAAATCCAAAATAGTAGAAATATGATCTGGATGGCTTGAAAGACCAAGTATATATGTTTAACATTGACATTGTACATTAACTTAGATCCCATTTAGGAGTAGAAATATCCTTTCCCAAAATTGATTTCCAGGAAATATTTCTATTGCCATGGATGCAAAGTAACCCCAAAGTACTGAAGAAAGAATTATTTTAGGTAATGCAATAGCTGCAACCAAAAAATCAACCATCATGGACTACAATAAATTGTTAATAAATTTTTCTTTGACCTCAACTGGAAGTATTTAATCAATTTCCTTCTTTCGATAAAAAAAATTGACTCATAAACCTAGCCTTCCAAATTACCAATTGAATCATTAATGAGGACATCCAACCTCCCAATAGATGTAGCTAATAGAATGGGGGATTGTTAAATTTCTTTCAGTGCCTGCCCAATAGGCAAAAGACATTAAAAATGGAATGAGAAAGAAGTGAGAAATTTTCAATTCCAATTAAAAAAACCTACAAAACTTTTAAACATCAAAAAGGATCATTAAATTACAAGGGTTTGAGGTGGCTAGTAATTCAATGAAATTTGAATATGCTGATACGTTTCTTGCATGTTTCCATAAAATTTCCCTAAGTTTGACTTTTGTTTAATGTTTTTCTTAGTAGTATTTACCATCTATGACAAACCAAATGTAGCAACTATAGCCCATTAAGTTATCAAATATGTGATTCCTAATCATTCTTATATATTTACAAAACATAAAATATAAGTTGTAATTTAAAGGTACTTGATGTTTCAAAGTACCTAAGGTTTTACTGTGCATTAGAGATTGGTGTATGATTCCATTTGAAGTAGGTGTGCCCAAAAGATGACAAATAATAACTTGCCATAGGATATATTGAATCCAGAAATACCTTAACACATTTGCCAATATTATTGATGTAGTTAAAATTTTGTTTGACAAAATATATGTAAGTATCTCATGGTTATAATTGTTATTAATATTTGCGGTACACAAATATTTGTGACTTTTCTTCCAAATAATCCCAAAGGTAGCATATCATAGTGGAAAGAAGATGGATATTTCAAGTTGAATTCCTTTTGTTGAGCAACTTCAGATGCCACATTGTGGTCAAAATAGTAGAGGAAAATAACCGTTCTGGTCAGAATAAAATCACTAACAATATATATCAGTGGTGCATTCCGTACATCCTAAATAGAGAAATAAAGTTTCGATTTTTTGCAAAAAAACTTGAAGAACACAAGCTTTATGGAAAAAAAAATATGAAACATATTCAGGTGTAGATAATCATGTGTTTATCATAGTTAATAATTCAAACTTTGAAATTCCTCTAGCTTTATCAACAAAACCTTGAAATGAAATTGAGAGGTTATTAACTGGAACTTCCAGTCGAAGCTAGATAACGCTAAGGACCTAGTGCAAGGATTTAGTAGAAGCAAAATCAATAAATGTTAGAAGGCATAGTAATTGATTTGAAAATATAGGGGATAAATATGTTGCAAGTGAAGCATTGGAAGGTAATAATATAAAATAATGGAAAGACATGATAGTTGAGGAAAGCTACGTAAACCTAAAAATATAATGACAAGGGATATCAAATTTCAAGGATAAGGTTATCAGAATTGATAGATCGATTGATTGCATATTCTAGAAAATCAATCAGGGCTCCAAATCCACTGCAACAAAATAGAAGATTTGGATGATATCCTTACTTTTTAAGAAGTTCAATTAGGGAGAAGAAATTTTAAAAAATGAGCTCGCATTTTATCTACAATTTTTAACTTCTAAGCTTCACATGAGAATTCATTTGGTAAGAAGGAAAAGGGTTACAAGTTTACAAAACACATGTGGGGTTGCAAGAGAGACAAGATGATTTGTTTAAGGACCAAAAGAAAAGAATAGAGGTGGTGGTTGCCATCAAACACAGGATGAAAATATGGGAAGCTTTGATAATGAGAACTTGAATGAAGTTCCTATCAACAAATTCTCCATTCTTAGAGTATGTTCAAGAGTTAGTGATAGTTCTAGTAATATAAATTGCAACCATCATCCCAAAAATTCCATAATATTGTTCTATGATCATTATAATTAGATTTTCTTGAACTAAATACCTAAATCCTTCATTGGAGCCACTAGTCCAATTGTGTTTATAACATAGCAACCCTATTTTCAGGCCATTCTTGATTCCTTGGAATGGCACAAAAATATCCTCCATGATAAGAAGAAATTTAATTGATATGAAATCATTCAATGAAAAAAACACTTTCCTGCAAGTTTTGAGATGATTTGCATCTACTGGTTTACACCAAAAACTTACAATAGCATTTTTCGAGAAATAATTCATGTGACTCTCACCACGAAACATAGAAACAAAGGAATTAGGTGTAAATGTTATCATGAAAATGCATTCTTGTGATTGGAACTGAAGAGATATTTCCATTGGAAGTTGGAAATTTTACATGATCAAATGGGGTGCGTTAGGAACTTCAATACTTTCAAGCTTGCCTCATTATTGGTATTAAATATTTAAAAAATTACGAAAGCCAAAGAGCCATTTAATATTTTGGTCAGAGCATAAAATCATTGCAAACATGAAAACCATATTGTTAAGCCTATGAATTTCTAGTTAGAATTTTATATCAAGCTTCTAAAAATGTTGTACAATAGTTCAAATATTCGAATCTAGCTTCTTGGATAAATTTTCTATGTTTTCTCTCTAAATCAAGGCCTTGCTAGATATTCAAATTTCAAAATTGGGCCAGTCCAACTTGCAAAGTGAATAGAATATTGATATTTATGCTAGAATCCATTCTTCCTTCAGCACATACCCTGGGACAAAAAAAAAGTTGTGATAGCGAAATATGATGTAGGAAGTTTAACCCATAGGTTCTTCATTCATGTTATCAATAACATCATTGTATTATATTAATGTAAATAATGTGCATTGATCATTAGTTGAACTACTTATTAATTGCACTATGAACACGTATTTTTCATATGTAATTATAGCATAAAAGAAGATATATATGGTAGATCTTCCCTGAGAGAATATTCAACCAACATCCCCATCATGATAGGCATACAAAAGAGGTGAATGATTTTTTTAATAATATTTTATATTAAAAACCTAACATAAGATAGTTCCAGATTTTGAGATCCAAAGGTGCGCGAATTCAAAATCAAACTAATTCACGACAAAAAAATATCTGAAATGCAATTCAACATACTATTGCATTTCCTCGAAGAACTATTTAATCCTAATATACATCCAAAACCATTAACAACTCACAACCAGTGCAACATAAATTTATACCAAATCATGGAAATAATTGTAAATAAAGAAAACCAATATGGTAGGCCTACTAAGAAACCTGGAGTGCTTTGATTTTTGTTCTCCTTAAAACTGTTAGCATTTTGATGAAGTGTATTTAAAACATTAGGATGAAGATGTTTTAACAATACAAATTTTGTATATTTCCATATAGATAAAACTCTATGAAATTGACACAATTAGTTAGAGATGTTTTCTAAACTGAATGCAATCTTCATCAATTAAAAAAAGTGTGGTTAGAAGCCCAAAAATTGGATCCCATGAAATAGATATTTCCACTAAATTTCATTATGAAGGGCTACAGGACTAGTCAAAAATCACCTACAACACTAATTTGATTTCACTTATTGACAATCCAAACCTAAATTGTGTACCCCAATAATCCTTCTGAAATCCCCTAAAAAAGGAAACACACACACACACACAATAAATTTGTCATACATGCCCCCGTTCGATTCTTATTATGATCTTCCTGATCCATATGACAAAAGTTTATGAAATGGAATGAGTTGAGATACAAGCCTCAGGTCAATTTGGCATTATAGATATCCATTAAACTAGGTACCTAAGGAAGTTTTCTCTTTACGGTGCACACCCCAGGGTATATTTATTGAAACAATTTGAACAAACAAAAAACAATTAATTATATATATATCCATTAATTATTTTTCATACATTCATGATAACGTTTAAGAATAATGCGTAACCACTCACAATATAATTAAAATTAGACATAAAATAAAATGAATAGCTGAAAGAGTTTTCTAGCTAAGAATTTTGGGTGCATGTTTCCCACCTGCCTCAACTATCTTATTTTACCTGGATATTAGTAAACAAAGATCTGGTGCATCATTCCAGGTTCGAGAGTGACTTGTTCAATTGGTACAGTATAGCGGTACTTACTATTGTTGTTGAGGAAGTTTATTACTTGATCACTACCTTCCAATAAGATTGGCTATGGTTCTTTGCTAAAGAAAATATCTTATCTCTAGGATTATATTATTCAAAGCTTGTGGGGATTTCTAAGGGTTAGAAATGAGATACATATTGACGCTCATTCTATTTCTCTATCAACCCGCAATAGATAGAATAAACTATTCTAGTCGCAATGCCCTTAGTGACACAAATCTAATGGTCATTCCATCTCCATGGAAGCACCTTCTAGGCCCACTTGATGTATCTGCCTTGAATTTGAGTGCATCAATGCTCGCCTCTACTCCTTACATGTAGGGTCAGAATGCCACTAGATAAGGGGCCTCTTCCATGGGGATACTCTTGTCTATTGGGGGGTTAGGAAAAGAAAATAAAGACTATGTAAGAGTTCATTCTAGGAAGTAAGAAACCCCTAAAAATAGGGTTTGTTATCACATGCAGATAGGCATTAACCCTAACAAATTTAGTTATGCATGGGTTCTATCATGGGTTTGTTATCGCATGTAGAGAGAATTGGACCTAAAAAATTCAATTCTCATCCTCAACTGATGCTACAAGTTACTCTCCCTAATATAAAAGAGTAAAGTACAGAAGGTCCACGGGTTAAATGGATAAATGTGAGCCTTGCAGTAGTTCTTCTCTAGTAAGCTAGGAAAGCCAGAATGATATTCATAAATGCCCCTAGCTCGCAATCAACAAGTTCAAGTTTAGATAGGTATGTTCAACCATCTATGTGTTCCTATGTCAGTGAGACGAGTTAAAGTGATGAATATTGAGTGTAATAATGGCCCAAAGAACTTGTTAATTATATATATTGCCCAAAACAATTGTTGAGAGTATGTGACATACCTCAGAGCTAGTAGCTTACGTTCCAGAGAATGAGCGAGCGTTCGTCACCCTAAGAAATATCTTTCCCTTGCCTTTGAATTGTTTACCAAGAATTTACCGATAGCTCTCTTAGTCTAAGAATATTAATAGGAAATATGCCACTTGGATAGATGTTGAAAAATGTGGAGGATTATGGAAAACCGTCAAACATGTGGCATCAACATCAACAAAAATACAAGTCTTCTCATGAAAAAATTAAAACTTTGGACTTGGGAAGGAGAAACAAATTTTAAACTTTGCATATGTGAACTTTGGATATAATAAAAATTCAAGCCTTCAACATCTTACCTCGAATAATGAAACTTTGGATATCTTACTAGAACCATTGCACATTTTACTTGGAACTTTGTTTATTTTATTTTGGCAAGAAAATAAATATATAGAAAACCATGAAGATGGAAGTAGTAGTTCAAACTTTGTTGGCTAATCATGTTCAATTTAAATAATTTTAAATATAAATTTTTCATAAAATAATATAAAATATGAGTATGCTCACTATATTGTATTAATCAAAAGGACTACATATATATACAGGAAGTATTGACTCAAGATAGGAAAAATATCTTAGATGCACAATAAGGTGGTTGAGAGAATATCTCAACCACACACCAAACTAGGAATATATAGATTTAGGTAGCTCCTATGATATAGTAACAAACTCCTTACATAGAGAGTCACAACCGTAGACAAGTAGGAATTACATATTCCAACACACCCCCTTAATGACTAATTGTCTCGATATCGATTCAAAAAATCTAGTTGTGGTCAAACATAACAAAAGGATATGTCAGCGTCCATATAAAGGACCAACCATCCACCAGAATGCATGGGTACCAACCACTGTGACCGATAGTATCGTAGGATGTCCTTCGCATACATGGTTCTGTCAACCATTATCAATGCATACATGTAACTATATCTGCAAATCCCCGCCAAATAAGAATTGATCGCTTTGTGCTCAGTAAACTGAGACCTGTGAGAAACTAAGTTTCTCCTGTGAGTAAGGTGTTTCTGCAAACCACCTACTCTGATGTGAGGACGGAGGCTCCTATGTGAGAATGAAGGCCCCTATATGCACTTTCGCACTATAGCCACAAAGGCTTTGTAGCCATGAAGGCTCTGTGGCCATGAAGGCTTTGTAGCCACTAGGGCCCGCATGTGGTTTCTGGCTCACCACAAACCATCACTTCAAAGTGACAAAGTTGTTTCCGACTGACCACAAACCTGTAATTACAAAGTCATTTTTAGATAACCACGAACTTCGTGGGGATACATATGCCTTTACAACACTAACATTACACACTCCAACACTTGGAGTTACCAAGTACATACTTTACAAACAGCACTGTAAAAACCCATTCTATACTTTGCTACTATTTAAATGTGTGACTTCTCATCAAGTGTATATTCCACAAACTCACAAAAAGTTCACACAAACATGATTGTCCATCCTCCTCCAATATCTGATGTAGATCCTACCACTATCCTTTGATGCAAATTTTACGATCAGTGTCTTCATCATATCTGGTAGTAAATCGTTCATGTTAAGTTGATCGGACTCAACATGAAAGAACAAAGGAATTGATGAAGAAAATTTGTTTCATCAAAGCAAATATGTTGGAACTTTTAGTTTCATCTTCACCATGTATCCCTCCTTAGCCACAAACACTGCAAAAAAATTCTTCCATTAGTTGCAACTCACTAGAGGCCGCTCTGGTATACGAACAAAGGCACGTACAGGTAGCTCATAACACTGCCCTCAGCCACTGCAACAAATATGTTGTACCACACTTCACCGCTGTGCCACGAGACCACACTAAAAATGCCTTCAACCTTCAACCATGCCGATCCAAAACATAGGAAGCTAAAAGCCTCCTAACAACTCCGCGTGCTCCATCATAATAATTGTTGCTGCTTCTTTACCTCATCTTTTTGTTGTTCACACCTTGGGCACCTTTTTCATTGTCAATTAAATCTTTCAACTCCATGCATAACCTGTAATTTGTTAGAGTCATGAATTCTAACAAATTAAGTTTACCTATATTGAGTAGCTAGGCTCAATACGGCTCAATAATTTTAAACATGATTCCAAGAAACAAAATAAACTTTTCATATTAATAAGAACATCGAATTTCTCTTTCTCCTCCCAAATATTACTATTTCCCAAACACAACAACACTCATTCTTCTCCAATGATACCTTAGAGAGATCCACTGATAAAGCAACAGATCAACGTCTTTTCAACTAGTCTCAATGTAATGCATTCCAACACAATAAGGAGCACTCACATCCACATGAAGAGAAAAAATAAAAAAATGTTTGTCTTAGAACAAGAATCCAATAATCCACCATCTGATCCTGTGTCGCCCACAAATTCACTGTCTAAGTACTTAAGATTCGACGATTTTTACACACAAAATTCTTGTTTATGCATCCAATTCCCTGGCATCGAATTTGTGGCATTGTCATCAGGGGTGGTGACAGTGTAGATATACCATCCTCTTCCACCATAAGCAGTGCTTCTGAAGCCCAGAGCTCTCTTCCTTATGCTGGAACCTCATCAGCTTGAATGCTTCAAGTCTTCGTACCCGAGCTGTCACAACGTAGCAGACAACATCACTTATCTCTCAACCAACCAGACTAGCAGAAGACATCTTATGCCTTCCTGGATAAACCCTAGTAACAGAGGTGGCCTTTTCAGTAATCCAGAAGTCAGTGGATTTGATGCCTGCTTCAAACAGAGATTCTTGATAGAAATCCATGCATACTGCAGTTCTGTCAATTGCCTTCAAAAAATTGATTTTATGTTTAGTTTCCGTCAGCTTTGCTGCTCATCTGTATCAAAATTAATCCAGAAAAATTAGATTATTTCATTGAAAACCTGTAACAGAAGGAAATCCTCCATGCATCTGTTAAAATGCCTTTCATGAAAAATTGCATTAGTATAATTTGGTTAAATATAACATAAAACCAGTTTGACTACAACAGGCACGCCAACAACATCGAGCATCCAGCACAAGACCATCTAGTAGAGTTCGGGCAACATAAAATGGGAAAACACAAATCAATATTGATATTGATGTTATGGCAAGGAACATCGATATTTTTCCTAAACACACATCAAATTTTCCAACAATTCTCCTGCTGCAGTCGCAAGCCATGTAGCAGCTTCACAAGGCCAAACTGGCATGAGGTGGATCGACGCTATGAATACTTGGCCTCCCTAAATTCAATTCCCCAAAATGTTGTATTCATGCGTATTCTCAAAACATTGTATTGGAAGGATATCCACACAATCGACAACAGACCTTCGCACGCTCACATCACCTGAGCCTCCACTCAATATGTGTTCTGTTGAGCCTCCACACAACTTCGAACAAAGCCTTCACATGATCACATCGTCTCTACTCCAACCCTAAAAAATAGGTCGATTGTTCAAAAATGCATAAGTGCCTACATCCCCAACAATTCACATGAGCAGCATAGAAGCACAGTTGCTCCAATACACCTCCATTGAGGCTCTAAAAAGAATAGAAAAAACAAAAATGACAGAGGATCGGTCCACCAAACAGGATGATTGGCTCTTCTACGACGTAACAACGCCACACTTTTACTACGCTTCGTATCTCCACATTTTGCTACTTTCTACTTTCCACCAGTCGGATCTTCGTAGCAATCATGGAGAACATGCAACATTACACGCTCACAAAACGCCACCTCTCTCACACGCATGAGTAACAGGGCGTCGTTCCTCCTCTGCTCCAATCCAATGGTGCCCAATCCAGATATTTCTACCGAATCATGATCGTGCTTCACCTTCATATCATTCCAGGCAGCCCCAAATCATGTCAAAACTCTGCATCCAAGAAAAAAATTTGCAGCGGTACTCTAGCTCCAGTTCTAGAGCCACATATCGGCTCTCGTAGCACAAAATGAGTTGTGACCCGTCAACGGATTAGAGAGGGCATCGAAGTCAGTGAAGGGGCATTCCTCTGACTCTCCCCCTCTACCACGGAGTCTTCCATTTCCTGTTTCCTTCTGCAAGTTAATGCCATGTCATGCTTCTCAAATGACATGCATTTGTCTTCTCCAACAGCAAAAAATGAATGACGGCAACGAACCGAAAGCTCCATGATGGCTCGAATATTTTATAATAGAAAATTTCAATAATAATTTACACTATATAATGATATAGTGGTAATAGCTTTGTGCCTCGTTGGCTCTCCACTAGCCGCAAGCACAATTTTAAAGAGAGTTGAGAAGTATAGCCGTCAATCCAGAGTCGATCATTAACGAGAAAGCCAACATTTTGTATACAGATATGGTCATCCAACTAATCATAATCAACATGTCATATTCAGTCCCTCTGTCAATGTGAGATCCTTACGCCTCACTTCGGCACAGTTCTCTCTGCCATTTCCACCGCCCTCACCAACAACAATCGACCTTCTCTCATGCTCGACCTCCAATAACACCGCCTTCACTCAGCACTCGCAAATCTAAATCAGACTTCATACCACATCTGCTTGAATGAATGGACAAACAAAAAACTAAGAAACAATACGGATATACTGTTATTTGCCTCATTTCCCTCAGCCCAGGAGGGGTTGAGGTCCAGGCCCAAACTTGCTCCGATAGCAAGATAAAATCTGAGTGTGCACACTATATTGTATTAATCAAAAGGATTATATATATATATATATAATCCTTTTGATTAATACAATATAGTGTGCACACTCATATTTTATATATATATATATATATATATATATATATATATATATATATATACATGAAGTATTGTCTCAAGATAGGAAAAATATATTGGACGCACAATAAGGTGGTTGAGAGAATATCTCAACCACACACGAAACTAGGAACCTATAGATTTAGGTAGCTCCTATGATATAGGAACAAACTCCTTACATAGAGAGTCACAATCATAGACAAGTAGGAATTACCTATTCCAACTAAAGATTTGGTTAAAAAAGTCTATTGGAAATGGTCAACTCGAATTAATAGTTGGCCAAAGCATTTGCGATCACTATAGCCCCTACTAAGCTGAAGACAAGGACTAATAAGGGGGGTTGATTCATTTTTGTAAGTCCTTTGTCTTTTTTATATGTTCGCAATGCATTATTAGTAGATAAAATTCATATTTTTGTGATTTTATATGATATTTGTAAACTTACCAACCATTCTAAAAGTTTAGAGGTAAAAAACATATAATAAATACATATAAAATAGGTATGTAAGGCGCCCAATAAGAATCTATATTTTTTGTTTATCAAGTTCCTAATTTATACAAATTTTTCTAATTATATCTACAAAACATAGCATTATGCTATTTAAGTATGAAAATAATGCTTTTGAATTAAAAAAGAGAAATCAAGCGAGAACATAGTATTCCTATAACAACCAAGATATACCAAATTTGTAATATATTATTAAAGACATAAAGAAAAATAGAGTATATTTTCCCTTTATTTTCAGAAACCCACATAGGCATGTACTCTTAATGCTAAAGTGTAAACTAAATTGGTAGATAGATTCACTACCCATGGATAATATTATTTCCTTTTATATTAGAGTCATAATATAATTTGAACATCCATATTTAGAAAGAAAATATATTTTATAATAAGAAGAAATTTTAGTAAGTACTAACTTATAAATCAAGTTACAATATCTTGAATTTATTTCAACAATATGTTTCTATCTTATACATTATTCCACTCTTGAAAAACTCTTGCTATTTATCAAGACTGTATAGAAAAATATCACATTTTTTTTTTAAATTTTAATACTGTATGCAATTCAAAATAATTTAGAATTGTATCCTTGAATCTTCAATAATAACGAATTCCCCATTTGAGTTTTATATTTCCTGGGGCACAAAATCTTTCCATACAAGTGATAGGAAATTACAAAAAGGGTAGTAGAACACCTAAGAAAAGGGAATATTAACCCCTCAATGATAAATTCCACTTTAATTTATTTTTGGCAAAGATCTCTACATATCTTTCATGCATCAAATGCTTATAGCAATAAATCCCACGCAAATCAATGGATACAAATCTTCTTGTAGTTTACTATCGATGTGTTTTCCTATTCAAATAGGACAAAATCTATGAGATAAACCTATGTTCTCTAAAAAAAAAATTACGGTTATTTGTCCTTTAAAATGCCCCGACATAGGTTTTTCATAGTAAACCAAGCTAGCTCATTGTGCCAGCTAGACCTTTAAGAGAAGGCACCTTTAATAGTGTAAGTGGAATCAAGAATTCGTGAATATAGAAAGGAGGCATCCCAGTGCCTAAGATGCAAATGTTTTTTAATGCCATAAATAAAATGTGAATATGCAAAACTATATATTAATAAAATAGATTACACACATTTATACATGAATTAGTCTCAAGATAGGAAATCTATCTTGGATGTACAATAAGTTGGTTGAGGGAATATCTCAACCTCACACCAAATAAGGAAACTAGTTTTAGCTAACCTAGGAAATAGGAACAGACTCTATTCATAGAGAGTCACAACTGGACAAGTAGGAATTACACATTCTAACACACCCCCTTAATGACTACTTGTCTCGACATCACTTCGCAAAATCTAGTTGTGGTCAAACATAACAAAGAATATGTCGACGTCCATATAAAGGAGCAACCATCCACCGGAATGCATGGGTACCAACCGCTGCAACCGCTAGTCTCATAGGATGTCCTTCGTATACATGGTTCTGTCAACCATTATCACTGCATGCATATACCTGTATCTACAGATCCCCCTCTAATGTGGGTTTTATCAGATGACCCGTAACCATGCTCTTCTTTCATCGGGGTTTTATCGGATGACCCGTAACCATGCTCTTCTTTCAGTGGCAAACACTGACATAAACCTATTTCCAGTCTGCTTCACTATTATACGTGGTTTCTAGCTGACCACAAACTGACACTGCAAAATGGTTTCTGGCTGACCATGAACCTGTAGTTACAAAGTGGTTTTGAGATTACCACGAACTTTTACAGGGATACACATGCCTTTATAAGGCTTACATACTCCATCTCTTGGAGTTACCAAGTACATAAAATGACCACTACAAAACCATCCTAGACTTGCTTACAATTTAAAATGTGTGACTCATAATACAACATGTTATGTCTATTCGAAGAAACTCATAAAAAAAAACTCACACAAAACAAACTTTCCCTTTTGTTGTCCATCATCCTTTAAATGTGGCTTTTCCTTTACTCCATCTTTGAAATTGTATTCCACTGCTTTAATCAATTTCTGCTAAAAACATATCCAAGCTTGGCGCCTTCATCTTGAATCTTTCCATCTTCAATTCGCTATTATTAGAGTGATCAGTTCTAACAAATAGCGTTTTCATGCTAAGTTGATCAGACTCAACATACTTTAAAAATAAAAAAATAATTCAAGAAAAAACAATTCAATTCCCCAAGCATTATGGAGATAGAAGCGGTGAATCTATGTCGCAACATATCTAGCTCGAAAAAAAATTTGATACAATGAAAAATGAGGTACATCCAAATCCATGTGGATTTTGGATCTAGTTTACGTTTTGATGAAACAACAGTGTAAATCAATTTGCAAAGGATGCGCCCATGCTCAGAAGATCCTTTCCTGCTAATTCTCGTATTATAATCGAGCTTCCACTTGTAGCTGCTTTAGATAGAAGTAATTGTAGAAGTAATTGAAAATCCCTAATATGAGAACTCAATTCCAATATACAGAGTTACGAAATTCCCGTGCACCAAATCGTTCTGCACCAAATACCAGACACAACGCCAAGCTTTTCTGGAAAACACAGGCGCCATTATTTCCACAAACGATTCGCAGGGCAGACCTCCGTGATCACAGGACCACTCAGTCTTCTCGATGCCAGGCCTGCCCTCTTCTTACTTATACCCCAAGAAATTCTGCCCCGGCTGCCCGGATCCAACGCGGGCTGCGAGATCTCGAGGCCGTGCTTTCTCACAATTCCAATATATTTCTCTGCATCGAAATGGCGGACCCCCAGATCTTCATCCCATATGAAAAAATATTCATACGAAGCCACCACGTCCAGATGAAGAACCCGCTTAGCAAACCACCACTTTGATTGTTTCCTCACGCTCACATGAATGGCCCGCCATGACCACTCGAACTCCACGTCCCACTCGTTGCTCTTCCCGTCGTAGTGGAATAACACGATCACAAGCGTCTGCGGAAACGCTCACCTCAACAGCAAACTCCAACTTCATTAATTTCGGATCCATTCTTTCCCTTCATTTCCAATTCCATGTGAATTGAATTTTTTTTTATTTTCTCCACGGGAACCACAGGGAGATAAGCTGCGACCCAGTACTTCTCGACACAATAAGCACTCGGTGGTATAAGCACCTCCACTACCTTGGGAACAATAGGAACCTGACGCAACTTGTACCAGGCCGCTAATAAAAACCGTACACAATGTTTGGAAATTAAGACAGTTCACCTCTGTCTTTGCTGCCAGTCAGCACACGACCAACACTCTACGCGCTACCTTGAATGGAAACTAGAGTAGCAGTACGAATTGAATATGAATTATTCCACGCTCTAAATAATCCGATTAGGGGATCGTCTTCAACTCTGACCGACTGCTACTCGGCGGACAAGCTATCCCGATCATCAACAATCTGCAGCGTTCAACCTTTACGCTGACTGTCAACAATACGCTGTCTCAGCTCTCGGTCCGGTCGCTGTCTCAGCTCTCAGTCCTGTCGATATGCCAATCTCTCTCTTCTATTTCCCTCAGCCCAGGAGGGGCCGAGGTCCAGGCCTTTACAGCTCTGATACCAAAATAAAATGTGAATATGCAAAACTATATATTAATAAAATAGATTACACACATTTATACATGAATTAGTCTCAAGATAGGAAATCTATCTTGGACGTACAATAAGTTGGTTGAGGGAATATCTCAACCTCACACCAAATAAGGAAACTAGTTTTAGCTAACCTAGGAAATAGGAACAGACTCTATTCATAGAGAGTCACAACTGGACAAGTAGGAATTACACATTCTAATAGCCATTAGATGTATTATATTCTCCATTATGGTGTTGTTGAGAAGTACCATTTTGTTTCTTAGTTCACACCTCAACTTTCTCTTCCTTTATTCACCATAAAGGATGCCACTCTTAATATCTAACCACGTGGCATTTCTTCCATCCTCAAATCTAGTAATATTATACACCTACATGTCCATAATCGAAATTCCAAGGTAGACATGGATTATGAGTTAGTGAGATTCAAACTCCAATTTTGAAGGTATTAATTTGAAGTCTCAATTGGGTTCTTTGTAGGTTTCCTTAAGGCTATAGAGGAAACAAATGACCAAAAGGCTAATAAAATATTAATAAGAAAATTATTTGAAATAATTATATTATAAAAACTAAATTCAAAATAATCTTGGTTACGAGATTCTAAATGATCATGTAGCCCTAACAATTTGAAATAACGATGACTCAAATAATTCATAAAAAAAAATAGATAACGGGAACTAGGGAATTTAGGGTCTATGGCTAACATAAGCCTCCCAGGTTCGAGAAGAAGTACAACTCAATATGTTCTAACTAAATTATTTTTTTCTTTTAATAAGATGTACAAAATGGCTCAATACAATGTCAAAAATCACGTATTCCAATGAATCATAAGAAACCATGATTCACCTATGTGGACATAACTAAACACAACTTTTAGGTGGCACTAAAAATATGAATCATAAGAAACCATGATTCACCTAAGTGGACATAACTAAACACAACCTTTAGGTGGCACTAATATTTTCATTAATTTATTAAAGAGTAGCACCCATCTCTATTTAAAAAATTTCATAAGACCTAACCATATAAAATATTTTTTATATTTTGTTGGTACTATGAGCACTTGTCCATCCACAACGTCATCATATAGAGAATGTATCTTGATCTTATTACTTAGAGCAATCCTCAATTGATAGGACATTGTGCCTTAAAGTGTTCTTATGTAACTTCATGTAAAGACTTTATGAAAGAAATGTTTCTTAATTTTTTCATTACGAATGGCTAAATTAGTTGTTGTGTGTTAAAGAGTGTCCAAAGATTTCTATATTCTCTTCAAATAAATTATCGAAGGATGCCATTATTGTGCCCCTCCATGTCAATCCTTTTATTCCATATTGAAGTATGTGTTTCTAATTTCTTTTTTATTTTAATAAATATTAGAAGGTCCACATAAGTATATATTTAGTAATTGAGACTACCTTATTGATATGTTCATATTGAACCAATCAAAGAACATCATATATGAATAGTAGGTGACCAATTTTTTATCTAGAAGTGAGGCTTTATATTGCATAATTGGCTTACAATTAATGAGATGGAATTTAAAGAATTTTCATTCTTAGAAACCAACAATATTGGAGTTACATTTGAAAGATGGTGGATGATGTTAGAGTTACATTTGAAATATGTAATTCCCAAAATATCTTGATGTAAAAAAAATCATAAATTAAATATGGTGTATAGTAGTTGTCATCCTCAAATATCCATGGCGAGATGAGTTGTTATGTCCTAAAGAATGTCCACAGATTTCTATATTTTTTCCAAATAAATTATTAGAGGATGCCATTATTGTGTCCTTCCATGTCAAACCCTGTATTCCATATTGAAGTATGTGTTTCTAATTCTTTTTTTATTTTATTTTAATAAATATTATAAGGTCCACATACATGTATATTTGATGATTAAGACTACCATTGTTAGGTTAACATTTCATCAATAAATAAAAACATATTTGAATGGTAGGTGACCACATTTTAATCTAAAAGTGAGACTTTATATTGCATAATTGACCTACAATCAATGAGATAGAATTTAAAGAATTCACATTCTTTGAAACCAACCATATTGGAGTTACATTTGAAAGATAGCCAATGATGTTGGAGTTACATTTGAAAGATAAAATTTCAAAAATCTCTTGATGTAGAAAAATCATCAATTAAATATTAAACATAAAAATTGTGATCCTCAAATCTCTTACAAACTTCCACTATTTCTAATACCAAAAAATCGTCTTTATTCATTAATTTAACTTACAAACTTCCACTATTTCTAATACCAAAAAATCATCTTTATTCATTAATTTAACTAACGACATTCAATCATTTCAGCAAATGCAATTTCAGCAATATCATAACACACTCCATTAAACAATATCAAACACCCTCCATTAAAGTGAATAAAAATATAAATAATCCATGTGTAATAATAATATTGATGGAAATATTCTTTTAAACCTACACAATTATGTATTCTCAAAACTTGTTTCATGTTCTTTCATATGATATGTTCTATAAAAGTTCGTACAAAATTAATTTAATAGAGTATTTACCTTTTATATTTACTGCATTAATGAAATATATTTTTAAAACATATGATCCAGATGAAGTTTTTAACATCAAATGGGAGAGAAGAAATCTCGCATCAAAAACATGTACCGTACACATTCACGTAATGAGATATTCTCTAACAACACATATCTACGGTAAAATGGACACACGAGCATAAAGAGATAAAAACATCCTATCTATTCAAAATAAACCGAGTATTCGCTGGAAACCATTCAGCTGATCACGGATAACGTAACCTCATAATGGCAAATACCAAGTTGAACTCCACACGGATAACGTAACCTCATAATGGCAAATACCAAGTTGAACTCCACGAGAATCACGTAACCTTACCTATCAAACGAAACATGGACTGCAATTTTGTCTAATTATCAACCTTAGCGATCAAACAAGAGATGGACCGCAATTTTGTCTGGTTATAAGATGGACGGCAATTTTCTCTGGTTATAATCTTATAGTGACATTACTGGTTAGGTCGACGACAATGACATGTACTGATAAGAAGACGAGTTTGTTTTTCAAAATTAAACTGATGTAATTTTAAACTGAGGGTAATTGCTATAATTGTAAACTCCGCTGTAGAAGGTGCATAATTCTTAGCTGAAATCCATAGCAGGAAACTGTGGTACTGGATTAAGGGAAGGGAAACGAATAATGTTTGGCAATATGGAGATGAATATGAAAAATCAAGAGGAGAAACATGCTCTGCATGCAGTGATTGTGCGAGCTCGTGCATAGGGTCATGCTAAAGCTATCGTGAATTTGGCCCACCTATGGGCTATTAGGGGACTTTTTGTCACTCTTGTCGATGGTGGAAGATTCAAACAAAGCCAAATCTTGTAATTGCAGAGGCTGGACGATCTAATTTCTATCTATTCCTGATGGCTTACCGCCTAACCAAGGCCGCACCTCCAACACGACCGAGTTACTTGTTTCGCTGCAAAAGTTAGGCCCCGCGTTGGAGGACCTCCTTACAACTGCCAATGAGAAATCACCATCATTTCCGCCCATCACGTCCATAACCACAGAGACCTTCATGTCCTGCACGGAGCAAATCGCAAGCAATATTAAGGTGCCTAGAGTTGTCTTCTGGCCTCCATTTTGCAATGACACGCCACTTTGCTTGCTTATGAGGGACGTATTGTAGTAGATGGGGATGTTTCTCATCTGCTATCGATATCGGATATAAATTCTTTCAATGTTAGCCAAGTTTTTTAGTATTTTTTTTTTATTGAAATTACAAATTTGATAGGTAATTTTGCAGTGTTTTTTTAGGTTTTTCAAAATCCATATATAGAGTTTAAATAACACAAATCAAGGTTATATTTCAAAATTTTCCAAAAAAAATCTCACAAAAATAAATTTTTTTGAAAATTTAAATAATAAAATAAAATTTTATATCTAATAGTAATATTTAATTCTACTTTAATACAATTTTAATATTTTATTTTTATTTTAATATATAATTGGAATATTTAATTTTCTATTCTCTATTTTCTTTTTGTATTAATATAATTCTCAAAACCCATTGTTTTTTTTTAAGTTAAAACTTAAAATCAATATAATATTTAATTTAATTTGACTATTAATATTAATTTGACTTAACATTTTCAATTATACTTCTAATTTCATTCTTAATTCAATTTAATTTTGATAATTTTTGGTTGTCACTTTGTAATCCAAATAAAACAAAGCAATAATTCAAACCAATTTTTATTAGTTAATTTCTTGTATTGACTAATTGTAAATACAAACATAACATAGCTTAATAAGGTTATGTTGATTTAACATACTTTTTCTATTTAGAGATCTATATGTTAAAAAATCAAATAAAGAAAATTTCCTAATTAAAATATATATATTATTTATTTAAATCAAATAAATTGGTGGTTAATATGGTTGTGTTGAGCTAACATAATTTTATTATTTAGATATCTACATGTTAAAGAATCAAATAAAGAAAATATCGTAATTAAAATATATATATTATTTATTTAAATCAAATAAATTAGTGGATAAATGTAATTATAAACAAATAACATAATTATGTCGTAAGGCGTCACTATTTGAAAACAACTTTCCTATGTGCATCGTGTCATAACCTGAAACCGTTAGATTATATGTTAGACGATTAAAACATATTCAACTGTTGGATGAAAATACAAAGTAGTTGCAAATATTTAGTTTACAATGCAGTTGTGCAATATTATATCTCATTAGTTGCTCGAGGATTTTTAGAGATTTTTCTTGTTTATAGTTTCTCGATCATTTAGAATTCTTGCAAGATGGATCATCGTAGCAGCAGTTCCTGAATGTGGCGTGGTTTCAAGGAATTTGGGTGCAGAATATTATATGCTAAGAAGATTGGGCACTTAGATTCATTGCCATTCTCTCGTCGCCTACATATGCAGATGCCTGACTCTTGAGTTAACCTTGGAAACTAAGTTCATAGATATAGAAGCAGAAGCAGAAGTTGATGGAGATCCAAAAGAGGGGCGTCTAGGTTCACCTCTTCCTGCCGGATGTCGTGCGCCATGGCCAAACACTGTCGCTTATTTTCTACTTCCGCAGGGTGGGTTCTACTTCGGCTCCATCGCCTCATAAAATTATCACTTATTAGTGAGCAGCCTCGCCAGCAGGGTTCGAGTGTTATTTATATTTGTAGAATATCATCTGCCGCCGAAGCATCGCCTCCCCATTGCATAGTACAACTACTACCATGCCCCTACATATGAAGATGCCTAACTCTTGTGTTAACCCTAGAAACATAGTTCATAGACACAGAAGCATAAATAGAACTTGATGGAGATCCAGAAGACATGCATCTGGGTTCGCCTCTTCCTACAGGATGCCATGCCCCATGGCCAGAAACTACTACTTCTTTTCTACTTCCGCGAGGGTGGGTTCTGCTTCAGCTCCACCGCCTGGGAAAACTATCACTTATTCATGAGCAGGATCGCCAACAGGGCCCAGGTGCTGTTAATATCTGTAGAATATTTTCTGTTGCCTGATCCAGGGTAAAATCTTGATACCCTTAACCAAGACCTTTTACTTCTACTGATAATTAGAATTGCATTTAATTAAGACGTTAAAGAACATAAATGAACAATTGTAGCTGTAAATAAAAGGAGCATAAATGAGCAAGATCAGCAATCATAAGAACACGTTGTTTGATGACGGAGTTCGTCCACGAGGGACTACATCTCCGAGCCTCGGTGTGAAGATGGTGTAGTCCGCTGCATATGTGTTGTAAGAAAAAGATGTACATGGAAGTGTTTCCTTATGACATACAAGGAAAATTTTCCCTCACACAGGAGTGGCTTGACTTATTTAAGAGATGTTCCACTGCGGAACTCTCATACATAAAGGAAGACTCATATCAGTATAGCCATAGCTGACATGTAATAAATATGAGTATCCCGCCAATCCTGGAAAACAAGGGATCTCAAAAATACACATATGACAGTGAGTATCCCGCCAATGTGGCATAAAAGGGATCTCATAAATGACACAAATCCATAGCTAAAAATACATCAATAACAACATAAGGCAAGATCCCATAACTCATGTATCAATCGGGATCTACAAGACATAGTGCATCTCAAAGAGAAATAAATGAAGAAGTACATGGAATCCACATCTTATACCTCATGCTGCCATTTTCTGAAGGATGAGGTGCTCTGCAGCTAAATCTAAAAACATCGTCAATCTTGTGGCATCGAAAAATGTGAAAACGATTGCTCACACGTGGAAATATGACACCTGCATAACCCACTTCCAAAAGTGGCTGAAAAATAAAAAAAACTCAGATGAAAAAATTGAGCACGCCATCAGACTCGTGGCATCGAGTAGTGCTAAAATGACATAAAATTTGTCCCATTTGGACAAAGTCAAAATTTCGCCCTCCTGAAAGTTGGCCTCAATCAAGGTTCCAGCTGCCTTTTTTCTGGGCTCATGGTTACACTACACCTGCAATAAAAAAATACTATGTCTGGAAATCCATGCATCTCCTCAAATTCCGTGCCCATGCTTGGCTGCAAAATAGAATTAATACTCAGAAAAATCGTGCTCCATTTTCCTCCTCCTTGGCTTGGCGCACTTGCAGAAATCTGAGTTTAAATATTACAATGTTGACGGACTTTTAAAAGAGGTTCATTAGGTGAGTTGATAAATTTGGTAAATTAATTAGGGGAGGTCGGGGACCAAATCTTGCCTCCTTCGAAATAAGTCGATTTCCGTTTTAAATGTCACTGTGCGTTTTCTTTATTAAACCCCGTCGTATTCCTTGAAATCCGCACTATTTAAATGGAGGGGAGCCCGGTCCGCATTGGGTGGACCGCCCCTTAATCCCCGTCAGCACTGTTTAAATGTGGCAATGGTTGGTTTGTTTAAATGTACATTGGGCCACCCGTGGAGCGGGCCAGCCTTTAAGGCCGGGTGTGTTCAATTCTCGCCAGCCCCTATATGCTATGGATCCGTTTGGCGAGGGCAGCGGGGTTGACATCCTGCCCCGCCAAAAATTTAATGTGGTTTGGTTTTGGGGGTGGCGAGGATCACGGCCCCACCCCCTTTTTTATACATTATTTTTGTTTTAAAAAAAAATTATGCATTTTGAAAAAATCGGTTTTAGACCGAAGGAGCACTTTTAACCAGGCGAAGATTTCGCCCAGAATTTGGCCTGAGTGTGTCGGAATACAGTGGCCGGGTTTGGTCCAAATTGCATCCTCCTTAAGGCTGCCCAGTCACCAAGTCAACCTGGAACTTTGAATGCTCCTAACTACTTCATACAGACTCAAAATTGAGTGTTTTCTGCACTGTTGGAATTAGAAAGACGAAATCTACAACATGAACCTAGTTCGACAGATTTTTGAACACTTTGATTTTTGAGCCCTTTGTGCTGAGTCACTTGTACTTGTACCTGTTTAATCCACCTGGATCAATCCTGCCCACTAAGGATCTTTTGGTCCTCCAAAAGCATCAAGCTTTACCTATCATCAACTATCTGTAAATGTTGTTGAAAGGCACATCCCCACATGACTCCTTCACCTGACGTACTTCGGAATCAAGATGCAAAGCCATCATCTCCAACTGCTGCAATGTGATGTCTGAAAAGGGACATCCCTTGAATACTCTTTCACCTCTCGTACTTTGGAATCAATATGCAAAGCCATCATCTACAAATTCTTCAATGTGATGTCTGAAAAGGCAGATCCCTTGAAGACTCCTTCACCTCTCATACTTCGGAATCAAGATGCAAAGCCAACACCTACAACTGTGGAAATGCAAATGTCTGAAAAGGCACATCCCTTGAAGAGTCCTTCACTTTCGTCCTTTGGAATCAGAATGCCAACACCTGCCTAAAGCTGCAACGACCATTACATTCTCAATGTGACCAACAATGACCCAAATATTTCCATACTTGCCACGAGTTTATAACATGTACTTGGTGGTGAAGCTTACAGCAAAATGGAAATCATACCTCAACAAAATTACAAGACCAGACCTCATCCTCACATTTCGAAGTGATGGCAAAAATCCTCATCACTTTTACATGAAAGAAATGCACCAAACGACTCATAGAACATGACCAAAACATAATCATCGCATCTTGAAGTGATGGCAACACATCATCACTTTTACATGAAAGAGATCCAATACACGACTTACAAAACAAGGCCAAAAATTATCATGGTCGCTTAAATGAGTAATGGAAACACATCATCACTTTTATAATAAAAATGCGACAAGTGACTTACAAACATGGCCATGACAAGCTTACATCTCTAGAAAAAAAAAAATCTAGAAGAACCACTTCTCATTTATTAAAATGACTAGATCATTTCCCTGCGGCGAACTTGCTTGTCAATCAGCTCTTTCGACTGGTGTATGCACAGGCACTTTGTCGTTACGACGCTGCTCTATATGAAGTTTCCAGCATGTGGCTCTTTGGTGGCCACTTCGGTTACAATGTGTGCAAAAATTATTTTTCCTCCAAACCTGCTTAATCGATTTCTTTTCCTGTTGGGGAGAAGGCTTTTCATGCCTCTTCCTCCGTTGTGCTGCCATCCTCTTCCAGCACTCAGAAATCACATGGTTATTTAAACCACAAAAATAACAATTTTTACGATGCCATATTTTACGACCATGGTTATCAACATTCTTATAATTAAAATGCAGTCTAGAATAATGGAACTTAGTATACATTCTGGGGTGGTCTCTGGTGCGATCATGATGATGGGAGCTCGCCTCAATTCCTTCACTGCAACGTGCACTGCCATAGAACGATGGTGAAGTGTCCCTATCATTCCTCTTTCTTGGATTTTTCATCATTATTTGTTTTCCCTTGATGTCCTTTGAACATCCTTCATCAGTGTACCCCAAACCTTCATAACGAGGTCGTTGCACAGCCTCCAATGGTTCAGTTATGCCTTGGCCACGAATGCCAAGTCCTCCTCCTCTATACCCCGTTTTGGTGAGGAGTCTCATGCCGGTACCTGTGATGGGTATCTCCACAGTTCCAACTGAAATTATATCATGTGAAGAAACTGAAGCAAAATCAACACTGTTTACCTTAGGTGTTGATTGTGAAACAGATGAAGAAAGTTGTTGTAAGCATTCATTGCACTTCACTTCCATCAATACCTCTGACACGGCTTGTAGCTGAAGTTGCAACTACTGCATCTCCTCATTCTCTTTCTATAGGAATTATTTTAAGGCATCATGATCTCTCTGAAGAGTTTTGTTGTTGCGTTCCAAGTCTTCGCATGCCTCTATCGTGGCTTGCAACTGAAGCTGCAACTGTTACTTCTCCTCCTTCTCTTCAGGTAGGAATGCCTTCAGGGCATCATGATCTGCTTGCAGAATTTCATTGTTGCGCTTCCAATATTCCCATGCTTCTGTTGTGGCTTGCATCTGAAGCTGTAACTGTTGTTTGTCCTCCTTCTCTTTGTGTAGGAGGGTCTTCAATTCTTCATTCTCTGCTACTTTTTTCTCGTAAGCCTCGTATAATATGTCTGTTTCCTGGACATGCTGAGCATGGTTTCATATATGTCCTTGACATTCTCCATCGCTCAATTTAGCAAATGTTCAATGTTCACGCCTGTAATCCAATCAGCAAGAATACCTGCTCTGATACCACTTGATCCAAGGTAAAATATTGATACCCTTAACCAAGACCTTTTACTTCAGCTGATAATTAGAATTGCATTTAATTAAGATGTTAAAGAACATAGATGAACAATTGTAGTTGTAAATAAAAGGAGCATAAATGAACAAGATCAGCAATCATAAGAACACGTTGTTTGATGACGGAGTTCGTCTAGGAGGGACTACATCTCCAAGCCTCGGTGTCAAGATGGTGTAGGCCACTGCACTATGTGTTGTAAGAAGAAGATGTACATGGATGTGTTTCCCTATGACATACAAGGAAAAATTTCCCTCACGCAGGAGTGGCTTGACTTCTTTAAGAGATGTTCCACTGCGGAACTCTCATACAGAAAGAAATACTCCTATCATTATGGCCATAACTGACATGTAATAAATATGAGTATCCCCCCAGTCATGGAAAACAAGGGATCTCAACAATACACATATTAAAGTGAACATCCCGCCAATGTGGCATAAAAGGGATCTCATAAATGACACAAATCCATAGCTGAAAATACATCAATAACAACATAAGGCAACAACCCATAACTCATGTATCAACTAGGATATGCAATACATAATGCATCTCAAAGAGAAATAAATGAAGAAGTGCATGGAATCCACATCATATACCTCATGCTGCCATTTGCTAAAGGCTGAGCTACTCTGCGGCTGAATCTGAAAACACCATCAATCTTGTGGCATCAAAAAATGTGAAAATGATTGCTCACACATGGAAATCTGACACCTGCATAACCCACTTCCAAAAGTGGCTGAAAAATCAAAAAATTCAGATGAAAAAATTGTTCACGCCATCAGACTCATGGCATCGAGTAGTGCTAAAATGACATAAAATTTGTCCCATTTGGGAAAATTCAAAATTTCGCCCTTTTGAAAGTTGGCCTCAATCAAGGTTCCGCCTGCCTCTTTTCTAGGCTCATGGTTCCACTACACCTGCAATAAAAAAATAATAAGTCTGGAAATCCATGCATCTCCTTGGATTCTATGCCCATGCTTGGCTGTAAAATAGCATTAAAACTCAGAAAATTCATGCTCCATGTTCCTCCTCCTTGGCTTGGCGCAATTGCAAAAATTTGAGCTTAAATATTGCAACGTTGACGGACTTTCCAAAGAGGTCCATTAGGTGAGTTGGTAAATTTGGTAAATTGATTAGGGCGGGTCAGGGGACCAAATCCCGCCTCCTCCAAAATAAGTCGATTTCCATTTTAAATGTCACTGTGCCTTTTCTTTATTAAATCCCGTCGTATTCCTTGAAATCCACAGTATTTAAATGGAGGGGGGTCGGGTCTGCATTGGATGGCATACCCCTTAATCCCCGTCGGCATTGTTTAAATGTGGCAATGGTTGGTTTGCTTGAATGTACATTCAGCTGCCCATGGAGCGGGTCGGCCTTTGAGGCCGGGCAGGTTCGATTCTCGCCGGCCGCTATATGGTATGGCTCCGTTTAGCGGGGCCCCCCCAAAAAATTTAATGTGGTTTGGTTTTGGGGGTGGCGGGGATCACGACCCCATCCCCTTTTTTATACATTATTTTTTTTTTTAACAAATTATGCATTTTTGAAAAATTCAGTTTTAGACCGAAGGAGCACTTTTAACCAAGTGAAAATTTCACCCGAAATCTGGCCTGAGTGTGCCCGAATACAGTGGCCAGGTTTGGTCCAAACTGCATCCTTCTTAAGGTTGCCCAGTCACCAAGTCAACCTGGAACTTTGACCTCTCCTAACTCCTTCATACAGACTCAGAATTGAGTGTTGTATGTGAAGTTGGAATCAGAAAGACGAGATCTACAACATGAACCTAGTTCGAGAGATTTTTGAACACTTTGATTTTTAAGCCCTCTGTGCTGAGTCACTTGTACTTGTACATGTTTAATCCACCTGGATCATTGCCTCAGCATCGCCTCCCCGCTGCGTACTACGACTGCTACCATGTGGTAGAATGGGTTTCCCTCGGCGGTGGTAAGGTGGAGCCCTGGCTGGAGTTGTACATTGATATCTCATCGTGTTTCATGGCCGGGGATAGCGCTAGTGGTAATATCTTTCACGCAGTTGGGTCAAGGATCATGGGTCAAAACTTGGGGCCTCTCAATATTATAGGGCTTATTGTTATCCATCCCTATTTTGCAAGTGAGGAGAGAATCAAATACAAGAAGGTGGCCTTTCAGGTCGACTCTTCTCTGATGGAATTAAATGACCTGTTCTGGAATTTTTCCCTCCTCGCAGGTTCGAACCGTGACCATCCAGCTTGTAATCCTCGAGGTCCTGGATCTTGTGACCTCCACAACATTCTGTTGCCTCCCTTGTTGGTGGTTGTGGTATGATTGGAGCTCTAGCGTTTGATATGGAGTATTCTCGTTGGTTGGATGAGCATCATTGACAAATATATGATCTAAGGTCAGCAGTGAACTCACATGTGGGGGACAATGAGCTACTCGTGCTCGTTGAAGGTGTCATGGAAATTACAATGAAATTTCTCATCTAAGGAGCGTAGCTGCAAAAGCTGATGTCTTTCATATGCTCTCAGGCATGTGGAAGACGCCTGCAGAAAGATGCTTTATGTGGATGATACAAAAAAAATACTAAGCTTGCGGTTTATAGTAACAGCAACAATGGAAATCATTCCAATGATAAGAATACTAACAACAATAACAACAACAACAACAATAATAGCTTGGGCAAGAGATTC
Source organism: Pinus albicaulis (assembly GCA_034641835.2). NCBI lineage: Eukaryota > Viridiplantae > Streptophyta > Pinopsida > Pinales > Pinaceae > Pinus > Pinus albicaulis. The sequence continues at coordinate 479,617,745 of CM076569.1, read as the reverse complement.
AAAACCGTTCCTCCATCAGAGTCACTTCCCAGGAATGAGACACTTGGGGGTTACATATTTGTCTCCAACAACAACACCATGTAAGACGATCTCAAAAGGCAACTCTTTGGTATGCCAAAATTATAATCTTTCTTCATTTCCCTCTAGAAACAATATCGATAATAGGGTTTGTATTGGGAAATTGGATATATATTATTGATAATTTGATGAATTATGTGATAAGTTCACAATAATTTGATGAATTCCGTGATAAATTCACAATAATTTGATGAATTCCTTGATAAATTGGCAATAATTTGATGAATTTCTTGATAAATTGATGAATTTTATTACTATGTGTGTTGGATTTTAAAATTGTGAAGATTAAATTGTGTATGCTTTCATTGTTTATTGAGTTAGCCATTAGGTAACATCTCCACTCATCATCACAGAGATAATCTGTTCTTTACTGTTTCTGTTGAATTCAGTTTATCAATTTACCAATAGATTAGGCATCCTAATTGCCCATTTACCAGTAGAGTAAGTATCTGATGGGATTTTATTGGTGAAACCGCACATATTTAATTAATAATTTGGTGAATTCTGTCACTTCTGGAAACTGCACCGGGTTTTGAAATTATAAAGTTTATATTGTGTAGGATTTCGTTGTTCATTGAGTTAGCCATTAGGTAACACCTTTGACCACTCATCAGGGAAATAGTTTTCTCTTTTACTATTTTTTTGTTGAATCCAATTTACCGTAGTTAAACCTGTCTCCAAAGTTATTTTGATAGATCTGGTTAGTCTTTGACTAACTTTTTCAATTTAATGGGATCATCATCAGATCAACTCATAGGACCCTTTTACTAAACCTTGAATAATTAACTTTTTCTTCAATGTTTTAATATGGCTGGCAAACATTGTATATATATTTTTGCAACACAATAAATTTAACACCACGGTCTATGCTAATGAATTGTAATCAAAGATTTTGCTTTGGGTTTGACATTGTATCTGAAATCTTTAATTTTATCTGAAAACACAAGTTTCTGTGAGGGGATAGAAGATTCCACGAAACTTCGATAGGGAACTCTGTGCATAGTTAGATAGTTAGATATTGTCCCCCTATTTCAATACGGAACTCTGTGCATATCCTTTTTGCAGTGTAGAAATTTTAACATGGGGTCTATGTCAATGAATTATTATAAAAAAAAAATATTGTGGTTTTGACACTGCATCTTGAATCTTTTTAGTCAATGCTATAAAATTATTGTCGATACCTGTGATAGTTTTAACTTTTCCTTAAGTGATTTCAATGAACTTACCTCTTTGGAATGAAAATTGAATTTTTCCTCCCCTTTCACCCCTTCTTCATTATTTTTGTCTGTGTATAGAATTCTTTCCATAGATTTTCAGTATTGTGTGATTTTACCTTTTGTTTTTGTTGTACTGATGAAGATTTGTATCCGATGAATAAGTTTTGATTCATCCTTTTTAGATTGTAATTATTATTATTGTTCATGTCTTGGGACATTCCTGAGTGTTATATTTACTATACAAATTTATTGTTTATTCCTTTTCTGCAACATTATTATCATTATTTTCTGATACTCAATTTTTTAACGTATTTTTTCCATTCTGGACAATGTTCTTTTTCACTGCTTTAGCGAAGTGTTGTACCTGGTGAGCAAGTTTACTATTTTTACAGTGCGTTTATCTTCATTTGTTGGTATCTCCTGTATGAACGTCGATGTTGTGTTTAGCCTTGCAGTTTGATATAAAATTCTAGCTTAAAGGAAATATAGTGAAGAAAATGGAATTTATGAGATAGAGTTTCGTATTTTAGAGAACTTTATGTTATCCTAGGTGTAAGAAAATCTAAGTGCACATTTATAATAATATCTGATAGTGGAGAAATATCATATTAACACAAATGACCTCTATATAATCATATATTTTGAGTGACACGATTTTTATGTATTGTTATCTACTTGATTGAAGCAGTGGATTTACTCCAAGCAGAAATTGTTCCACAGACAAAAAAATTCTTAGGAAGGGAAATGCACAATACTGTGCTTGATATTGAGCTACTCTTTGTAATTTTATTCATTAAATCTCACGATGTTGGGACATTAGTATGACATTAATTGGTAATGGTTTGGGAGATTTTTTTTTTTTTTTTGACTAAACTTGGATACCGAGTTTACAATTTGAAGTTCTACTCTATTCTTCAAGAAAAAATTATTTGATGGCTAAAATCTTAAAATTCATTTATTATACAGTTATAAGATTGCCAGTAAATTTCCTTTGCTTAGGTAAGATTAGGACCTTACCTGCATTTAGGTAAGGTCAAGATCATATTTTTTCTATGCATACAAAGGTAAGTGAAAGCTCATGTTTTTATATGTGTATATTTGAGGGACAACCTTTTGAACTTCATGTTAATAAAAAATTTTACCAACAAACTTGACCTACCTTTGATGGCAAAACTACTGTGAAAATTTAAGGCAATTGTATACTGTAGTTCATGTCCAAAAGAGAGTTTGTGATCAAGTTTCTAGGAAATTAAAAACCCTGTATGAACATAGATGTTGTGTTTAACCTTGCAGTCTGATATAAAATTCTAGCTTGATGGAAATATAGAGAAGAAAATGGCATTTGTGAGACAGAGTTTCATATTTTAGAGAACTTTCTACTATCCTGGGTGTTATAATAATATCTGACTATGGAGAAATATCATACTGCCACAAATGACCTCTACGGAATCATACATTTTGAGTGACATGGTTTTTATGTATTGTTATCGGCTTTATTGAAGCAGTGGATTTACTCGAAGCAGAAATTGCTTCACACACAAAAAATTTCTTGGAAATGGAAATGCACAATACTGTGATGTGGTGAATTAGCCTACAATTGAGGGTGGTAGTTAATACGTGGTGAATTAATTCCATGTCATTTTCCAGATACACACACCTGAGGTTGCAGATATTATTTGGGATCGTATATGAGGTTTGAGAGATTAAATGGGGCTACTGGGTTTAAATGTAAAGGAAGTTCTATCATTTCACCAAGAGTTTGGGAATGTTGAATACCCATTGCCTGTGCTACCTTGCAGGCCAGGAGAGATTGCATAGTAATCACTTCTTTGAACCTTGTAGATGATTGACTTGCCATGAACTATTAATTGTTATTTTCAATAGGTTTTGAAATTTTGAGTTGTGTTGTGTAACTATTTACTTGATATATGTTTTTGTAAGATTAACTAAATTCTCTTGTATTAACTAATCCATTGGCAATCTGAACTTGTATCTCCATAATAATCATATTCATAATCCTCGTCTCTTCTTAAAGCTTCAGGATCGGAATCATGAAGGTAATCATCATCAGGATAATAATCATCACCGCGATCACAATATTCATCTCTCCAAATGATTATGGAGCTGATTTTTCCTTTCCCCATATCGAGGATTCTGCTAGTTGTTGACTGTCATTGATGAATCTGGTAATAAAGTTGAAAAGACCTGTTGGTCCATTTGTTCTTCTAGTCCTTCGAGATAGAATGAGACTATTTGCATATTTGTGTGTAAATAAGACACTAGATATTGTCCTTCTGGCTGTAACAAATTTATGTCCTAATGTCCTAACCATAATAAAGACCTTAAATCTTTAACCTGTGCTTTTATGGCCTCCAATACTTCTTGAGCTTCACCTGTATTTATCGTTCTATAGATCAGCCCAGTACTTATCATATTTCTCGATATTTCATTTACTACTCTCAGCATCACTCTATGATTCTTATCTATTTCTCCTCCATTAAGAAATTCCTCTATATATGTCTCTGGAAAATCTAAGGTCCTTACGAATCTAGATAGCCTTGACTAGATTTCAAGTTGAACCTTTTCTATATCTTATGAATTCTACAGTTTGAGCCCTTCAGCTTGGTTATGATCTTCAGTAATGCTTAGCATGTTTTGTTTAATTCCTTATGACATTTAAATTTTCTCAGTACTATTCTTGAATTCTTCTTGGCTGTAGAAATTATTTCTTAGTGCTTTCAAATATTATGTTCTCTTTATGTCTGCTATGTCCTGGAGCTTATAGTTTATCTGAAAATTTTTATACTAAACTTGTCTTTGTTGTTGTTATTACTATGATTAGTAAAGGATGGATACTGTGTCATGTAGCTGTTACTGCTAACTAATTCATGGATAAATTCTCTGCTCCAATCCTAAAATGAAAAATTAAATGGTGCTCCCAATCTAAAATAATTGAGGGCCTTAAAAGAGTATTTCTCCCAAATCCTCACAACAGCAGACGATACAGGTCTACAAATAATTCAAATTGAGTTAAATATCCCTTTGATAGTTTATACTCATGCTCCACTTGAATTGTTAAACTGAGGTAGATCTCTCTTTGATAGTTTATACTGATGCTCCACTCAAATTTTTACTTTATTTAGCAGATATCTGTCAAAAATTAAACCGATACAATTACTTTAGACCTAATACCCGCAGTTACAAAGTGTTGGGAAAAAATAGACTCATAACAACGGTTTGATTACCAAATCCATACACCAAAATCATAATTAAGTAACATCCCCTTGGTTTTATTTACTTATTAGAGGAATTGGGAAATTCACATGACATACGTGGATTCCAACGGTTTCTATTATAAGCGGATTCCAACGGTTTCTATTATAAGCTTTAAGCGTTTAGGTGTGGATTCGAAATTTTAACATTATAATTTTTCACTTGGTGTTTATATGTCCTTTGTTCGTACATTTTTCTAACCTAACACTATAATTTTTAGATTCCCTTGTTGGAAATATTTAATTCCTACTTGTCTATGGTTGTAATTCTCCATTTTAGGAGTTTGTTCCTACATAATAGGAATTAGCTAGAATATAGTTTCTCCTAGTTTAGTGTGTGGTTGAGAGAATCTCTCAACCACACTACTGTAGGTCTAAGATAGAATTCCTATCTTGAGACTTTAGCTTGTATAAATATGTGTGTAATTTGCTTGATTAAGAACATAGAATATATTGAGATTGTATGAGTGTGTTTGTACACTCTCCAGGTTCTCACCTGGAGAGCCATTTTAACATGGTATCGGAGCTTCAGAGCCCGTAAGGGCCTGGGCCTCGGCCCCTCGTGGGCTGAGGGAAATAGCAGATAGAGAGTTTTGTTTTTTATTTTGTTTGTTTGTTCATCAAGGTGATTTGTTGCAGTATAGTGGAATAGATACGAGCTGCGGAGGAGATCTGATTGCGTAGAAGAGTGCGCGTGGATTGAAGTGTGCCATCTGCGTGAATTGACTGGCGGGCGTAGCACAGATCGGAGGAGTTTGATTTGCTGTGCACTGAGAGGCGCAGACGTTTGGTAAGGGACGGCTTGATATTTAATGAAGTCTGCATCTAAGGGACGGCTTGATAGCTGTGTTGATAGGCTGAAAGGTTCGAGGCCCTTATCATATAGGCCGTGCATAATTCTTTAATCAAAGTCGAAGGGTTGCGTATTATTTTGGGGCGTGAATATATTTGAAAGAGGGCCCTGGCAAATTTAACAAAATAAAAGAGGCATTCACTTTTCAGTCGATTATTGAAGGCGAAGTATAAGTTTGAAGCGCGTGCGAGCTGGTTAATTTGGTTGCTGGAGTGTTGTTAGAAGGCTGATTTATTTTTTCATCCTCGAGCCTAACCAAACTGTAGGGATAGAAAGCATTATTTCCTGAAGGCAGATTTCTATTGTGTGGCAATCGAATCACTACCTGAAGTCGAAAGTGTGCCAGAAGTCCGAAATTGTGCCAAATCCAGATTTATTGTGCATAAATTTGTATCAGCTGATATCGAATCATCATCCAAGTTTGTTTCGAGCTTCTAAGAAATATTTGCAGAGATCGAATCATAGTTGGTGCCAAGATCAGTCTCAAAAAAATCATCTTGATCCGGGAGAATCGAATTATTGCAGGGGTGGACTTGCTTGCATTTTCTCGAAGGCGAGCAGACCTGTGGCAGGGTTGATCTCTGTCATTTTTCTAAAACGCCCAATTTTGCAAGGATCGAATTCATTTGAATAACTGGCAAACTCGCTCCAAAAATTGCATATCTTGGCTGCTTGGTTGCCTTTGTGGCTTGAGGTGCCTTTGTGGCCGTACGTACACGAGTGGCCGCGTGTGCATGAGAGTTGTGTGCTTGGCAGAGCTTTGTGCTCAATTTGAGCAGGTGGACTGCAGTAACACCTGGCTCAGTCTCAGATGATTCATAAATCTCTGAGAAGAAGGGGGTTGGTGTGCTTTCTTAGCTGATAGTTGTGCTGAGAAGTACAATTGGCGCGACTGTTCAGTACATACTCGTGCCAATGCGCCAAATCAAGGGAATGGCGCGGAAGCGCACGATTTTTTATTCAGGAAGACGCCAACTCAACTTCATGGGGGTCCGCGGGAAGCCTCAACTTCGTTTGACGATTTGCGAAGAAGCAGGTCAGAGAAGTTGCGGACCTATCCGGGAGAGGTAGATTGGAAGATCCGCGGGAAGCCTCAACTTCGTTTGACGATTTGTGGAGAAGCAGATCGGAGAAGTTGCGGATCTGTCCGAGAGAGGCAGAGTGTGTTTTGGAGGTTTTGCACATACAATTCGCCTGATGGTGGTGGATTTGCAGGTACATATATGCAGTGATAACGGTCGACAGAATCATGTATGCGAAGGACATCCTACAGGACTAGCGGTTGCAGCGGTTGGTACCCATGCATTCCGGTGGATGGTTGCTCTTTTATATGGACGTCGACGTATTCTTTGTTATGTTTGACCACAACCAGACTTTGTGAATCACTATCATGACAAGTAGTCATTAAGGGGGGGTGTTGGAAATATTTAATTCCTACTTGTCTATGGTTGTAATCCTCCATTTTAGGAGTTTGTTCCTACATAATAGGAATTAGCTAGAATATAGTTTCTCCTAGTTTAGTGTGTGGTTGAGAGAATCTCTCAACCACACTACTGTAGGTCTAAGATAGAATTCCTATCTTGAGACTTTAGCTTGTATAAATATGTGTGTAATTTTCTTGATTAAGAACATAGAATATATTGAGATTGTATGAGTGTGTTTGTACACTCTCCAGGTTCTCACCTGGAGAGCCATTTTAACATCCCTTTCGCAAGAAAAGACTTCGGCCTCTAACCTCTTCACACATAATATTTCATTTCCATAATTATAACTAATTAAATTACCTTTAAATTATTATAAAATAACAAACTTTAATAATAATTTTTTAACTAAATTTATATCCTAAAAAACTAAATAAAATATTAATGACCTTAAACATAAACATAACCATATAAGACTAAGATGAACATAATTATTGTTTTCCCCTTTTCCCTACCCACACATACAACCATGTAATAGTCCATAAATAAAACAAACCAACCCTAATTTTCTAGCAATTTTTTTTCACAAAAAACAAATTGAAAACAAACCACTCCTGGTAATTGAAGAAACCAATTTTATTAAAGACAAGATTGTCTACCAAAGTAAATGTAGTTTTTTATTTTTTATTTTAATTTTAAAAAGTTATATATACCAAAACTCAAATCAAAAAAATATTTAGAAGAAAAATATTTATTACTAATTATTAAAATCACTAAAATTATACATGTAAAAATAAAATTATAAAAATATGCATAAATGCATATGATTTACCTATTAAATCTACATTTTTAATGGCGTGGAAAGTCAATTAAATGCTTTTATTTTTTTTGTGAGGATTACGTATTCCATACCTTTTATGTTGATGTGGTAATTTTAATTCAAATATTTCCTTAGCATCTATGGATATGATAGGTTATTTAAAAGGTTGGTTTTAATAAATGATCTTAAAGATAAAGTATATGTATATATTTATTATATAATGAAAATATATTTTTTGAACACGAGTTTTGAAGATGTTTGGGTTTTTGTATTAAATGGATTAGGATTTTTTTTACTGCTAGAATATGTTGTTGTGTCGAGTAATTTATTTAGTATTGTTGTTGTATTGTTTTGGCACTTAACTCATTTGGTGCGGTAACAGGAAATGGAGTTTTAGCTTCCAACCATCAAATGGAAGCATCTCATCGATTGATTCAGAGTTTCACTTCGGTACTCTTCCATTATAAACAATATCAACATATACTCTAAGTACATTAATACATAGGCATCATGGTATAAACAATATCAACATATAATCTAAGTACAATCATATATATAACCCATAAACATACACAAGATATTGTTTTTTTCATCCAATCCCGATTGGAAAGACATATAATGATAGTCTTTTCACGCACATAGAATATTTGTGAATTAGAACCAGAAAAACCTCTGTTTTTCTTTTTCTTGGCTGGATAGAAACACAAATTATAGATTTAATTACAACTAAATTTATAAATGGTGAATGGTCCACGTTTAATGAATGAACAACCACCAACAAAAGTGTGTGGAATTATAGTGGTTCAGAGTGTCAGTTGTGCAAGAATATTTTTAATTATAAATGGTGAATGGTCCGCGTTTAATGAATGAAAAACCACCAACAAAAGTGTGTGGAATTATAGTGGTTCATAGTGTCATATGTGCAAGAATATTTTTGAAAACTAGATTCGAATGCCTTATTATCAAAATAAAAATTGGGACAAGGCACAATCTTTCCCTGCTTTACTAAAATTGACCATAATCACTACAAATATCTTATTTATCAACTATTGGATCTTTTTAAGAATCTTATAGCGTTTCCTTTGCAACATCTACTAATAGTGGAATTGCTAGTGGTTATGTAAGCTCAAATAATGATACATTTTTTAAGTAAATAAATACTTTGATGTAAATAACTATTGGTAAATACTAATATAACATAATCTTAATAAAGTATAAATCTAACAATTTTCTACATTTCATGGGATCGTATCTTAATATTAATTAATTTTCTTAATTAAATAAAAAATATCTTAATTAAAAAATATATGTTATTTATTTAAATCAAGTTAATTGATATTAATTTTGATTAAAGTTAAATTTGAGAAAGATGTAATGAAAAAAAAATTGTAATTATAATCTAACATCCTGTTATCAATATAAAACAAATCAATAATTCAAACTATTTTTTATTGATTAATTTGTTGTATTGACTAATTGTAAATATGAACATAACATAATGTTAATTTATGGTTATGTTTATTTAATATATCTTTATTACATCCTAAAATTAGTAACTATATTAAAATTACGAAAGAAATGCTCACAAGGTTCTAAAAATTAATAACTGATTATCATAATAGTTATTACTTAAAATATTATATGTATAAAAACAAATTTAACAAAGTTAAGAAAGAAGAGCTTGGGAGATCCTAAAAATTAGTAATTATATATGAATAAAATTATTTTAACAAAATTAGGAAATAAATTTTCACACGATTCTAGAAACTAATAACTAAATAAAGTTGAATAATAGTACTCATTTAAAGTAAATAAATACATGAAGTTAACTCTTTAAAATTTTCTATTCACTAATTGTAAATATGATCCTAACATAACATCAATATGAGTTAATGTATTTTTATTATTTAGAACTAGCAATTGCACCACTTGTTGTAAAAGAAAAAGTTTCAAAAGCAATAGCTTAGGAAAGGGTAGCCTAGAAGAAAGAAAGGGTAACCTAGAAGAAAGAATATGTTGCACAGGAGGAGCCATGGTGAAGAAAGGTTTGAAAGACATTTATGATAAGATTGATCAACAGGAAAACACCACCTCCGTTGATCCTATCAAAGAACCTCCACTCCATCTTATAAACACAGTATTGTCCGCTTTGGTTCTAGATTATCATGTGGGAAAATTGTCTTGTTATGCTTTTGATGATGGAGGATCACTCTCTTGGATGCTTCACGTTTTTCAAATATTTAGATTCCATTTTGTGATAACTACTCCATTCAAGATAGAAGTCTAGAGGCATACTTCTCAATCTCAAATTCCAATGCCGTGGAAAATGTGAGTTTGTGAATTTTCACTTCAAAAGAAACTAGAAGCATGCAAATGTAAGGTGATGCATTATATCTTGAGAATGCAAGAAACTAAATTATTTTTTAGGTGATAACATTATATCTTGGAGAACGCCAGCTGCTTATACCAAACTTATTACTTCTAGTTTTTCTACTTGCTCGGCTGCTTGTATTAAGTTACCTTTTTTTTTTCCCATTTCATTCTTCTAAATTGAAGGATCGAATCACCAAATTTTCTTCTTGGAATTGAAAGATCAAATCACCAAATTTATGGAGATCGGCAGTCGGGCAGTGTTCCAGAAAGCACACAAGGATTCAAGGATTGGGTTTCTGAAAGTAGTAGGCGAGATCATTTCAATATAGTTCAGGTCTTCTGCCTTGTTGAGATTTCTAATAATATGTATTTTATGTTGTGCTAAACATCTCTAGTTATCTAAATCCAACTTTGTATTTATTATATAAACACTAACTTCGTATTTATTATCTAAACAGTGCACTACCCTTCGTTTTCAATTGAATTTATTATATAAAATACCAACATTTTAAAATGTCTCATTTGCATTTATTATTATTATTATTATTATCAAACTTTAAAAAGGCTAAAATGATTATGTTTAAAACAAGGATATGGCTTGACATGCCTCTCATATTTTTGAATCTCAAATTTTTTTTTTCCTTACTGGATTTAACTCCCCTCCTCAGAATATTTAAATCATTGAAACCATTTTCTTAGCTCTCAAATATGTGAACCATACACTTCTATATATTTATATTGAATTTTCTTCACATGTGTCCCCTCATGTGGTATTAATGGATCAATGTCTTGGAATATATATATATATATATATATATATATATATATATATATATATATATATATATATATATATATATATAACTTTTTTCCACCCCTAAATAAATGTGCCAGATTATTATAGTTTGATATTTCATTTATTTTAATATATGAGTGTGTATAAAGCATAATCATACATTTAAAAATATTATAGGAAACTTGAAAACATTCCCTATGAGGTTTTATTTTCTTTTTAATAGGAAAAGACATAATATGACTATGACTCTACCATATTTTGGTGTCCAGATAGATGACTAGATCAAAAAACTCCAATTTTTTTTTCTTCATAGCAAGCACATACAATATAACAATATTTTAAATAAGTTGCCAAGATTCTCTAGAGGTCCACACAACTAGCATTGCAAACTTCTCTTGAGCTTGTGATTCCTCTTCATTAATGATTCACATATGGAGCTTCATTCCACATGGATTGTTCAAAGTATCAATTTTGGTTTATATTTGCCCTCCTAAATGCACAATATCAGACAAATGGTGCAGTCAAAACAAACTCATGAGTTGGTTTGGTGATTTCTCTCAAAACATAAATTATATTTGGTTCAACTTGGTAAAACAAGTAAATTGATTATCTTTAACTTATATCAATAAAATGCTCAACCACATGAATTAATATGTTCAATATATAATAAAATTGTTATTTTTATTATTAAACTTAATAAAATTTCTATAAAAAACATAAAAACTAAAAATTATAAACTATTAAAACGAACCAAAAAAATAGTCATCACAGTGAGCACCACCACCCTGAAATAATAAAAATTGCATAATTATTATAAAACCTAATACCACTACATAAAATAAATCATATTCAACCTAACATCACAATAAATAAAAAACTGTAAACCTAATATTACATTATAAGTCTATTAATATCATTAAACTTAACACATCTACCTAAAGTAAAACATAATAAACATAAACACTAAAACATAAACTATTAATACCTAAAATCTGTTATCTTAAAACCTAACCCCAGAGATCACGCATTGAGGAGGTAAGACCGTGGTTATCACACAATGAGCACGACTGCCATGATATAACGGGCATTCCATAACACCACTAAACAAAATTCTCGATAGAGGTGCTAGTATATTTATTTAACCAAGGTAATATTATAGGTAGATTTTTAATTTCGTCTGTATGATTGTAACTAATAAGACTAATTATATCCAATTTTTATCCAATCATAGGAATTCAAATAATTCAAATTTCTGCACATCGGCTTAAAAATAAAACAAAATTGAAAAATAGGAAGTTGAAATATTACCTTGCTTAATTCACATTACAACAAACAAAATTCTCTTGAAATAACTTAGTAATATGTTTAATAATTGTAATAGGTTGAAGGTATCTTTTTTTAATAAAAGAATAAGAAATATTATTTATTTTTTCTTATAAAATGTTAGAAAATATTACAACAAACAAAATTCTCATGGAAATTCAAATTAAATAACTTAATTATTGCATTATGTTTAAATTAAAATTAAATAATTAAATAATTGTATAATTAAATAAATTGGTGGTATTTTTTTTAATAAAAAAATAAGAAATATTATTAATTTTTTATAATTAAACTGTAAAGAATTTTTCTTGGAAAAAAACTCCCCTCAATTACCATTTGTACCATTGTGTACTCTTGATTTTGATACCATTTGTACCATTGTGTACCATGTTAGACAATTCAAATAATATCTTAATTAGTTAGAAAAATAATAGAAATAAAGAAATTCGTTTTTGGTCCTCCAAACAACTGCACTATGCGCATGAAATTGAAAGAAATATAAGAGAAAAAATTTCTTTGTTCAGTAATTATGAAGAAGAATATTATGTCACAGTGCCTCTGCAATTGCCAGAAGAAGTTTCTGCTAGAATTGTTCAAGGAATAATTGCACTTATAGATTGCAGGTTCAGGAGAGAAGAAATTGAACTTTACGTCGACGAGGGCTTTTCTTTTGCAACAGTATCAAGGATATTTTGCCTATATTATCTATGAATGTATCCTCTCATTTGAGGAAGGATATATTATCTGTTTATATTCTTATTTCTTGGGAACTTAATCAGGCATGGTAGCAAGTAAAGAAGAAACAATAAAAAAGGCTATAACTTGCTTGGTCCTTAAGGCACTCTTGTTAGTGACATTATTTGCCAAGGTTTGAGCCTAGACCTTGAGACCCACTAAATTTTGGACCAAACTATGGCTTTATTTAGAAAATAAAACAAGCACACCAGCCCTTGGATACATAGCTATAATTTCTTTAGATTTCTCAATATTGTTAAAATTAGAACATGGGAGTTTTCATAGTCAGGCCAAAGAATTCAAACAAAATTGTTTGTTTCATTGTATAATTTATTCAAATTTATTGATATAGATAGAATTAAGATTTGGGTATAGTGAAGCAAAAGACGTTGAAATCAAATTCTTAAATTGTTTGTTTCATTGGCTCGAGGGGTTATGTACATATATAAAAGCATTACATGGAACTTACCATAGTGAAGCCAATGGAGTTTAAATTGATTGTTATACACACACACACACGCCCTCTTCTCTTGAGTATGTTAATATTCCTTTGTCAATATATGGTACATGGATCCTTGGCTGGTTTTGTCTCATCTCTATGTTAATGTATTTGTATTTTAACTTTATTTAATCACAGAGAAAGATCTGATAAAACTATATGTAAATTTTTGGATGCTTTGAGATTGTAGAGATTCAGTTTGTATTGACAAGGTGCAAATGAAACTAGGGGCAAATCAATTAAATACAAACATGTGGTATTTTATTTTAATATTTCACACCGTTATACACAAAGATCTCTGGCAACCCGGTACCATGGACATAACTAGTTAAAAAAGATTCATAATTTTTAAAGCTTATACCAACATATCTATCTGAAACGTGTCTCTCCATTTTTTTATATGAACTGCATTATACTATGCAGCTACATTATATGCATCATATGTAGAAACAAGCATTTCCTGTACATCGCATTATGAGTAATACCTGGTGCAATACTAGTCTCAATCTAGTCATAAGTGAAGCTAAAGTTGAGGTGAATAACACTAAGAGAGCTATAGATCATTCATTAACTACTGGGGAAAATAGAGCCAAGTGATCGCAGCATAATTTATTTTGAAATTTTAACTTGATCTTGATAGTTGTTAAGCCATCCTGTGCTGTCAAAACCGAGAGGTAAAAGCTATTTGAAGGCTAATTTTATGTGCTGTAAGTTATTTTGTAAAAAAAAAATTCCTCTGTGATAGCTTGTGATCTGAAACGGGAGAGGATGAGAGTGCCCACAATCTACATCAGACTTGTTTTACTATTGGGGTATGTTCTTTTCCATCTCAATCATATGCTCTTTAGCGATAGCATCGAAATGTATCAGGTTACGGAAGATTCTGAGAGTAAAAATAGGCTTTTAATAAATTGGTCTGAGTTCATTCCATTGAAGACAGTTGAGCCGTGTTTTAGAGACCCCTGTAATACTAGGCATTGTATTTCCAAGCGCAACTTGTCTGCGAAGAGTAGTTGCTGTCTCCATCTGGTTAAGAGTAACTATGCTTGGTCCATCAACTATTTAAGGTTCAATTTAAGGTTCAATAGTGGCGGAAAGGAAAAGTGTGATCTCATGCAGGCCTCTGGGCTGAATTCCTTTTTTTGTTGTCATGTAATGCTTCTCAAATCCCTTAGCACAAGGCAGGATATTCAGCTTATTTTTTTCTTGTTCTATGAGCTCTGGTTGTATTTTATTTTCAAAGTAAATGTTGATAGGAGTCAGAATATGCTTATGTTAGTCTGCGTGGACTCTACCTTGTTATCCTGTCAAGATGTTTTAGCCGTCCAGAAGCATAGTTTGAAAAATTGCCTCCTTCTTGTCCTTGCTATTTGTTGGCCTTTTCTTAACGACCAGATTCTCTGTCATTTCGGGGTTTTGCTTTATGTCCACGCAACTGTCAGGGAAGATAACATTTCTCATCCTCTAAGTCAAGAAGAGAACCATAACCATCCAAATGATGTTCATGGTCACAAGATTGAAAGTTTAATTGTTATCTTTTTTTCTTATTTGCTCATTATAGAGCTCAGTCTTATTATAAGTCAGCTCAACACCATGGTTAAGAGGAAAACGAGAAAAACATTGGCCCATACTACAGAAAAAGGCAAACGGAAGATGATAAAACCAGAAGCTGACAACAGGAAAAGAGGTAGGAAGACAAAGCAAGAGGTCTTAATGAACCTCTCATCAAAATACTCCCTTGGAAATTCGTATCAAGTCAAACAGGAAATTCATGGCTGGGAAAGAGAAATTCAGAGTAATGAGGAAGTTACTAAAGCAGAGGAAAAAATTATGGACTTCGTTTCAGATCCTGGGAACACTCAAGGTAACCTCTCATTGTTTAATCAAATATTCCATACTTATTGGATTATGAAATGATTTTAGCTAAGGCTATTCAAAGTATTCATCCATGCAGAGAGAAGGAAAAGCCAAAAATGTTGGAATTATTGCAGGACATTCATATTCAGATGCAACACATCAAGGTCACTCAGTACCAAGCGACCGACCATATTGGGAGAATTGAATATTGTGTTGGAAGAATTGAGAAGAAGATTCAATAGCTGCAACAAGCAGACATTTTAGGATCCACAACAAAGGACCCAGCCCCAATAGAATCATGAGATGGATAGAAGTTTAGTTTAATTCTGTATATGCATTTTGTTTTTTCGGACAGGACTTTAGTTTCTAACTGTTACCTTGGAAATAGTTTAAATAGTCAGCTAGCTAATGCAGCAAATAGAAGAACTAAACATTTTCAATTTTGGATGGCTTTCAATGCTTTAAGGTGGCCAACAGACCTCGTTTCCTCCGGGCAAGTTGAGGTCACAAAACTACTATCTATTGTAACAACACTGTTACCGATGAAATAGGTAACCGCATTGTTACCTACTTTTTTTTGGTAGCATAAAAAGCACCCGATTTTGAAAAGTGGTGATGCAGAATCACCTTCTTCTTTTTTTAGCACATTTTTTACACTAATATTTTTATTTATGAAGTATGAATATTTGTTTTAAAATTTTAGTGATTTTCATGCTAATTTTGAAACGTATTGATGCAGCATCAGTTTTTTTTTTAGAGCGGTGATTTTCATTCTAATTTTGAAACGTATTGATGGAGCATCAACCTTTTTTCTTTAGTGGTGATTTTCATGTTGGTAATAAAACACAAAATATATATATATATATATATATATATATATATATATATATATATATATATATATATATACAATAAAAAAAAACCAATAAAAATGTAAAAAAAAAACAAAATTAACTCGTAAAAATAAAAAATTTAAACAAAAATAAATAAATAAAACAAAAGAAAAAAACCAAAAAACTTCGAAAATTATATGAAAAGAAATGACAAAATTTGAAAAAAAAACACATAATTTAAAGAAAAAAAACAAAAATTAACCAAAATTTTTTTAAAAAAAACATCAAAAACATTTTTTTCTAAGTTATTAAAAAAAACCATATAATTAAAAAAAAAATTAAATAGAAAATTTAAAAATAATTTAAATTACAAAATTAAAATTTAGATTAAAAAAATTAAATTTTAAATTTTAAATTAAAAAAATAATAATAAGAAGAAAACAAAATTACGAATTTCAAAATTAACCAAAAAAAAAAAAAATTAAAAAAAAAAAAAAAACAAAATTGAAATTTGAAAAAAAAAAAAGAAAAAAACTATCATTAAAAAACAAAAAAAAAAATGAAATAAATCACGTACAAATAGTTAAAAAACAATTTTGGCAAAAATTCCTACATGTGATTTTCACCGAAAGAATTTCATACACATTTTATAATTTTTTTTAAATGAAA
The DNA here is from genome assembly GCA_034641835.2 of Pinus albicaulis. Classification (NCBI taxonomy): domain Eukaryota; kingdom Viridiplantae; phylum Streptophyta; class Pinopsida; order Pinales; family Pinaceae; genus Pinus; species Pinus albicaulis. The sequence continues at coordinate 479,600,999 of CM076569.1, read as the reverse complement.
CAATTTATAAATTTAAAAAATGAAAAACCAAATAAACTAAAAGATTAAAAAATAATAATAATAAATAAAATTAAAATTTAATAAATTTAATAAATAAATTTTAAATTTTAAAAAATAACTAATGTAAAATATTAAATTTAAAAATAAATAAATAAATAAATAAAATAAAATTAAATAAAATTAAAACAAATTAAATTTAAAATAAAAAATTTGAATTAAAAAAATAAGAATTTTAAATTTTTTGAATTTAAAAAAAAAATAAAAAAAAAAAATCAAATTAAAAAAAAAAAAAAACTAAAAATTAAAAAAATATAAAAAATAAAAAGAATTTTTTGATCGTGGTGGCGCCACCAATCAGCCTCCCACCCAAGTGGCGGCGGAAGCCAGCCTTCGTCGCTACCTGGGCAGGAGGCCGATTCTGGGAATCGCCCTCCCGCCGCGGGAGGCCAGTTCCGAGAATCGCCCTCCCGCGGTGGGAGTCCGATTCCGAGAATCGCCCTGAGGCCGATTCTGGGAGTCGCCCTCCCGCGACAGGAGGTCGTTTCCGGGAATTGCCCTCCCGCCGTGGGAGGCCGATTCTGGGAATCGCCCTCCCGCCGCAGCAGGCCAATTCCGAGAATCGCCCTCCCGTGGCAGGAGGCCGATTTCGAGAATCTACTTGAGGCTGATTTTGGGAATCGCCCTCCCGCGACGGGAGGCCAATTCCGAGAATCGCCCTCCCGCCACAGGAGGCCGATTCCGGAAATCGCCCTCCCGCAACGGGAGGTCAATTCCTGGAATCGACCTCAAAGCAATTCCCGGAATCGACCTCTCACCGCGGGAGGGCGATTCCCGGAATCGGCCTCCCGCCGCGAGAGGCCGATTCTCGAAATCGGCCTCCCACCCAGTGGCTAGCCTCCACTTCCACCTAGGCGGGAGGCCGATTGTCGACACCACCACGATAAAAAAATTCTTTTTTTAAATTTTTTTTTAATTTTTAATTTGATTTTTTAATTTTTTTTTTAATTTTTTTTTTTTTTAATTTAATTTTTATATTTGAAATTTAATTTGTTTTATTTTTTTTTTTAATTTGTTTTTAATATTTTTTTTTTCTAAATTTTGTTAGTAATTTTTATTAAATTTTGTATTTTCTTTTAATTTAATTGATTTTTTTTAAAAAAAATTTCATATTTTTTTTTTATTATTAAATTTTATGTTTAGTTTTTTCATTTAATTTTTTAAAATTTAGTAAATTTTGTATTTATTTTTTATTTATTTGAATTTAATATTTTTTTTCAATTTTTTATTTTTTTATTATTATTTTTTTAATTACATAAAAATTTTACATTTTTTCTATTTCAATTAAAATTATATATATATATATATATATATATATATATATATATATATATATATATATAAAATTAAACTTAGTATTTTCAAATTAATTTGTTTTTTATTTTATTTTTTATTTAATATATTTTATATAATTTATTTTTTTCAATTTTTCAATTTTAATTGATTTTTAAAATTTTTTAACTTTTTATTTTAACAATGTTTTTTTTTTCTTTATATTTAAAATTTATTTTTTATTTCTAAATTTATTTCTTATTCATTTATTTATTAAAGTTTAATATATTTTTTTTTTTAATTTAATTTGTTATTTTAATATTAACATATATTTTTTAATTTAATAAAATCTAATATATATATTTTTAATATATATATATATATATATATATATATATATATATATGTATGTATGTATGTTATTTCTTATAATTTAAATTTAATATATTTTTTAAAATCTATTTGTTTTTTTAATATATATTTTTTTTAAATTTAATATTTCTATTGTATTTTAATTTTCTTTTTTTTTTTAATTAATTTTACATTTTTTAAATGTTTATTTTTTTTTTAACTTTTAAATTTATTAAAATTTAATATATTTCTTTGAAAATTTAATTTTTTTTTAATTTAATAAACATTTTATTTTTCTTTTTAAATTTAATTTCTATATTTTATTTTTTATAATTTCTTTCTTTTTTAAACTTGTTTTTCTTTTTAATTTAATATTTTTATTTTGTTTTTATTTTTATTTTTTTATTTCTATATATTTTGAAATTTTAATCTTTATTTTTTTTATTTTTTATTTTTTATTTTGTTTCTTAAATTTTAGGTTTTTTTTAATGTTTGAATTAAAATTTTTATTTAGTTTTTTTTTTTATTCCTATATATTTTTAAATTTTAAGCTTTAAAATGTTTTTATTTTTTAAATTTATTTATTTTCTTAAATTTTAGGTTTTTTTTAATGTTTGAATTTTAAAAATTAAAAAAATGTTATTTCTATTTTTAAAAATGTCAAAAATATGACAATTTTTTTTTTTTTGTTATTCTAGCATCAACTTGTTTTGTTTTGAGGGTGTTTTTTCAATCCTTTTTTTAAGAAACAGTTTTGTTTTTAGCATAATTTTATAAAATGTTGAAATTTGACTTTAAAAAAAAATCAAGTGCATTCTGGAATACATTTTTTTTTGTTTTTGGGGTGTTTTTTCATGTTTTTTGAGTCTTTTTGGGCTAGAGTTCCCGTTTTGAGGTCAGGTTATCTATTTCATCAGTAACAGTGTTTAACCTGCTTTCAGAAGATAAATAGAAAATAGCAAAGCACTACTAAAGTGACAAAAAAAGATATTTGATCTTACACTGATAAAAATATCTGAGTGTAAGTGGTACCCCTTTGCAAATGTAAATGGGTTGTTAAACTTTGTTACCAGAAATGGGATTTACCAGAAATGGGATGGTAACCAACGTTCACGTTAAAAAATGCCATAGAAATAAGACAGTACGGGAAACACCGTTTTCTACGGTGGTTCTCATTTTTATGAATGAGAAACTGGTTCTTGATAAACGATTCGTTTCTTATAGCATCTTGATGCTAAATGTTCTTCGGTTTTCTATGTAATGATTTGGTTTCTCTTTGTTTTCTTCACCATTTCGTGGTTTCCTATCCAAACTCATGCAAAGTCCTGTTAACTATTATTCCAAAAAAAACTGCATGCAAAAAGCATTACATGCAAACTAGTTTATTTTCCAGGAAAGCAAGTTTTGAGGAAGATTTAACCTACAAAGAGGGGAACAGATTCAATAGATGAAGTCGAGGCGTGGATAGGATCCTAGCAAAGGAGAGGAGGCAAATCAGATCTAATAAGAGGAGAAGAAGTGAATACGACAAGGAGTCTGAGTTAGCTTTACGCCCCAATGACTTAACTTTGTAAAATTTCTTAATACCATTAAGAGCATTGTGATTTATTTGTTTTTTTTTTCTGTGTGACATGTTTCTGAATGCGAACAAGTGCATATATTTTAAATGTAACTTCATCATTCAAGTTGTGATGCCCAACAGCCACCACCCATTTGGCTGTGATAATGAGTTGCTGTTATTTTATCACAAAAGATATAGACACTTTTGCCCATAATTTTCTCCATTTGCATATCAATTTTCCACAATACTGGATATTGTTACTTCCAATCCATTACAAATAGATTTTGTTGAAGAGTTCTGGACTCTAGCAAGGTTTATTGTTTATGTTTTAGTGCTTGCATTACTTGAATGCTACGATTTTATGGGTTTTGTAGTGGATATATTTGTAGAACCTATCTCTTTTTTTTTCTTTCAAGAAGGAGAGTTTTTAGTACTACCCTCTGGAATCCTCACATTTTCTATCAGAAATTGGCATGCTTCGCTGAAAAACCACTATTATTGATCAGAGGCCCAGAAACTTGATGCTTCATGCAGAGTTACTCTCTGAATCTGTCCCAGAAAGCAGATCAAGAACAATAGTTTTGCATAGTATTTTTGCAGTAAATTCCTACTCTTCTTTTTAATTTTGGTGCTCGAATCTACAACAATTATTAAAAAACTTATTAGAATATAAACATACATCATGAGTCTAACTATGGACTAATTTGTAGCGTATAGTACATATTATATAACTGGTGAATGATAGTAGTTTAAGTCTTGAAATTTCAACTAGTAGATAGGTAAAAGGCATCCCTTGCCTTTATCAGCCAGTTTGGTTGTTTGTTATTTTTATTTTTACATTAATTTACATTTCCCCGTCAAATTTTTTTATTAATGTCGTTTTTGATAAATATTAATTGTTGCTTTTGTGAATTTTAATTGTTCATGATTTTATTAGAATGGTTATATTTTGTGATATAAAATGTCTTTTTTTAATAAATAATTAAATTCAAAATCATGAAATTTTTTTGAAGGCATTTATAAAATTTTAACCAACTTATGTTATACAGGTATGTCTGCATCAATGCTTCTGATGTCATTATATTCAATGTTGTGTTTGTCATGGGATTATCATTATATATGATAAAGTAGGTCTCAGGGTTTTCATCATATCATGAAGAGAAGTGAAGGGTATGAAACCAAAGTTTACGTCAATATCCCCACCAATTCACATATAAAAATTATTGATTGAGACATGTCAAATGACTTTGGTGTTTATGAAAATTTGCTCATATATTTGGTTATTTGTTTTCAATATTTTATATAAAAAATAATAAAGGGGATGCACATTTGATCATTGTTTGCAATATTATAAGTTAATTTATGACATTGCATTGTGATTTTTGTGATCTCATATTGTTGTAATGGGTTGTTTAATCATAGTTTGCATTATTATAATTTAATTTGTGGCATTGCAGTGTAATTTTTGAGATCCTAGAAACAATCTTGTAATCTTGTAATGTGTTTAGAATATGAATATTTTGTTTTATGTTTTTCATATATTTTTCTCTCTCCTTATTTATTGAATTTCAAATCTCTAAACATTGTTTCTCGTCAATGGTGTATCATATCATGTTGAAAAAGAAAAAAAAACAAGACAAGTAGAACTGCACAATAACCAGTGCCAATTGAAGCAATAACAACGAAAAATGGTCGGCAAGAACTCACGTAATCATCGCTAATAATGAAAGAGATGTTCACAATGCAATGATTATGGGTTACAACACCATGAATAACCTTGCAATTCAACGCAATTAGAATTATTAACTGGATTTGGTGTTATATAGAAAATAATTACTCAATTGCATACCAACTAAATATGATACTTCACCAATTTTACATGCTTTGGCATGAAATTTTTTCTTAATCAAACTCTTAAAGTTACTGCATTTGAAAAACAAACACCTGGAACATTAAATTGGTAGAGGATGTATAAGGAAATAAAAATTATGTAATTTATACTTAATTATATGGGTTAATTTAATATTGTTAGTTATTATTATTGATTCGGGTTAATTTAATATTGTTAGTTATTATCATTGATTCTAGCAATTTTTTTTTGGTTAATTATTATTATTTTTGCATTGATTAATGTAAATTATAATGTTTAATTTTTAAAAATAAATATTAGAAAAGTTAATTGATGTGGTGGTTCAATTGGCAAGTCAATAGACAAGTTTTACATCTTCGTACATTGATTTTTCATTTTTATACCTCATAAAAGAAAAATCACCTAAAATTAAAATGGTTGTTATTACCCACCAAAATTTATACAAATCCTTGTGTCTTAGGAAGAACTGCACTGCCTTACAACACTTCTTATTGTTGAAAGTAGATTGACAAATATTATAATTATTTAAAAATATATACATATTTAATAAAAAACATTAATCATGTATTATAACAAATTAAAAATAAATATATTATTTAAAATAACTAGTCTACCTAATATAAAAGAGTTACTGAATATGCCCATTGCTAAAGTGCTCTTTGTGTAATGGTCATGTGAACTAAAGGTTATAAAGTTACAGTGGAAGTGATGGAAACAACTCTTCATTATATAAAACTTGTGTGTTATATTTCTCGATTATCGAATTTGTGTGTTATCTAAGATGGTTGGACTATCAAACTTGTGTGTTATTCATGATGATTGCACCAACATGTTATAAAATTAGTGGTCAAAATTCATCATGTCAATTGAGTACGACCTCTCAAAATTTATCATGTCAATTGAGTACGACCTCAACCCATCCATCGATTCCTCACATTGAATTGTTTGGAAACCCTACAAAAATGAATGGTTGCAATTGAAAATCCAAATCTTAAAATAAGATGTAAACACATTGTTTTTTATTTTGCATTTGATTATTTTGAAATCCCACAATGAAATCACAAAAAAGTGTTAATAGATTTATATAAAAATTGAATTTATCATGTTATTACAATGAAGAAGGATATTAAGCTAAATATACAAGGTTCTTATGCATATATTGATGATGGTTTAGAGTTATTGTGACATTTTTTTGGATTATACTTAATTCACAATCTAAGCATACCAAGTGCACCTACAATTTTGCGAATCCGTTCCATTTTATATGTCTGCCATGTGGCTCATAGTGCATAATCATACATAACTATGAAAGGAAGAGCCTCGGTAGGTTATAAAAAAGCCTAATTCTTTATCCAAATAATTCTCCAAACGTATAATTCCTTTTAAATAAAATAATTCATATTTATAAGTGAAATATTAAATTAAATCTCATAACTCTTTCCTATGTTAAGGCTTCTTTTGCAACATATAGTGCAATTGCTAGTATATGTTTATTTTCTCCTTTAACCACACAAATGATTGTTTGAATATTTTTTTCAATTTATTAGAAAGATATTTAATAAAAAAGTATGAATTTTTTTATGAGATTTGTTTCGCTTAAATTTTCAAAAATTTAGTAGAAATTTTTAAAAATCATATATTAACACAACATTAGCAAACAAAATTCCTCTCCCCAAAAATTGAAATTCAAAAAAAAAGCCAAACAGAGAAGAAATAAGAACAACAAAAAAAATAAAATATTTTTACAGAAGTTCATCAATTCAATTACATACATATCTATCTAGAATTTAAAGAAAATGGTGAATTCTAGAGGGTGCCACAAAATTAGACTTTATATTACATTAAAATTAAATGTACATCTTAAACCACGATCTTCCTTAAGCTGGTTTTCTCGTCCAAACTAGAATAGTTTCAACATACAAGATCAACCGAGCCTTAGTTGATACATCAATATATATTTCGATTAATGAAAACCAGTTTGAAAGAAAATTGTGAAGGCATGAAACGTGGTTGGGAACGTGGTTCACCACAACCTCCATGGCATTGAAAAGCAGATCGTGCACCTGCATCACAATTTTGTTCATCCGCGTCAGATCCCTTCGCACGCAGGTCACCAGCCCATCCTTGTTGTGGCATTTCAGCTTGGCAGTCTTCTTATTATTACTGTTTTTGCTACTGTCATGCAAAACGAAAAAGAGTATGCGTTGCGAGGGGTGGCGATGGTGGAATTGAATGTTGATATGGTTTGGTACTCACTTAGTTCGTTTTCCTCGATTGCATTCAAAGAACTAGTAGGAAAATGTAAGTTCTCCCCTGGTAAATTTGGTTTTCACCATTTGTTTTCAATCAAATATTTTGATTTTTTTTTAATGTAAATTACATTTTATTTGAATTTATTAAGACACACTCATTTTAAGAAATGTTTAAAAATCTCAATGATTCTTCTATCCATAATAGACTCTGATTAAATTTAATTCTATCTTCTACATTTTCAAGAAATCTGAAAGCTTATTCTCTTGTAAAATACATTTTGAAAACTCACTCAGATTGCCTTAATATTTGAGCAGGCTTTTCTGTTAGCTACTTCGGACGTGTGAATAATGTTCTTTAGATCTTGTAATTTAGGTGCAGAACTTTAAATTTATGAGCCAGTTAAGAATAAAGAATATTTCAATAATCTAAATCTTTAGTTATTTAAATTAACTAAGTTACTCTCAGATCAAAATTAAATCCATAAAACACATTGTAATTTCGTTGCAGAACTTTAAATTGATGAGCGGGTTAAGGATAAAGAATATTTAAATAATTTAAATCTTTAGGTTTTTGTATTAACTTAATTACACTTGTGTCAAAATTAAATCCATAAGACACATTGTAATTTGGCTGCAGAACTCTAAATTGATCAGGGAGTTAGGGATAAAGAATATTTAAATAATCTAAATATTTAGTTTTTTAAATTAACTTAATTACACTTGTCTCAAAATTAAATCCATAATACATATTATAAATAAATATTTATAAATTTCATGGTTATATTTTATTTGTGAAATAGATTTTCATTAAGTTAATTCAATAACTTCATTTAAAGAAACATTATTTGTGAAATACATTTTCATTAAGCTAATTCAATAACTTCATTTAAAGAAACATTTATAAATCGTAGTGCTCCTTTGTAAAGTATGCTTTCGTTTAACTTCTTGAACTACATTTCAAAGAACTATATAGAAAAATGAAAACTCTCCCCATAAATCATGCCTTAATTAAAATTGGTTCCTAACCAAAAATTCCGGATTGGCCGCTTCTTTTACAGTTTAACAATCAACAGAAAGGGCGGTCTTCAATTTGCTGCTACTGGATTCTGCTGTTGGATATGCTAATACATATTGATCACACTCACGAGAATCTGCACATGGATCTGGCTATGTGTCTAGTTTGACTGGGTGAGAAACCACTGTGGCTGGATATGGATCACGAACTGGAATCTAGAAACCTAGTTGCGCTCATGGGTATGTGGTTGGGTATCAATATTGATATGAAAGGGATGTTATGTCTAGACATTGCTAATGACATGAAATTTTAGTTTCTGCTGGAATGATAGATACATTTTTAGAGGTTATAGTTAGGTGGAAGAGACATTAATAAGGCTTGGTGAGGAGAGTTAATTAGATAATTCTGAGAGCATAAATAAAAAAAAAACTTGAATTTAATAGCCTAAAACATTTCAATCCTCTAATATTTGATCTAATAATACATAAAAAGACAAAATAACAATAAAAAAGAATTATCTTCAAATAAAATACTTTACAACATAAATATACTTATTAAAATTAAATAAAAAAAATATCTTAATTAAAAAATATTTGTGAAACTTTATCACTATCATTATTCTAATAATTATTTCCACCTAATTTTTCTCAACTGTGAACAAACTAAACAAACTAATATAATTAGACAACCATAAGAAAATACTTGAAAAGGATGTTAAATAAATTGATTCATTGCTTTATACAGAACTTACGAATTCTTATTTTCGTAGTGCTGAGGGAGTGTAAGCCCATAAGGGATGAAAAATATTGGGAATTCTCCGGCAGTAAAATAAAGAAGACTGAGTTATTTTTTTAATCATTAACTAATTAATTTGCAGATATTTGTAGATTTTGAGAAAATCAAATCGTTGATAATGACCAGGCATTTGGTAATGCAGTTAGTTCAAATATGTTTTTTTAATGTTCATCTTAATAATGTTAACCTGTTTCTCACAATGACTAAAATTTGGAATTCAACATTATTTGCTTTTATATTTTATTTTATTTTATTTTTTATTTAATTGTATAAATAAAAAAATTGTGAGTAAAATTTTATAGTGAGGTTGTGATGAATGTTAAAAATAAAAATTCCTTATTTTTTTATTAATAGCTAGAATGAAACAATTAAATTATCAATGGCTAGAATGAAATTTTATTGTTTTCAAATATTTTAGAAATCTTTCCCTAAAGTTAAACTTTATATTCAAATTATTTTAAAATTTACAAACAAATATGGGAAAAATAAAAAATCAAAAAAATAATTTAATATGAATTTTATTTTATTAATAAATTAAAATGATTTATTACTTTCATACGAAGTGGAAAACAATTTAAAATCTTTTATACAGATAATATTATTCAAAGAATACCTAGAATATGAAGAAAATTATGTGAAACATATACAACCGATTGGCGGTGTTTTTGTTTTAAAATAAAATAAAATGTCATAATGGAGAGTGGAGTAGTCGATAGGGCAGTGGACATATATTAATGTGGATGAGATAATATAATAATGTTTCTTAAATATGGGTATGGTATAGTTTAGATTTTTAAGTTTGGAATACTATTCCTTTAGTATATGTGTTATATTTTATTTTGTATATTTTAAATTGTGTTTTTTATTTTGTTGGAAGGTGATGTAGAATTTTTTTATGAGATTATGAATTTGTACTGTTTAAAATGTGTTTTTGAATATATAGTGTCCATATTATAGAATTTCAAACTTATCATTTTAAGAAATTTTTATTAAATAAAAAAAATTAAAAAAAATTATATAATATAATGATTTGATATATATTTTCACATAATTTTAATAACAATTAATTACAATAAAAATATTCTAATTTGATTAGTTACAAAAACATATATTTTAATTATAAGAAAAAATCACAATTAAATATATGAAAAATTTACTATCATATTAAAAAAAATAAAAAAACTAAAGTGTAAGAATCACTCATATATATATATATATATATATTTGTTTAAACAAATAATAATTTTCACCAAAGTTTCAGGTTGAGGATTATTTCATGGAACTTGATGCTAATATTTAGTAGCAATTATAAAGCCTATGCAACTAGAATCTACAACTTCAATAAATTTATGAATAATTTAAGCATATTTTGAATAAGGTTCAGTGAGATAAAAATTGAAGTGGATGTGTCACATATCATAATCCAGAATATTACACGTATAAAAAAAAAATTACTAAGTTGACACATCATGACCATTCACCAAATTAACAACTGTACAACCAATTACATCAGGGTAGAAACATGAGGTTAAAGTTGCGTAACACTAAAAAGAAACTTACCCCTTGACACATCATCGTTCTCGGGTTTTACATAACATCGAAAAAGCTGTTTCTCAAGCTTGATTTTAATGAAATTAAAAGTGGCAAGGTACTAATCCTAAATCTTCTACGGTACTTACAATACTTTACAACACACCAAATCTCACCATTCGGTCCTTACCCACAAGACTATGCCACATGGCAGCATAGCCTCCCACTAGGCTCAGTGATTCGGTCATCTCTGCGTTTGTCAGTACAGTCTTAAATTGCTCTTGACAGGTGTAATGATTGTTCTCGGGTTGTGCGGTTGGCCTCCCGCGGTATCTCGACTAGCTTCTGGCTTTGCGCCATTTCCAACTGATCACTTACCCAAGGCTCCTCGTTCACTCGGCTCCCAGTCTCTTGAAGACCTGCGGAAGGAGAACTCCGGAATAATCCGGCGAGGTAAGACAACCTCTGAGCTTTGGTTTAAAACAGATTTGCTATTCTTGAACGAGACTCCGAATAAAGTTACAGAGTTGAGTTATGTGCTTGCTTCTCAGCCCTACAGATTGAAATTTGCTCCGGCACTGCACCAGTTGAAGTCTCAGGACCTCTGGAATGAAATCCCACAGTGTTGCAAGTTCTGGTTCACCTACATGGAGTCCATTCTGCCGGTAAATTTTCCCCAAACTCTTTTCAACAATATATATATTAGTTTTGCTTTGTTTTGAAAGAAAAACACTCTGACTATCTCGCTTTGACTCAGGAACCTGTCCCCATGCCGAGATTTCTACAGCTTTTCTCTCTTAGGTAAATTCCCGTTCTTTTAAATTCAATTTTGTTTATGGCTCTTCTGAGGAAGATTCCGCCATAAATTTCTTGCCCGCTCTGACCCTAACAACTCGTTTTCTTTGGGTGTTTATGTGTTGCAGGTACTCCTGAAACCTTAAGTTCTAACCCTAAAGGCCTCCATCTGGTTTCGGCACTAAATGCTCCTCCGGCGATTCACGCAGGTACCCAGATTGTTAAACGAGATCAACTCTGTTTTACTAATTCCGCCTTCGGGTCGGAACAGGATTGTTGATTCTGCGGTTTTTAGTTTAATAAGTTTATCACAGCTCTTAAGTAGTTTTCGCCTTACCGGCAGTGCATTTTCCAGAGGGTTATGCAACCCTTTCAATGTATAAACATTAATGGATTGTTCTGTTAAACGCGATGTTTGTATTCAAGGGCTGTACCCTACATTTTTTTTTGTTTACCTTACTCTGTTGCGGTGAATACTGCTGTTCTCAAACTTAAAGAAATAGAAAAGGTTTTCTTGTTTCGTTTTCCTTTCCGGCTACCACCGGGCCAGTTCTATAAATTTGCGCTATTTGTTTTCTTTCGTACATCGCTCTTTATGCATGCACAGCTATATGAATGTTCTGTTCCATTGTCTATTGCTGAAATGTAACGTTCTGTAGTAGTTTGCTTTCTATCCAGAACCTGTAGATGGTATAAAATGAAGTATGGTTTTACTGTTTGTTTTTTTTAAGAAAAGGCAAGAAATCTTCTTTACGTCAGGAATAACGGGGTTGAGTTTAATCATTTTTGGGTTTTAAAGTTTGAGTTTGAGGGTGCGGTTGCCGCCGTCCCAGGGTTATAAACCAGCCCCTAACAAAGATACGTAGCCATGAGTGACAGACAAGAATTTTCGCATCTACATTAGGGTTATGTGTCTATCATTTCTAGAAAGAACTTCGCTCTCGAGAAACGTGTGGTTAAATCTTTTCCACAGAAACCCATTCCGAGAGGAATTTTAATCTTACAGGTTTCTTTCACGGTAGTCTTTTTAGTTTGGAGATTACTACCACCGAGGTTTCAATCACAGCCGTAGTGCGGGTCGCCTTACACCTCTGTTTTACTATTCTTGCAAATCTTGGAAAGAATAGAAAAAAGAACAATGTCTGAATAACTTAGCCGGCTACGGCATTGCTTGTCAAAGAAAAACCTTCCAAACGCATTTATATACTTCTATTTCAGTTTCATGCATTCATTACGAGAAAAACACAAGTTAAATTAATGTTTCTTCACCATATCATGACGGATTATGTCACTCCTGTTCATACAGGAGCGATTCCTACATAAAAGCTTTTCCTGTAGTTTACCATTTTCGACCAATATCTCACATGTAATTACAGTATTAAAAGCATTTTAACTAACTTTCAGGTTTCTGTCAAGTTCTAAACACTTATCTGATCAAAGACGAAACCTCTTATCCTGACTGTGGTCCTCCCAACCATAAATAGGGGCAATAACATCCGCCTCTTTCCCCCGAGCTCCAGGTGCGGATTTGTGCCACGGGAATTAGTGGATAATCTTCTCTGCTGAGACCTCAGGACCACTAAATCCAATCTACAGTCAGATTAATTTGCGCCTGGGTTACAGAAGTATATTCCACTGGTCTCTCCCAGCTCAAGAAGTACTTCACCCTCTTTCTAGCAAAAATGCACAGAATCCCTATCCTCCTTCTGGAATTTCCTTTTATTCCAGAGGACAGGTAACTGTTCTCCAACTAATTTTCCCAACCACCACCTCACCCTGGAAAACTTCACCAACAGTCTAGGAACCAATTTTCCCTTTCTTTTCTTTAAAAAAAAAAAAACAAAACTCTTCAGTAATAATAAAATGAAAAATATTTGAAATTATGAGCCAATGCCCGTAAGTTCTCTCTGTCCAAAATAATAAAATAAAATTAAACAGCAAAAACTAAGGAGACTAATTAAACTAACAGTCTTTTAACCAAAAGTAACTAATTATTTCTTTAATGAGGGTGTCACAGTTTCCCCCCCCTTGGAGATAACACCGTCCCCGGTGTTTTAACCCCTCTCTAGAAAGAGTTCGGGGTATGCTTCCAGCATAAACTTTTCTTCCTCCCAGGTAGCCTCGTCAGGTCCAAAGTGCTTCCACTGCACTTTCACCTGAACGACTACTCTTTTGCGGAGTTCAATTTCCCGCCGATCAAGTATGCGTAGAGGTTCTACCAGGAACTCTCCGTCCGGTTCTACCTGAAAGCACAAAATAATTTCCAAATCAGTATGTTTGGAGGTAATTCAATCTTCAATCTAAGATTATCTTATCCTCCTTCCTACCTGAATATTCTGCCAATGTATTACATGTTTCTCATCATGTATGTATCGCTTCAATAAGGATACATGAAACACGTTATGTACCCGAATGTGACTGGGCAAGGCCAGCCTATAGGCTACTGGTCCAATTCTTTCCAAAATTTGGAAAGGACCACAGTACCGAGGGGCCAACTTAGCACAAGAGGTCCACCTCATAGTGCTTCTCTTCGGCTTGATTTGTACATATACGTGGTCCCCCACCTCAAATTCTCGGTAGGATCTTTTCCTGTCTGCATAAACCTTTTGTCTATCTTGTGCAGCTTTCAAATTCTGTCTTATCTATTTTACCTCTGCCTCCATTTCAGCCAGCATCTCAGGTCCCAATAACAGTTTTGTTTCGGGACTACTCCAGTTTATAGGAGTGCGGCACTGCCTTCCATATAACGCCTCAAAGGGGCTCATTCTCAGAGACTCCTGATACCCATTATTGTACGCAAATTCTACCAGGTGCAAGTAATCCTCCCACTTGGTAGGTTGTTTCATTACATACATTCTCAGCATGTCTTCTAATACCTGGTTCACACGTTCTGTCTGCCCATCTGTTTGAGGATGGTAAGCAGTACTAAAGTGTATCTGGGTTCCCAATCCAGAGAATAAGGTTTTCCAAAAGGCAGACGTAAACTTAACGTCTCGATCTGAAATCACGGTTTTGGGTATGCCATGCAATCTAAAAATCTCCTTCATAAATATATCCGCAATTTGTACTGTTTTATAGGTAGATTGCACAGGTATGAAATGGGCAGACTTACTTAGCCTGTCTACCACTACCATAATAGAATCATTCTGCTTCTTTGTCCGTGGTAGCCCTGTAATGAAATCCAATGAAATAAATTCCCACTTCCATTCAGGAATGGGTATTGGTTGCAATAACCCAACAGGATGCCGATGTTCAGCTTTGACCTGTTGACACTCAAGACATTTGCTTATGTATACGGCAATGTCCTTACGCATTCCTGGCCAATAATAAACTTTCCTTACAGCTGTAAGCATTTTCTGATATCCAGGATGACCAGCGTAATTGCTGCGATGAAACTCATCCAGGATTAGTTCTTTAAGATTAATGCGGTTAGGCACATAGATCTTCCCACGAAAAGTCAAGGCCTGCTCTGCATTCTCTCCAAATTCTGTCACTTTATCCTATTGTTTATCATTCCTCATCTGCTGCCACAGAAACTTATACTCTGGGTCCCCCTGAGCCTCTTCCTTCAATTGCTTCAACAATTGGCTTTCCAACTGGTTAGAATATAAAGCAAACAGACTATGCAGTTTTCGACTTAAGACATCAGCAACTCTGTTTTCTTTTCCTTTCACGTGCTGAATATCCATATCGAATTCGCTTAAAAAAGCATTCCATCTAGCCTGTCTAGAGTTTAAATCTGCCTGTTTGAAATAGCTGGTCAAGCTGCTATGATCAGTTTTCAGCACAAATCTTTTGCCTAGAAGATAATGCCTCCACACTCGAAGGGCATGAACTACCGCTGTCAGTTCTAAATCATAAGCAGAATATTTCTGCTCATAATCTTTAAGTTTCCTTGACTCGTAAGCTATTACCTTTCCTTCTTGTGTCAGTACTGCTCCCACTCCTTCTTTACAAGCATCCGTACAGACCTCGTAGTCTTTTTCCGGATCCGCTACCCTCAATACTGGAGCTGTAGTTAAGAGTTGCTTTAGTTTCTCAAAACTGTCTTGGCATTCTTTTGTCCACCTAAAAAGCTTACCCTTCCTCTGCAATGAGGTGATGGGGAAAGCAATTTTAGAGAACCCTGCTATAAATCTCCTGTAGTACCCGGCTAAGCCCATGAAAGATCTAATATCTGCCACGTTCCTCCGCACTTGCCATTCCATGATGGCTTTGATATTTTCGGGGTCAACTGCTATTCCTTCAGCTGTTATAACTTGTCCCAAGTACTGAATTTCTGTTTTAAAGAAATCGCACTTGCTGAATTTAGCATAGAGCTGATGCTTCCTTAGCGTTTCCAACACTAAACGCAAATGCTCCTTGTGCTCTGCTTCATCTTTGGAGTATACCAGAATATCGTCAATAAAGATAAGCACAAAGTTATCTAGAAATTGATGAAACACGCTATTCATTAGCCTCATAAAAGTTGCTGGTGCATTGGTCAATCCAAAAGGCAGTACGACAAACTCATAATGACCATATCGGGTGCGGAAGGCTGTTTTGCAGATATCCTCATCTTTAATCCGTACTTGATGATATCCGGATCTTAGGTCAATCTTGGAAAATACCCTTGCCCCCCTAACCTGGTCAAACAGATCATCAATTCTTGGTAGAGGATACTTGTTCTTGACCGTTAACTTATTAAGCTGTCTGTAGTCCATACACATACGCATTGTCCCATCTTTCTTTTTAACAAAAAGAACTGGTGCGCCCCAAGGTGACACACTTGGGCGGATATAACCTTTATCCAACAGCTCCTGTAACTGTATTTTCAATTCTGTTAATTCTGGCACGCTCATCCGGTATGGGGCTCTTGATACAGGTGAGGCACCTGGCAGCAATTCAATAGTAAAGTCAATATCCCTTTTTGGGGGTAAACCAGGAATTTCCTCTGGAAATACGTCTAAAAATTCCTGTACCATAGGAATATTTTCCAATATTGGTGCCTTCTCCTTAGAGTCTGAGTATCCTACCTGAATAGCAAACAACCGGCACCCTTTTCTAATACACTTACCCAGCTGGGATGCTGTTATTGGTCGTAATTGTACAGACTCTTTAACTCCTTGAACCACTGACCGCGTGCCATCCTGTCTTCTGAATGTGATGGTTTTCTCCTTACAGTCTACCACTGTCCAATGTTTTTCCAGCCAATCCATGCCCAATAACACATCGTATGACCCCAACGGTAAGATATTTAAATCTACTTCTATCTGTTGTTCTGCCACCTTCAGTACGCAGTTAGGAATTTTTGCTGTTACTTTACGTTTCGCCCCAGTGTCCAACTGTACCAGCCATGAGTTCTTATATTTTTGTTCTTTTAACTTACATATCTCTACCAACTTAGGACTGATATAACTCAAACTTGCCCCAGGATCAACCAGAATTGAAACAGGTTTAGTTAGTAATGTACCTTCAAGTTCAATCATCGTAGGCTGAAAATCAGCTTGCCGATCTTCCAACGCTGTATTGATACGATGTACGCTACGAGCCATGTCTCCTACTGTAGATGCCTCCTGCATATTTCCCACAGTTTCACTTTTGTTTCGCCTGGGACAGTGCTTAAAATAATGAGCTTCCCCACAACCCCAACACTGTAAGGGTGGTTTAGAATTTTGTCCAAGCTCAGGTTTACTTGACGCTTCTGTGGGTTTCTCCTCAGCTGGCCACTTGATCCTTTGGTGGTTTTTCCCGAATTGCTTGCTGATGGTGTTTCGAGCTGCGTTCCTGAAGCTGCTGTTTTTGTTGTTTTTAAAAGTAAAGCTACCTTTCTGTCCCTTCTTCGGCTGCCAGCTTTTTCCTACATCACCCTTGATTTTATTTTGCTGGTAGCACAACCGCGCTTTTCGAATCGCCTCATCCATAGTCTGGGGGTTGACAAATTCGATCCGCTCTCTCATATGAGCAGGTAGACTGCTTAAAAATCTCTGCACTTTGGCCTTCTCTTCCCGGAGATAAGGTACATATCGCAGTAGCGAGGTAAATTTCACCACAAATTCATCTATTGTCATTTGCCCCAGACGAAGATCATGAAATTCCTTTGCTTTGTCATCATAAAATCGTTCTGTCAGATATTTATCTTTAAAGTACTGCTGGAACAGTTCCCAGGTGATGTCGCGTTCATCAATAATGCGCACATTCTTTACCTCTTCCCACCACAGGGTGGCTTTTTCCCGTAATTGGTATATGGCCAGCCTGGCCTTCAAGTTACTGTTGTACTCGTATACCTGGAAATATTTATTGATATTTATTAGCCAAGCTTCAGCTGTTTCTTCTGCCTCACCGTCAAATGTTGGTGGCTTAATTTTGCGGAATTCTCCTTGGAGCTCTACTTTTTGTCTTTTATGGTCTTGCTGACCAGATACGTTGCCCGATTCCGCCTCTTGATAATTCCTGTTTTTACTCCTTTGCATTAAGCCCTTTTCATTTCTATCTTCATCATTATTACGAGTTTGCTGGTCCTCTGTCTCTGCTATTGATTCTTTTTCAGCACTCGGGTGTTTCATCTCTTGATTTTGTTTATCAGACAAACTCTTCAGGATATTTTCCTGATCCTGCAACAACCTCTCATTGTCCCTTCGAACTCTTATCATTCCGTCCTGTAGCTGTTGTACCGTACTTAACAGGAATGTAGTTTGCTGCTGTTGTTCTTCAAGTAATCGACTAGTTTTTTGGTGTTGCTCCACTGACAGCTGTACCCACATTTCTGGGTTCAAAACTGTGGGGGTTTGTGTACCCTCATGCTGTGATGGGGTTGTCATCGCTCTTGCTCTCCTTAGTGCACTAATCACAAACACACTGTTAGTAGACCCTTAAGATCCCAGTGTAGTAACTTTGCTCTGATACCACTTGTCACATATCATAATCCAGAATATTACACGTATAAAAAAAAATTACTAAGTTGACACATCATGACCATTCACCAAATTAACAACTGTACAACCAATTACATCAGGGTAGAAACATGAGGTTAAAGTTGCGTAACACTAAAAAGAAACTTACCCCTTGACACATCATCGTTCTCGGGTTTTACATAACATCGAAAAAGCTGTTTCTCAAGCTTGATTTTAATGAAATTAAAAGTGGCAAGGTACTAATCCTAAATCTTCTACGGTACTTACAATACTTTACAACACACCAAATCTCACCATTCGGTCCTTACCCACAAGACTATGCCACATGGCAGCATAGCCTCCCACTAGGCTCAGTGATTCGGTCATCTCTGCGTTTGTCAGTACAGTCTTAAATTGCTCTTGACAGGTGTAATGATTGTTCTCGGGTTGTGCGGTTGGCCTCCCGCGGTATCTCGACTAGCTTCTGGCTTTGCGCCATTTCCAACTGATCACTTACCCAAGGCTCCTCGTCCTCGGCTCCAGTCTCTTGAAGACTGCGGGAAGGAGAACTCGGAATAATCCGGCGAGGTAAGACAACCTCTGAGCTTTGGTTTAAAACAGATTTGCTATTCTTGAACGAGACTCCGAATAAAGTTACAGAGTTGAGTTCTGTGCTTGCTTCTCAGCCCTACAGATTGAAATTTGCTCCGGCACTGCACCAGTTGAAGTCTCAGGACCTCTGGAATGAAATCCCACAGTGTTGCAAGTTCTGGTTCACCTACATGGAGTCCATTCTGCCGATAAATTTTCCCCAAACCCTTTTCAACAATATATATATTAGTTTTGCTTTGTTTTGAAAGAAAAACACTCTGACTATCTCGCTTTGACTCAGGAACCTGTCCCCATGCCGAGATTTCTACAGCTTTTCTCTCTCAGGTAAATTCCCGTTCTTTTAAATTCAATTTTGTTTATGGCTCTTCTGAGGAAGATTCCGCCGTAAATTTCTTGCCCGCTCTGACCCTAACAACTCGTTTTCTTTGGGTGTTTATGTGTTGCAGGTACTCCTGAAACCTTAAGTTCTAACCCTAAAGGCCTCCATCTGGTTTCGGCACTAAATGCTCCTCCGGCGATTCACGCAGGTACCCAGATTGTTAAACGAGATCAACTCTGTTTTACTAATTCCGCCTTCGGGTCGGAACAGGATTGTTGATTCTGCGGTTTTTAGTTTAATAAGTTTATCACAGCTCTTAAGTAGTTTTCGCCTTACCGGCAATGCATTTTCCAGAGGGTTATGCAACCCTTTCAATGTATAAACATTAATGGACTGTTCTGTTAAACGCGATGTTTGTATTCAAGGGCTGTACCCTACATTTTTTTTTGTTTACCTTACTCTGTTGTGGTGAATACTGTTGTTCTCAAACTTAAAGAAATAGAAAAGGTTTTCTTGGTTCGTTTTCCTTTCCGGCTACCACCGGGCCAGTTCTATAAATTTGCGCTATTTGTTTTCTTTCGTACATCGCTCTTTATGCATGCACAGCTATATGAATGTTCTGTTCCATTGTCTATTGCTGAAATGTAACGTTCTGTAGTAGTTTGCTTTCTATCCAGAACCTGTAGATGGTATAAAATGAAGTATGGTTTTACTGTTTGTTTTTTTTAAGAAAAGAAAAAACTCTTCTTTACGTCCGAATAACAGGGGTTGAGTTTAATCATTTTTGGGTTTAAAGTTTGAGTTTGAGGGTGCGGCTGCCGCCGTCCCAGGGTTATAAACCAGCCCCTAACAAAGAATCTGTAAGCCATGGTGAACAGAACCAAACATAAATTTTTGCATCTACATTAGGGTTATGTGTCTATCATTTCCCGAAAGAACTTCGCTCTCGGAAACGTGTAGTTAAATATTTTCCACCTGAAACCCATTCCAGAGGAATTTTAATCTTCTGGAGTTTCTTTTCACGGTAGTATTTTCGTTTGGAGATTACTACCACCAGGTTTCAATCCCCTGCACCGTAGTGCAGTTCGCCTTACACCTCTGTTTACTATTCTTGCAAATCTTGGAAAAGAATAGAAAAAAGAACAATGTACAGATAACTTAGACAGCTACAGCATTGCTTGTCAAAGAAAAACCTTCAACGCATTTATATACTTCTAGCTCAGTTTCCTTATTGCATTCATTACCAGAAAAACAAAAAGTTAAATTAATGTTTCTTCACCATATCATGACGGATTATGTCACTCCTGTTCATACAGGAGCGATTCCTACATAAAAGCTTTTCCTGTAGTTTACCATTTTCAACGAATATCTCACATGTAATTACAGTATTAAAAGCAATTTAACTAAATTTCAGGTTTCTGTCAAGTTCTAAACACTTATCTGATCAAAGACGAAACCTCTTATCCTGACTGTGGTCCTCCCAACCATAAAGAGGGGCAATAACGTCCGCCTCTTTCCCCCGAGCTCCAGGTGCGGATTTGTGCCACGGGAATCAGTGGATAATCTTCTCTGCTGAGACCTCAGGACCGCTAAATCCAGTCTACAGTCAGATTAATTTGCGCTTGGGTTACAGAAGTATATTCCACTGGTCTCTCCCAGCTCAAGAAGTACTTCACCCTCTTTCTAGCAAAAATGCACAGAACCCCTATCCTCCTTCTAGAATTTCCTTTTATTCCAGAGGACAGGTAACTGTTCTCCAACTGATTTTCCCAACCACCACCTCACCCTGGAAAACATCACCAACAGTCTAGGAACCAGTTTTCCCTTTCTTTTCTTTTAAAAAAAAAAAAACAAAACTCTTCAGTAATAATAAAATGAAAAATATTTGAAATTATGAGCCAATGCCCGTAAGTTCTCTCTGTCCAAAATAATAAAATAAAATTAAACAGCAAAAACTAAGGAGACTAATTAAACTAACAGTCTTTTAACCAAAAGTAACTAATTATTTCTTTAATGAGGGTGTCACAGGATGGTATATAAATATATATTTAACTCAAGGAAAAATTTATACCATTTAGTTTATGGAAATAGAAAATTAGAAGAATGAGATAGTATATGGAAAAGGTTTTGAAAGTGAAAAGGATATTGGAAAACTAAATAATTTAAGCATATAAAAAATTTAAGTGGTATTTTTTATGAAGAAATATTTAACATATAAAGATATATTTAATTTCTGGAGAAGAAAATTTTTATACCATTTAGTTTATGGAAATAAAAATTAGAAGAATACAAAATTTTATGAACACAGTAGGAAAAAATTCAAAAATTTACATAACACATTTATATTGAGTTTAGAGGGGTTATATTTCATAGAGTTCAATTTTTTTTTTAATCATTGTAAACTTTGCAAACTTTGAAAAAGGATTTACAATTAGAAAGAATTAAATACAGAAAGAATTACATCCTATTTATTTTAAGTAATACACAGATAAAATTTTTTAACCAACCCCCCATATATATATATATATTTATTAGAATATGATTGGTTTATAAAATGAACTTCCGAAATCTTATAGACATTAAAAAGGAAAATAATTATTTGTAAAACAGATTCCTATTTTTAATCAATATTTCTATTTAATTAAAAAAATAAATACAAACTCTTTTATAATTTGATGGAGATAATTAAAAATTATCTACATGTAATGTAATAGAAACCACATATCATCGAAGCAAATGTGACATGGTAGCATAGTTTATAATGAAGTTTTTGATTCACAAGAAATATAATTGATTTTTTAGTTTTAAATTTGTAAGAAATATAAGTGGAATGTAAGAAAAAAAATATGCAACAACAAAGTAATCATTTTGCATAATAATTTTGATACATGGATATACGTGCAAAGATTTGAATTGGATGCTTCACTAGGATATCATAATAATTTTTTGAAGAGTTCACTCACTTATGGTTCAAACATGTTTAGTTCTTTGTAACTCAACTACCCAAAATCATTAAAATAGGGTCATAAATATTGAAATCATATAAGTTCATGCATAAAATTGAATTAAATCATTTTTTAATCACTTGGTTTAGGTTAATGATTAGGTAATAACTTTTTCCATATTTTTTTCTAAACTTGTGTTGTAAGGACTAGGTTGTCATGCAACCCTTGTTTTTTATTATTCTCCCAATCTCTTTCTTAATTTAATTTAACTTAATTTTAGTATTAATTTTGACTTAAAATTTATATGTGTTTCACTTTAACCTCCCGAATCCCTTAATTAATTAATTGATTTATAATTATTAATAAGTATTAATCTATGAACATTGACAATATTTTATCAGTGAAAATAATTTAATTTGACTTATTCTTAATTCTAATTATTCTTCCAATCCATTTCTTAGCTTACACTAACTTAATTTTGTTATTAATTTTGACTTACATTTATTTATGTTTCATGTTAGCCTTCCCTATCACTTCATTAATTAATTAGTTAGTTGAGAAAGAGAGATGTGTAAGTATGTGAGTGTTCAAGTTGGAGTTTACATGTGTCAGTTTTTAAAAAAATTTCAAATATAATAAAAAACAAAAATGAATATATGTGTTTGCTTTGTTAATTAAAAATATTATAAACATCAATAATGAAACTTTCTCCATATTAAAGAGAAGTGGTAAAAATATTTCACTCAATCAACCATAAATAACATATTTTACATTGGATATATTAAAAAATAAAAAATGAATATAAGTATTTGGTTTTTTGAGGGGAGATCTCATTCTACAACCCACACATTTTGGCTCATTCTTCAACCCACATATTTCACATTGGATATATTAAAAAACCAAAAATGAATGTACATGTTTGTTTTCTTCAGGGGAGTGGCTCATTATACAACCCACTCACTATGAGAGGCTCATTCTACAACCCACATATTTCACATTGGATATATTAAAAAACCAAAAATGAATATACTTGTTTGGTTTGTTGAGGGGAGAGGCTCATTATACAACCTAGTGTGAAGGAAATGTCTAAATATGTCTAACCCTAGTAAAATAAAAATAAAATAAAATATTCTCTAAATACAAAAGAATTGCTAGCTAAAATAAAAAAGAAAAAAAGTATGTTATGTATATTTAACTAATTTTCTATATGGCCTAATATAATTTCCTGTAAAGTAATTAGGAGAAAAAATATTATTACTTATATATCTATATATAGAAAAAAATATTAAAATAGTATATTTTAATGTTATACACAATAAAATAACCAATGTTAGTTTTGAATAAAACATTTTAATATGAATTAATATTTACTTATACTTAGAAATAAAATAATAATAATAAAACATGTTTAATGGGGGCCATAAAATGACCAATGCTATTTTAATACAAAGTAATGCACATGTTATTTAATCTCTATAATATTGAAAAATATAATTTAAACAATAAAAAGTTACACTTTGTTTTTTGCACTCTAAAATAAGTTTGCACCTAAAAAAATTTGATCCCTTTCAGCTTACATTATATATGTTCTTAATATGGATCTATATCGGTTTAATTCAAAGTAAAGAATCATTAATATCACACTCAGTTTCCATACAAAGTAAAATGGGAAAAAATATTTCACACTCACTCTTAACCACAAATAAAATATTTCTATGTACAAATGAAACAAAATAATATTATATCAGCTTTAAAATGAAATAAAATAGGTAAAAGTAAAAAATAATCATATATATGTTAGGTCCCTATAATACTAGTGTATTCCCTTATTGTTATTGTTAGCATAGATCCCTTATTGTTATTTTTGTGCCCATGTAGTTTTGATATTGTTATTATTATTCCCCATAGAATCCCACTATTGTTATTGTTATATCGGCTAGGATTATATTGTGACCCATTGTACTCATATATATAGAAAGAAGGTTTTGTAATTTTTATCATCCAAGAATTGTTCATTTATGTAATTAAAAGGAGGTTTCTCCCTTGAATAGACTGGTTTCTAAGTCGTTGACCTCACTTTAGTTAGAAATAATTAATTCCTACTTGTCTATGGTTGTAATTCTCCATTTGAGGAGTTTGTTCCTACATAATAGGAATTAGCTAGAATATAGTTTCTCCTAGTTTAGTGAGTGGTTGAGAGAATCTCTCAACCACACTACTGTACGTCTAAGATAGAATTTCTATCTTGAGACTATTGCTTGTATAAATATGTGTGTAATTTCCTTCATTCATAATATAGAATTTCATTAGATTTTGTTATGTGCTATTTTATCTTGGTATCAGAGCTAGAGCCCATAAGGGCCTGCGCCTCGGCCCCTCGTGGGCTAAGGGAAATAGCAGATAGAGAGTTTTGTTTGCAGTTTATTTTGTTTTGGGTTTGTCCATCTGAAGAGTGCTGCCTCCTTGAGGAGCACTGTGTGAGGAGCGACTGGCAGCAGATTAAAGACTGTGGGCGCTACGTTTCTGAAGAAGCATGTCAATGCCTGCGGCATTGGGGAGGCCATTTCCAAGCCATAGTGGAGCGGTGGGATTGTCGTATGTCGACAACAGTGCCCAATGAGGAGATGTTCTACCTTGTGGGACTTTTACGTTTCCTTCAACGAAATCCAAGAGGCCTTAATTCTATGGAGAGCATGCTTGCACAGAACGAGGAGATTCTTGGATTATGTGAAGCAGGAGAAGAACCATTAGCAGCAGCTGGAGGCGGTGGCGGAGGCGGTTGTACTCAAATTTGGGTCTGTGAGAGAGGTCACGGGCATTCTGTACCAGGCGGTGGCAAACATCTGGCAGTGGGATGCCAACGGCGCTGCGTCCAAGTGGTGGCGTGAAGGCGTTTCAAACTATATTTTCCTAACTGCCGGCTACGCCCCCACTAACTTTGCTCAGCCCGGTAGCGGCGATAGTTGGGAACAGGGAGGCGATGTGACTGCTGCTTCTGAGGA
Organism: Pinus albicaulis; assembly: GCA_034641835.2. NCBI lineage: Eukaryota > Viridiplantae > Streptophyta > Pinopsida > Pinales > Pinaceae > Pinus > Pinus albicaulis. The sequence continues at coordinate 479,575,751 of CM076569.1, read as the reverse complement.
ATGGAGCTGAGCTGCCAAGAGGCAACGACATTCATTGGTGGAGAATTGTGAATGATTTGGAAGAGCTGCCTTAAGATTGAAGCAGATCGCTAGAAGTCGTGACAAGAGTTGGAGGTTGTGATCGTTGGAGTTCGACGTGGTTTAAAGACTGGCGTGCTGCGCAGGAGCCATTGTGGAGCTGTTTCATCATTAACTTTGGCTGTGTTTTCGTTTTGGATAACATTTGGTGTTGTATGGGATGTTTATTGACGTATAAGGTTGGCAGGAAGTGTGAAGTCCTGCAGCACCCAAGATCTCACTCTCTTATGAATTATTTCTTCAGCGTTTGGGTGATTTTGTGAAACTTCTGTGGCGAGCGGAGCTGGAGCAAGCATTGGTGTTGCGTCCTCTGGTAGATCGATTTCTGTGTCCTTGGGTGGAACGATGGTTGCATCCTCTGGTAGATCGATATCTGCGTTCATTTTAATTGAATTGAGCTGTTATTCGTCATTGATATTATTAATATAAGAGAGTTTATAGTGCACAAATATATTCAACCGACCCATCATGTCTTGCTGCGGTGGAAACTAAGATCGTTGTAGTTCTGATTACTTTGGCTTGGAGCTCTTGGGCTGCTTATCCATTCATGAGTGCTGCCGTTGGACCAAGTAGGAAAGGAATTTCTCTTTATCTCGTTTTCCTTTTATACATTTCTGTTGGCTTCCTAATATTTGCCATAAATTAGGGAGAGTTGGAAAATGGAATTTCTATGGAAATCTGGATAAGCAATAGTGTTTCCATTTGGAAGATCTTACAAAATTTATCTGGGCAAAAGATTCCAGCAAGGGATTTCTCAATATGACGTACCAAGAAACAAGATTTTTTCTCTACTGGATTTCCTTAGAAGGCTTGATTTATGCCTTGGATATTTTGAGTTCTGCTTCAACAACAGATGTGTTGAAGATAGTAATTTTTTAAACATCACTGCAATTGCAAGAGGGACGCTGACCTCCAGTTTGAAGAGAAATCCAGTTATGATTCTAATAATACCCTCTTTGTACAGAATTTTATTTCTAAAATTATGCAGGATATCGATGTGGTTTTGAATCCTTCTCCACTGAAATCAATTGGCGGCCATGATGGTGCATTTGATTCGACTGCTGTCACAGCGACAAATACTACTGATCTACTTGATTCGACGGATAAAGATATGCTGCATGCTAAGTATTATTATAAAGTGATTGAATTAAATATTTTAGGCTTGGGCATATTAAAAACAAATCAATAATTGCTTGTGAAGTTTGTGTCGAGTTGCAAGAGGAAGAAGATTGGATTTCCAATGTTGTGGACCGATGAAGTCTGCGTATGGAGGTTTGTTGGGTCCTCTGCAGGTGTTAGAAGAGGTGTGGAAGCCTTGATGTGATTATGTTTCTATATTGGGTAAAGATGAAACTAAAAGTTTCAACATATCTCCTTTGATGAAATAAATTGTCTTCGTAAGTTATTCTGCTTCATGTTGAGAACTGGTCAAATTAACATGTAAATGCATTTATGTAAATGTGGTTAAAAGAATTAGATTGTTGTGACATTTAGCCTGGCAAACTAGTGTCACCAGTGAAAATCTATGTTGGAGTTTGCCATTCCAACAATAGACAAATCTATTTGCAGGAATTATTTATTACCAGACATGAGAAGACATGACAGTTACGTCAAAAATTGGAGGATGATCAAGTTTGTGCGTGCCCGGTGTGATGGAAACAGATTGTGGAGACAAATCTGCATGTTCAATTGCAAGGAGATCAGCTGGACAATGGATCTTAGTTGTTGCAGTACGTCAACGAGTATGAGGAAACATGCTTGGAAGCAGTTACCAAGCCTTGATACTGTGAGCAGGGGAAGTGGCATTATGTTGCCAGGGGAGTGGATATTGAAACGCGACGGAGGATTGGACCGTGGAGTCCTGGATTATTACTCTTGAAGGGAAAATTGTGTTCCCTTTGTGTGGCTGTGTGCCTATGTCTGGATCATCAGTGTTTGAATGCACTGCATTGAGTCCAGGTGAAAAGTCGTAAATCCATTTCTTTATCAGTAGACCCCTCACAGGTATTGTTGGTGAAAATTGGCTGCTGGTATGTTTGAAAAATAATCATCTATGGGCAGAGATAGAGAAATTAAATTTGAAGATTTTATGTTGTATTTTCTTGGAATCATGTTTTATTGAGCCTTATTGAGCCTAGCTAACTCAATGTAGGCAAAGTTATTTTGTTAGAATTTGCAACTCTAACGAATGACAGGTTAAGCATGGAGTTCCAAGAAGATATTTGAACAGATAAGGATGCCCAAGATGTAGGAGAAGATGAGGTAATCAAGCAGCAACAACGTTTATGGTGGACAAAAAAGTATATGTTTGTTTGAGTTAGTGTGGTTTGTGGAATAGACTCCCTAGCATGTTATAAGCAAGTCCAGTTGTTGTAATGGTCATTGTATGTACCCAGAAACTCCAAATGTTGAAGTATGGAATGTAAGCCTTGTAAAGGCATTTGAAAGTTCGTGGTGATCTTAAAACCACTTTGTAATGGTTTATGGTCAGCTTGAAACCATCTTTTGTCACTGTAAAGTGATGGTTTGTGGTGAGCCAGAAACCACATACAAAGCCTTAGTGGCTACAGGATTTGCCCGGTGGTGGCACATTTAAGTTCCGAATTTGCCCGGTGGTGGCAGATTGGACTTGCCCGGTGGTGGCATATTGAAGTTGGTGGATTTGCCGAGTGGTGGCAGATCGGACTTGCCCGGTGGTGGCATATTGAAGTTGGCGGATTTTTCCGGTGGTGGTAGATCAGACTTGCCCGGTGGTGGCATATTGAAGTTGGTGGATTTGCCCGGTGGTGGCAGATCGGAATTGCCCGGTGGTGGCATATTGCCTGAGTGGCTAACATGTAGATGAGAGCTTTGTGATCGTAGGAGCAGGTGGACTGCAGTAACACTTGGCTCACGGTCTCAGATATTGGTGTGTCTGAGCACAAGAGGGTTGCCGCACTTTTCTATCTGACAGTTGCGTCGAAAGGCGCAATCAGCGCAACTGTTTGCGATTGTTATTTGGACATGAATATTTGGCTTAGAAAGGCACAGATCTCTCTTTGTTTTGGAGGTTCTGCACATGCAATTCACCTGATGGTGGTTGATTTGTAGGTACATATATGCAGTGATAACGGTCGATAGAATCATGTATGCGAAGGACATCCTACAGGACTAGCAGTTGCAGCGGTTGGTACCCATGCATTCCGGTGGATGGTTGCTCTTTTATATGGACGTCGACATATTCTTTGTTATGTTTGACCACAACCAGACTTTGTGAAGCACTATCATGACAAGTAGTCATTAAGGGGGGGAGTTAGAAATAATTAATTCCTACTTGTCTATGGTTGTAATTCTCCATTTGAGGAGTTTGTTCCTACATAATAGGAATTATCTAGAATATAGTTTCTCCTAGTTTAGTGTGTGGTTGAGAGAATCTCTCAACCACACTACTATACGTCTAAGATAGAATTTCTATCTTGAGAATATTGCTTGTATAAATATGTGTGTAATTTCCTTCATTCATAATATAGAATTTCATTAGAGTTTGTTGTGTGCTATTTTATCTTCTTTTCTTCTATTTTGTGAGATAGAAAGGAGGTTTGTAATTTTTATCATCCAATAATTGTTCATTTATGTAATGAAAAGGAGGTTGATCCCTCAAATATACTGATTTCTAAGTCATCGACCTCTATTTTCTTCTATTTTTTGGTTTGGTATCATAACATTTGGTTTTAGAGCTTTGGATTCTAGGTTTTTGTTGCTGCAAATCGGTCGTATTGGAATTTTCGCTATAACATTTTTTCTACAAAGGTTTCGAACTAAAAAACAACCCATTTGAGCTGAACACCCGAGGAAATTCTTGTAAAAATTTCAGATCTTGGTTCTCTATATTTTTGTAGGTATGATCTGTGGAATTTAGGGTTTTTGCAAGCTCCATAATTTTATCTCAAACAAATGGGCAAGGGAAAATCGTCATAACTTTCGTTTCAGACATCATATTCAAATTCTAAAAAATGTGACCAAAAGTGCATGGACTTTAGTTTCTTGTGTATATATTTCAAGTTTAAATGTCAAAACTATGACACATGGTAATCCATACAAGTTTCCTTTACTGAACGAGACCGTAATTAGGTCGTTGTGGGAAATTTGGAATAACTTTATCTTGAAGAATCCAAACTAGGTCAGACCCATGGCATTGGAAAGAAGAATCGAAGGGCTACAACGGGACTAAATTTCAATTCTTGGAGATTTTAAATTACTGAGTTACAACCGTTTCAAGATTGAGTTACTACAAGTAAGAAAAATGTGTGTCTTTTTTAAAAACAAATTGCATAATTTCTTTTGAAAAATTAGTTTGAAGTGATCCAAAAGGCATAATGAAGAAGAGATATCAGTATTAAGTTCTATAATGCCTCCCAAAAATAATTCCACACACATTGAGCCATCAAAAAGCTATATTATGATGGATGAAGGGGAAGAAGTTCAACATGATATATCAAAATTGCGAGACCAAGTGCAACAAATTTCTCTCTCGCAAAAAGAAACCAAAACTAAAATGGATTGTTTGAAGAAAGGTGTGGAAGCTAAGATGGATGGTTTGAAGAATTGAATAGAAGCTAAGATGGATGGCATGGAAGCTAAGATCGTAGTTATAGAAGAAAAATTGAAAGGAAACATGGAAGACATGAATAATGATCTAAAAGAAGACATGAAAGTTTTGAAGGAAGGTTTGATAAATTTTCTACAATAAATTATTCCTAACAGCGAAAAGGTTGTAGAGAAAACTCATGATAAAAAATAAATAAATTTTAATCGTGATTTCATAGACTCTAATATAATATTGAATACACACGATATTCCAAGGATAGATATGAGGAAGTTTGATAGCAAGGATGATGCAACACGAAACTGCATTTTAAACAATACCATGGACATGTTGGTTATGGCCCCTATAAACTCCCTTTACTCAGCGGATTACAATATTGAAGTTTTATAAACATATAGATGGAAGAAATTAACAATGGGTCTCTTTACCAAAATTTTAACAAATCACAAATACTCTTAAATGACATACATACATGCATAACTATGGTTCTAGTGTCCCACAATCTGGTGACTAGTCACAGCACATCGCATATCAACAATTATAACAAATAGCTTAAATGGTAAACAATGAAATCGTTGATACAAATTTGTGATGATGATGTCGCATCGCAACATCGCAACTTCTTCACCTTATTTCAAATCGCTTTCCCGCAAGTTTAACTCTACACTGATAACGATTAAAACATAAATAATGCGATGTGTGACAATGCGCAATGCTGACACGTGGCCCTTCTAGTTATCGCATCGCAAGAAATATAACTTACCCAACGAAGTCTTAACACTATCTGCTAAATTCTATGATGTGCGAATTGACGATTTTTCGTCTGTCATTGATTTGTGCCTAAATCTAACGGTCCTCACTACTTTCCCTTCATCACGTCACATCATATATTGTTTAACTTGTGATTTAATATTAGTCATTGGTCTCTTCCCCTTGAGATCTACAATTTGATCATTGTTGTCCGCTCATCCTTCACGTGACTCTTCTTCGTCTCTTCCTCCTGCACCGATCTATGCTAACGAAATCATGTTTCAATAATACATGTTCTCCCATACTTCATCTATGTGAAGTTCATAGGAACTTTGTCCTCTCACTCCCACTCACAGTCCATTAAATAACAGAAAGAACACACAAATATATTGAGAATTTGAAATAAACAACACAGAGATACTGTAAGTTCCTAATTATCCTGGATACTTTAAAAAACATAGATTTCAATATTGTTCGAGCTCGAATACAGGTTAAGGCCACTCAGGCCTGAATCAAAAATTTTTCCCTCAAGCTACATTGCACTCTGCCCTCTCTATCACTAGACATACAAACTCACATTTATAAATAAATTACAAGTGAGTGGATCATCTAAGAACCACTAGTTCTTCTCCCACAATCACTCAACTAAACCGCTAAATATCTCTGTTTACTTACATGGTTGATAATTAAAATTAATCAAGTCTTCTAGAGACTTATCGCTTCCATCATTTCAGCTCTATTACACTCACATTTATAAAGAAATTACAAGCGAATGGATCATCTAAGAACCACGAGTTCTTCTCCCACAATCGCTCAACTAAACCCCTAAATATCTTTGTTTACTTACATGGTTGATAATTAAAATTAATCAAGTCTTCTAGAGACTTATCACTTCCATCATTTCAGCTCTATTTCACAGAATTTTCCCCCATTTACAAATGGTTGTTCACGTTTCATCTTTCACAGCATTGAATTTGAATTATGGTTCGATGCTCTTGCATCAGACTCCCAAGGTACAAAAATTCTATGACCTCCTAGTCATATGCCTTCTTCATCTCTGTAGAAATTATGCTACTTGTTATTAGTACCAAATCTTATTCTTTAGCAATTCTACCCACATCCTCTGTGAAATTTCCTTTTTGATATTTTCGTGAGTTGAAATAAAACCTTTGCAGTAGCAAGTCATCCCTGCTGCACGATACCTCACCAAGCTTCTCTTCTCTGAGCTCAGTCTTTCGCCATCCTTCTAGTTCTCTCTTCTGTGGAACCATTAGAGAACTCCTAGCTCTAAGCTGCTACAAATATTCTCACCTTCCTCTGCTACCTGCACAAAAATATAAAGACCAAAAACTCACCAATATTCAACATAACTATACCGCTTTCTTTCTTCGAATGCAAACTCTTTCTTGCGAGAAATCTTTCCCTACTCTGATATGAATTGATGCAACACAAAACCACATTTTAAATAATATCGTGGACCTGTGGGTTATGGCCCACATAAGATCCCTTTACTTGTATTGGATTAAAATATTGGAGTTTTATAAGCATATATACGAAAGAAATTAATAGCAGGTCCCTTTACCACAACTTTAAACAAATTGCAAATACTCCCAAACAACATACATGCATGCAGAATTGTGGTTCTAGGGTCCCACATTCTGGTGACCAATCAAATTGCATCACATATTTCCAATTATAACAAATAGCTTAAATGGTAAACACTAAAATCACCAATGCGAAGTTGTGATGATGATGTCACGTCACAACATCGCAACTTCTCCATCTTATCACAAATTGCTTACATGCAAGTTTAACTCTATACCGATAAAAGTTAAAACATAAATCATGTGATGTGCGACAATGCACAATGTCGACATGTGGCCCTTCTCCTCATCGCATCACAAGAACTATAACTTACCCAACAAAGTCTTAACACCATCCGCTAAATTTTACGATGAGCGAATTCGCGATTTGTCATCCATCATTGATCTGCGCCCAGATATAACAGTCCTCACTACTTTCCCTTTATTACATCGCATCATGTATTGTTTAACATGCGATCTCATCTTAGCCGTTGGTCTCTTCCCTTTCAGATATGTGATTTTATCATGACCATCTGCTCATCCTTCACGTTGATCTTCTTCGTCTCTTCTTCCTACACTGATATTTTCTAATGGAATCACATTTCAATAATACATGTTCTACCATACTTCATCTATGTGAATTTCATAGGAACTTCTTCCTCTCACTCCCACCCATACAGTCTATTACATTACAGAAATAACACACGAATATATTGAGAATTCGAAATAAACAACACACAGATACTGTAAGTTCCATATTATCTTGGATACTTAGAAACACACAAAGTTCATATTGTTCAAGCTTGAATACATTCTAAGGCCACTCAAGCTTGAATCATGAATTTAGCCCTCAGGATACATTGCACTCTGCCCTCTCTATCACTAGACATACAAAATCTCATTTATAAAGAAATTAAAAGCGAGTGGATCATCTAAGATCCACGAGTTCTTCTCCCACAATCACTCAACTAAACCCCTAAATCTTTTTGTTTGATTACATGGCAGATAATAACAATTAATCAATTCTTCTAGAGACTTATTGCTTCCATAATTTTAGCTTTGTCTCACGGAATTTTCCACCATTTACAAACAGTTGTCCACGTTTCACCTTTCATAGCATTGAATTTGAATTATGGTCTGATGCTCCTGCATCAAAGGATCTCGTAACATGGATAGTACAGATGGAGCAATACTTTGATCTCCACAATGTACAACCACACAAAAGGTGCGCATTGATACTTTATATTTAGAACCCAATAAATTTGTATGGTATCAATGGCTTTTCTCTCATAAACAAATTGTCAGTTGGTAAATTTTTATGGAGGAAATGATAGTATAGTATGGGATACAAAGAGTAACACCTTATTTAGCCAATTGATAAATATAAATCAAAAGGGTTCAATGGTGGAGCACATTGAGGACTTCCAAAAATTTAATATAAGGGTAAAGGATATTCTAGAGGAGCACATGATTGATGTCTTCATAGGTACTTTATAGGATAACAACCAAAATGAGGTTTTCCTTTGGGAACCTGAGTCATTGGAGAAGGCATTTAGGTTGGAAAGAAAAACTAAAAACAAAATTATGTCGACAAGGAAGCCTACCACTCGTAACTATAAAGATGGAGGTGTTTCTACTCGTAGACTTCCACAACCTATGAGATTGAAACCACAAAAATTGGAAGAAAAAGGAGAAAAGAGGCTTTGCTATAGTTGTGATAGGAAATACAATAAAGGTCATAAGTGTGTTGAGAAGAAATTATTTTACATAGATTGTGAAGAAGAGGAAGAAAAATAATAAAAAAATTCAAAAGAAGAGGATATACACCAGGAACCAACCCTAGAGGAAGAAAAAATGAATTCAACCATATCATGTAATGCATTGGTAGGAATTACCACTCCTTAAACTATCATTATAGAAGGACATATCAAGAAGAAAAATATAAAAGTATTGGTTTATTCGGGTATCATCGAGAATTTTATTCATTGTAAGGTAGCTAAGGAATTGAACTGCTTCCTATACCTAACACAAGAGTGTCAAGTGATGGTTACAAATGGAAGAATTATAAATTTCTCTCGAAAGTTACATAATATCAAGCTAACCATGGGGGAATATGTATCAAATAGTCCAATTATCTTCAAATGGGTGGTGATGATGTTGTACTAAGAGTACAATGGTTACAATCTTTGGGGACTTTAGCTTTTAATTTTCAAGAAATTTTCTTGAATTTTTTTTTAGAAGGAAAGGAATTTTAATTACAGGGTATCACAGGGAATCCATGAAAGATAATCAGTTCTAATATCATGAAAAATATTCCAAAGAAACAACAACGAGGCGTAATTTCACAATTATGCTCACTAGAGGTTCCAACATCAAAATCATCTATTTCTCCAGATCTCCAAAAAGAATTGGACAATCATACCAAGGTGTTTGAGACTCTCAAAGGTCTCCCAACTATTCATGATCATGATCACATTATTCATTTTATTCCAGGAAGTATTCCTCCTAACATCAGGCCTTACAAATATCCTTATGCTCAAAAGAGTGATATTAAATGTATTGTTGCAAAAAATCTAGAGGCAGGTATAATTCAACCTAGTCAAAGTTATTTCTCTAGTCCAGTAGTATTGGTGCACAAGAAGGATGGATCATGGCGTATGTGTCTAGATTATAGGGAGCTCAACAAGCTCACTATTAAAGATAAATTTCCCATCCCCGTCATTGATGAATTATTGGATGAATTACATGGAGCAATTTACGTCACCAAATTGGATCTTCATTCTCAACATCATCAAATTAGAATGAAGACTGAAGACATTTCGAAAACAACATACATAAATCATGAGGGACAATATGAATTTTTAGTCATGCCTTTTGCCCTTACTAATGCACCTTCCACATTCCATGGTTTGATGAATTCCATTTTCAAACCCTTCCTTAGAAAATTTTTGTTTGTATTTTTTGATGATATACTAATCTATAACAACTCTTGGAAGGATCATGTTCAACATGTTGACATGGTACTCAAACTATTGAAGGAGAAACAACTATATTCAAAAAACTCCAAATGTTTCTTTTGAGTATAGGAGGTGGAATATTTGGGTAATATTGTATCTCATGATGTTGTTAAGGTAGGCCCTAAAAAAATTAAATCCATTAAGGAATGGAAAATTCCCACAACCATAAAGCATCTCCGTTGATTTATGGTGTTAACGGGATATTATTGCAAGTTTGTTAAGAATTATGGGAGAATATCGACACCTCTAACATCATTACTGAAGAAATATGAATTTTCTTGGAGTCAAGAATCAACTAAGACCTTTGGACATCTTAAAGAGGCAATGTGCCAAGCACTAGTTTTTGCTACGCCAGACTTCAGAAAAACATTTATTGTGGAATGTGATGCCTCGGTAAATGGAATTGGTGTTGTTTTAATGCAAGAAGGAAGACCCATTTTTTTAAAAATTCATCCGGTCAAATGAAATAATTCACAAAAACCTATTTATGAGAAGGAAATGTTGGAAATACTACATGCACTAAAACAATGGTGACCTTATCTAAAGGGAAGACACTTCAAGGTAAAAGGAGAGAAGGATAGTCTTAAATACTTTTTGTAACAAAGATTATCTTCAAAAGAGCAACAAAAATGGGTCACAATGATGTTTGGTTATGACTTCGAAATAATCTAAAAAAGGGGGAAGAAAAATTTTGTTGCAGATGTACTCTCAAGAAAGGATGAGGATGTGGAAGCATTGTTTTGTGTGATTTCTATTATCCACCTAAGTGGATAACCGAAGTAAGTGTTGAATGGAAGAATGATAAATAGGTGCAGACACTCATTCTGCCTAGTACATATTAAACATTTAGCTTGAAAAATAATTCACTATGGTATGAAGATCGCGTATATATTTGTAAGAATTCCCATCTCGAACAAAATATTCTTTTGGAATTGCACGTCTCTCCCTTAGGAGGGCGCTCAAGATTTTTAAAAACTTACCACAGGGTCAAGAAGGATTTTTTTTAGTATGGCCTTAAACGTGATATTCAAAATTTTGTGGCAGATGTTTGGTTTGCAAACAAAATAAAGTTCAGATAACTAAGACCTCAGTTTTGTTACAACATTTACCCATTCCAAGCCAATTTTTGGAGGAGGCTTCAATGGATTTTATCACAGGTTTACCCAATTCTGAAGGAAATACTCTCATCATGGTCGTAGATGACAGACTTACCAAGTATGCACACTTTTGTGCATTATCTAATCCATTTAAAGCCATACATTTTCTACTGCATTTATGGAAACAATTAAAAAGCTACATGGAAACCCAAAGATCATTGTAAGCGACAGAGATCCCATTTATACAAGAAATTTTTGGATGAAATTATCTTCTTTTTTGGGTACTCAATTAGCTCATAGCTCATGATATCATCCTCAATTTGATGGGAAAAATGAGATAGTGAAACAAAAATTTGAAGGATATCTTTGTTGCTTTGCATCTGATAAATATACATAATGGGTCAAGTGGGTACGTGTGTTTCAATGGTGTTATAAACTTTCCTTCCATACTGCTGCAAAAATGACACCATTTATGGCACTTTATGGATATCATCCATCGTCCATCACATAATATTTAAGAGAAAAGTCTAAGGTTAAAGCAGTAGAAGACCAAATCTAGCATCAAAAACAAGTTCTCCAACTCACAAAGGATAACCTCACTTTTGCACAAAATCAAATGAAATAACAGGTAGATCAACATCGCAGTGAAAGAAGTTTTGATTTAGGTGATTGGGTATCTTTATGCTTACAACCATATAAGAAAATTTCCCTCGAGAAAGCTAAGAAGGATTATAAATTATTACCAAATTATTATGCTCCTTACAAGGTGTTGCAAAAGATTGGTACTATGGCATACAAATTGGAGCTTCCTGCATCTTCTCAAGTGCACCCAATTTTTCATGTTTCGTGATTAAATAAGGTTATATGTGACAAGCTTCTACTTCAAACTATATTTCCAGAACTTAATGAAGAAGGAAAAATAATATTGGAACCTGAAGCAGTCACAGAAATAGGAACTCGATAGCTACGAAATTGATCAATTCCAGACTATCTCATTAGGTGGAAGAACTTACCCATTAAAGATTCAATATGAGATGATGAGAATTTATACAAAAATATCCACAACTACTCAAGCATTGAGGACAATACTTTTTTGAAGGAGAGGGGCATGCTAGGTCTCTATAATACTAGTGTATTCACTTATTTTTATTTTTATTATAGCCCCTTATTGTTATTGGTGTGCCCATGTAGTCCCCATATTGTTATTATTGTGCCCCATAGAAGCCCACTATTTTTATTATTCTTACCTTAAAATTTTATTGTTATTTTAGCTAGGATGATTTTGTGACCCATTGGACTCCTATATAGAGAAAAGAGGTTTTCTCATTTGTATCATCCAAAAAAATTTCATTTATGTAATGTAAGAGGTTTCTCCCACGAAGAGGCTGATTTCTAAGTATTTGATCTCTCTTTTAGTCTATTTTCTCAGATGGTTTCATAACAATATACATTATATAAATAATTTGATTTTTTTTTTTATATATAGCTAAAACATTTTGTAACAAACCTCTAAAATCCACGTTATTTTTTTTAAAACTTAATTATGATCATGATCATACAATGGACATTCGACATATTTAGTACTATTTGTGATTATGTGCAGTTCTTACTAGACTACAAATCTTTTTCTCACTTTTTCCATAACTACTTACTTGTTTCTTATCTTCCATGCTCACATTTTAATCATTTACCCTATTCACCCTCATCTATTTACTATGTTTCATACATTGGGTGCAATGATTTTCGTAATGTCACTTCTATAACTATGTTCATATTTCTCCTTACCAACCTATGAATCGCATAACTTTGTTATGATCAGGCATAAATACCATTCTTTTCTTGTACCCCAGTTATTTTACAATATTTGTAATATGATTTTCCTAATTAATTTACCTTTATAAGTACACATTTATACCATATCCCTATTACAAAAATGAAGACTATGTCTTCGCTATATTAGCACATATATAACAGAATTATATAAAAAACCATACTCTACACAGTAGTAAAAAATCCACTTCTTCCATTCCTTTATATTTGAGTTTGTAAGCTTTATCTGCTCCGTAACATTTATAACTCTACAATGATTTATCCCCTTGTATTGGAGAACATTATCTCTCTCTCTCTCTCTCTCTCTATATATATATATATATATATATATATATATATATATATATTTGTGTGTGTGTGTATATGTATATAAACTCGCTATGTATAAGGCCGAAGGGTTAGCTCAGTTGGTTGAGTAACCTTTGCTAAGTACCTTACCAGTTTGGAGGTCACGGGGTCAAATTTCCTTGACCCCCTTGGGGTTAGGCCTTTCTTGTTTGGCTGACGAGTAGATCCCTTTAGATTGATCTTCCTATATTTTACCATAGATGTAGTGGCCACCCTGTGTCCATGAACCACCCTTAAAAAAAAACCCTCACTATTTATACCTTCTTTTTTTCCTAGCTAACCTCCAAATTCTACCCATGTTAATCATTCCTTATTAGGCACCCATTTTGATTACTCTTATAACAAACCACTTTAGGAACGTTGTATTTTTTTCTAGTTATATTCGAAGGGTCATTAAGAAAATCCTTCCATCACATTTCCTTACCTTTTTCCTTATACCCATGCATGATACTCCCTACTCAAATCTTACACTTACCATGGTCATTCCTATACGTATAACATGGTACTAGTATTCCCCTTTAATTCTTGAACACCACTATCATACTAGTGTAGCGGGTTATATTATTTCATGCTCAGCGAGATTATAGTTTTACCTTAGGACCATATCATAATATTTATTCAAGTATTAATTTATTTCTCTTTTAGATTATACACAAAATCCTTTTGCATTATCATGGTAAGTATATATGTGTGTGTGTGTGGAGGGGGGGGGATATACCAAATCTAATTTTAAATATATTTCACTAATTCTATACATGAATAACGTTGAGGTGTTATTCCTTAACCCATTTCATTTGATTACCTCTTATATTATGGTATAATGCTTCGTACTAACACCCAAGTTCTATCTTGTGGCTTGACATTTCTTTTATTATGACCTAGTGACAAAGAATTAATTATTATTGCGCTCCCCTTGAATGAAAGATTATTGAGATTTTTTTTCCACCTTTGTTCATACCTTAAATATTCTTGATGGGTTACAGCTCGGGTGTGAGGTACAAAACGTTTGTAAAATTGAACCCCCAATCTCGTTTTTCCACCTCATCCAGAATCACATGCATATCACATGGATGTGATGTATTGGATATTGTGAAGGTTCTCGATTCAAAGAGGAAATACAACGATGTCTGATAGTTTATCCCGAAGCCTAAACCTTTCAATCCATTTCCTTCTATCACTTTGCCACTCGAGCCTCCTCTAGGAAATACTCAGTGAATAGTTTTGCCATCTCACATTTTCCTAGTTCATCAGTTCTATTAATAAGATCTTCTTCCCCTTTTTTATTCCTAATCTGATGCTACTGAGGTTTTAATTTCTGACCAAGGTAAGAGAAAATTTCTTTGGTTTTTTGGGGCTGCCTCTTTGTCAATATTTCTTGCTTCACAATGACATGTGGTGCTTAGTCCACCAATTCTTCTCACCATGTGAAAACCCCTTGCTCACTATTTACATTTACTTGTTACCATTTTGGTTTGTTTTTCTTTCTCTTTTTCCATTTCATTCCCTCTCCATGGCAGTAACTTCACGTTTTCCATTGTTGTACCTCTTATCTAGGTAAATAGGAAACAAGTTGTAGAGTTGACAATATATTCTTGGATTTGAATTTTGGGTTCAACTCTTTTTGCAATTATAATGGTCATTGACACAAATATTTATAGGTTATAATATGGCATCGTTAAGCCATAATTCCATTGTCACATTTTTGAGATTTTGTTTGTATTCTTATATCTATTTTTCACTTATGAAAACTGGGCATAGGTAAACTTCCCAAAGGGCAGAGACAACTTTCAGTTCAATTCCTGATCGCCTAGACACACCACAAATCATAAGATCTGATGGTGATGGTTAGCATGTTTCTTTGGATTTATGACATAAATGCCATCATACTTATTAGAGTCACATATTGGTCAATCATACAAACAATAATTTGGCTCCTTGTATGTGTATTATTACTCTTTCTACTTCAATAATATTTCCCGAGAATCAATATTTCAAGTTTGGTGTTCCATTAACTATCTTACACTTGTCTTGTCTAACTTAAAATGTAACTAATTACGCCGATAGGCATCCCTCTCATTGGAATTGGCTACCTTAATCATTTTTCTAATTAATTTTTTTGATCGAATGGTCTAAATTAAAAGATGCCAGTATATTCTCATCATTGCCACTCAATAAACAAATGAAATTGTAAGTAATAACTTCCTTGGATCTCTAAATCATGTGTTTAAACCATGTTTAAATTAATTTTTTAGTAAAATATGATTAAAATTTACTGTACCTATTGTTTTTCACCATCTATAAAGATTAGATAAAAATAAAACGAATTAGGGATACGAGGGAAAATATATTAAATATTGAAAAACAAGGAAACATGGCTACGTCAGTTAACGTGTTACGTTACAAAAATGTGTAAGTTTCAATTGGAATTGTGTCATACTTATGCCAAGTGGTGTCTTTGATTGTGCTATGTCCATCTGTCTACTTATGAGTGGTTTCTTTGACTGTGCTATGTCCATCTGTCTACTTCTGAAATTTAGGGAAATAGATTTAAAGATAAAAAAATACATGGAAGCACGGTTGTCTTTTAAAATATGCACGTTACATTACAAAATGTGTAAGTTGCTATTAGAATTGTGTCAAGTCCATGAGCTACTACCATTACTGAGTATGCCAAGTGGCTTTGATACCGTTATTGCTTATGCCAAGTGGCTTTGATAGTGCAATGTCGATCCTCCTCCATTGCTCTGTATGACAAAATGATTTTGATAGACATACCAACATTATTAATTACTTTACATTGTGGTTGTAAAGAACCATTTTAATAAACTCATGGGATCGCCCTTTCTTCTTGAGGGTTGATACACTGGTCTTTAATTGGGAGTGGAAGAAGCACGAGTTAGTCACGAAGCTTCCATACTTTTCCAATTAGTAACGATGCTTTGAGTTATTCACAATGCAACAACTCAATTGGATTGGGCTAGATTGTGAGACAGGAAGGCATTATTGCTTTTTCATTAGAAACATACTATAAGTCAAGTCTTTAATGCTTGCAGCCTGCTACAGATCCTCGATCCAATCACTGGAAGGTGAAACTAATCCTATATCAATGCAATAAGAGCTGATATGTCTCTTTGGTAACTTAAAATTACGATTTGTTACTATATTCTTTCTCAAATGGTTTTAGATGTGGATATGTGTTTTCATTCATTAAGCGATTGACTATAATAGTCGCATCAATCTAAATGTGGTGATTTAAATTAAATTAGAATTTGAGTTGATTATTAATTGCAAATTCTGTTTAAGTAGAATGTTCTATTACACATAAGTAATTTGGTAAATTCTGGTTAAGTTGAACGTTCTCTTGGACATGATTAATTTTTGTGCATCTAGAAAAATAAATAAATTAATATTTAATGCAGAAATCCTATCTAGATTATTTTCTTTTCAGATTTGGGTTGGATCAGAGGTGGAGTGGTGGAAACCAAAATCTCTATTCAATCCCTCTTTCCAGAAGAGGTCGAGTGGGTGGAAACCACAATATCCGTAACTTGGAGATTACTCTAAACAAGAAATAGAAGCAATTTATTGTCATTTGATGGATTTCACTAGAGGGAACATAAAAAAATGAGTAAGTTACAAAATATAGAAATCTATAATAAAATATGCCTGGTTATTAATAGAATAAAAAAGAGGGTTATTACCGTTAAAATTTGACAAACAGAGTAGGCAATAAACCCACATGAGAGCTCCATGGAACTCGAGTTGTGTGTCATTTGTCCTGAGTTAATGGCTTGTTTGTATCAAAATTTCAAACTAGAAAATAAGGGAAGTAAGAAATTCGAGTGCATCCTTAAAAATTAAGAAAATAAGGGAAGTAAGAAATTTGAATGCAACTGTAAAAATTAATCTGGTATGGCTTATGAGCCAGCAAGTAACCTTCCCAATCTAGCACATTCAACCCCACCTTAATGAAATTGTTCTACACAACGTGGAAAGGAAGAACAGGAGCGGAAAGGAAGAACCGTTACTCGAGCTGCCTACTGAAACCCTACTAGTAAAACTTTTAGTCGTAGATCAAAGAAAAGGCCAATCCCAAGGGAGGATTTGTGCCACTTGGAAGAATATCAATGTATATCTAGAAGTTTCAGAAATCAAGGACAAACATAGTTGTATAAAAAACCAGTTTCAACCAGTGTTTCTGGATTAAAAATTTTAATGTAGTTGTTGTATACATTGTATATGTGGTGAAAGGTTGGCACAATATTTATTAAATAAATAAAAAAATGAATCTAGAATAACAAATCATCATGTTTAGATTAATGAACCAATAAATGAGTTAGCTATCCAACTTGCATATATTTTTTAATTTAAAAAATAATAATTAACCTTGATTATAATGACTATGGGTATGTTACAATAGAATTAGATGTAAAATTAATTTTTAGATGTAAAATTAATATAAAACTAAATAAAATATTTTAGTTTTCTATTTATCTCAAATTTTTAATATATTTTTTATTTTAATAATCAGTTTAATATATTTTTTATAAAAACAAATGGAATTGATTGTATTATGCTATATCTCTTTCATCACTACAAATAATGTAAATTAATGGGATTTTCATGCTATAGCTCATTAGCTTTCACATTCTAATGTTTTAGATGTTTTGTATATATTATACCTAGAAATAATTTGGAGGATAATAAAGCACTTTTCTATATCTATTTCTATTCCTGTACATTATTTTATTGTCAGTTACTTTTGTAAGTGAATTCAGCCCACTCCAAACAACCAAACACTATATTTTATGGCGATGTGCAGATGGAATTGCATTCCTTCTCATACCAAGTTAACGTGGTTTGATTCACTCTCCATGTCAACAATTGATTGTAGAATTAGTTGGAATGATTGGGTATTGATTTATTTTTAGAATAATTCAAAATATGAATATGAAATGGATTTAGAAAGATAATTTAAAAAAAAAAATATTGTGTGACTAAAATCTAATGAATGTTTTGGTGTTTAATACCATTTCAAATTTAAAAAAAGAAGAAGTTATTACGTGACTCCAATTTAAATACCATTTTAAATTTCAAATTTAATAACCGTTTTCGTAGGAAATGATATCATTTCAATAGTTGTTCATATATTTTTATAATTCCCATGGAAAATTTCAAATTTAATGATTTTTTTCGTAGGCAATGATACCATTTCAATAGTTGTTCATATACTTTTATAATTCCAATTGGAAAATATAATGAGAAGACACATTTTCACCTTATTGCAATCAATTTTAAATCAATTTCATATTTCCACCTTTAAAGGTTTATTCACTAAGTTTTAGGTTGAGTAATTACAAATGGCTGACATTCAAAATCATTATTAACACAGTGTGTAACATTATTTTAGTTACTAAACAAATTAATAGTGATTATGTTATGATATTGTACATATTTTTTAGGTTGAAATAAAATATTTGATCAATATTAATAAGTTTGATATTCTAATTTAAATATTAAAGTTTAAGTAAATTTTAATTAAGACATACAGCTATCATGTTGGAATTTTAAATTGAAATATGTCCATATATTTTGGTGGTTTTCAAGAAAAGTATGATTAAAGAATTATGATTAAAAATTTAGTGTGCCCACTCTTTATTAGAATGGGACTACTAATGAGAATTAAAGGAAAATGAAATAAAAAATAAAAAAATGTGTTAAAACTTGCTGTGTTATGTGTTATATTGGTATTAATATTTTTGTATGTGACTTATGGCACATGGCAACCATTTTGGAGAATGGTTTATTAACCATTATAGTGGAGTTTTTTTTAGGTAGTTGATTAGGTTGTGCAGAGAATTTAAGGATTAAAAAGTAAATAAAGATTTTGATTTTGAAATTCATCATTTGATATTTAGATTAATTGTGATTGAATTTGTATTTAGTACATTTTTGTATTTTATTTTTATTTTTTTATAATGTTCTTGATTTACATATGATTTTACATAGTTTCTATTATTGTTATTGAATCATATTTATTTTTACATATTTATTTTCATGTTGTTATATTGTTATAGCATTAAATTATTTAATTAATTAAACTATTTGGGAATATATTTATTATAGCATTTGTTGAAATTCTTTTAAATTAATATGTTAAGATTAATTAATAATAATATTAGCTAATTTATTTATAAACATTTATATATTGATATATTAATTAAAGTAATAATTCATACTTCAAAAATATTTAATACATAAATAGTATAGTTAACCATATTAGTCAAATATGAGCTCATTCACACTTGATCAATTTATGTTTATGTTATTTGACAATAGGAAACCTTAATTTACCCAAAGTATCACTCACTATAACATTCATTAATTAATTGAAACATTAAAAAATATTTAAATAAATAGTTAAATAATTAATTAAAATATTAATTAAAAATTACTTCAAACATTAATTAAAATATGAGTGTTAGTAAATTTATTAATTTATTAATAATTAATTTATCAATTTTAATTAATTTATTAAATAGCATCATTAATAAATAAAAGTGGTACTTTATTATATATGAGTTTTAATAATTAATTAACACTAATAATATTTTAATTAATGATTTGATTAATTAAAATAAAATTACTTTAAAAATTTCTAAATATATTAATTAAAATATTTATCGATAATATTAATTAAAACCTTTAAATAAATGTATTAACATTAATTAATAATAATATCCACTTATTACCACTGATATTTTAATGAAAGTATTATAATATAATTACTATAGTCAATTATATTAATCAAACATAGCTAAAATATGACCACATTCACATCTAGTCAACCATTCTCTAAAACATGAATTATATTATTTATTAATTATATTATTGGGTAATCTCAACAATTTATAATACTAATACCATAAATTTCTTTTGGAAAAATAATATTAGTAATATTATTAATCATACTAATTTTTTTTTAAATGTCAACTTAATAACACTAATATTATTAATAACATTTAATTGGTTAATATGAATTTTTTCTTTTTTCTAAGTAAAACTATATCTATTAAGCAGTCAAACCACAGTTACAATTCTCATCCTCGGAAATGGATGAATCCATGATGGACGGAATAGGAAAAATACTACTGTCCAAAACTAGACTGCCCCTAGAGGGGAAACCAACCTTGAAAATCCAACCATAATATGCTGCCCATAGTGGGAAACCAACCTTAGTAGCAGTAGAAAAAGAGATAAACGGAGCTAAAAAAAGATAGCAGATAAAATACTAAACGGAGAAATTCGAAGAGTGAACTCTATGGAGAACCTTCATGCGAGTCACTAGGGGGAGGCGATTCTTCGAGAATGCGGCAGATATATCCATAATCCAGAGTGTCCAGGCCTTGGTTCGCATCCTCAAGCAGTTCATGCAGAGGAGGAAGACTGAGGCGCTCCTCCGGTGAGTCCGCAGAGGTGATATATTGCAATAAGGCTGGATTGTCCAGAGAGGTCATCACATTGTGGTCATATTTCTTCGAGGGGGTGCTCGAATGGCTCAACCCTGGGAGTCGCTTCTCCGCAGCTGGTTCAAAATCAATGTCATCTGAATTAGGGATGGAAGTAGGCTGCACAGGGAGGGCTTTAAGTTTGCGGGGAGGAAGGCGGGCTCAGCAGCAATGGTGGATTTACGAGCGCTCTTCTTCCAACGAGAGGAGGAGGGCGGAGCATACAAATCAGAGAGCTGTGCGGGAGGAGCCAAAGGGTGAGAAAACATAGCAAGAGTCGAGGCCGGAGAAAGGATGGAGGGCGAAAAGTCTGCCATATCCCAGTTGATAGGAAGATTCAAGTCCATGTGGAGAGCATGTGGCAGAGGGAGCTGTGCAGGGAAGCCCCTTCCCCCCGCTTGCCTGTAACGTTGCTGATGGCGTCTTGGCATCTTAGCGATCCTGGGTAAGGCGTAGTATTGTTGCAGAGTCAAGATAGAATACAAAGCCCAGAGGCTTCTAGCCAGAGCCGAGGGGGGTTGAAGCCACACAAGCACAGGGAAGGTAAGCAGAGCAGACTGAAGAGCCGAGGGAGGAGCGGGTATGGCGAACCTCATAGTGCAAGAAGGATTAAATAAACAAGACAGTGAGTATGTCGAGGGAAGGGTGGCGCATGGGACTTTAAAGCCCATCCCATGCGAGCAATAAAGGCTTCGGGTTTCCCCAAGCCATGGCACATGGGCGCGCCATGTAGTGAGCCACATGGCCGCTCCGTGTAGCCCATCGAGACTATATAACACCCACATTCGGGGGGTTAATATGATTTATTATTTTTAATGTTAAATAATAAATCTTAATATTAATACCATGAACATTAATAAAATGTTAATATTGTTTAATAATATTAATTTTAATATTATTGTTAATATTTATTTTAATATTAATGTTATTAATAATAATAATAATAATAATAATAATATTATTATTATTATTATTATTATTATTTACATTAGTTATTAATTTTAATAACATTAAATAATTATGGTCAACTTTGGTTTACTGTTGCATTATGTCAAATATGTTTACAATTTAAAATTTAGCCATGGTGAATCATTGTCAATTATGGTAAAACATCCTTGACCATGATCAATGGTGGTAGATCATGGTCAACCACAATCCAATGTTGCATTTTGACAAATTGTCTCAATATGAAAATCAATTGTGGTCAACCATGGCGAGTCATGGTCAATTGTGGTCAATAATGATGATCACATTATCATGAAGATTGTCTCTTCATCCAACATCACATTATGACAACTATAGCCATCCATGGTCAACAATGGTCCAATGTCACGTTATGACAAAGATTGAATCACTATGAAAATTAACCATGGTCCAACATCACATTTTGACAAATATTGTCTCAATATGAAAATCAATCATGGTCATCCATGGTCCAATATCACATTGAGACAAAGATTATGTCAATATGAAAATAAACCATGGTAAACAAAGTTCAACCATGTTTATTTTAGGGTTTTTAATATTTATATTAGGGTTTATATACCTTAAGTTTATAATATTGAACCCTCGGGTTTAATAGTATTCCCTTCAGTTTTTAGTGTTAATCCCTTTCGTTTATTAGCCCCTTTGGTTTATAATATCAATCTCTTGGGTTTATTAATCTCCTATGGTATAATATTATTCATAGGGCTTATAACATTAATTCCATTCTTTAATATAGTTCCATTAGGTTTATAATGATGGTCAACCATGGTCCATTGTCACATTCTCTCAAATACTATCTCAATATGAAAATCAACCATATTAAGTCATCATCAACCATCATCGTTCATGGTCAACCATGGTACAATGTCACATTGTAACAAATATTGACTCAATATGAAAATCAACCATGGTCAACCATCTTCAATAATTGTCAACCATGGTCAGCCATTGTCAAATGTTGTATTGTGACAAAGATTGTTTCAAAATGAAAATGAATCATGGTCAATCATGGTCAACATGGTCAATCATGGTCAATTATTTTCAATAGACATGGTTATATTATGAAAAATATTGTCTCATGGTCCAACAACACTTTGTGAAAACTGTGGTCAACCATGGTCCAACGTTGCATTTTGACAAATATTGTCAATACTAAAATCAGCCATGGTAAATCATGGTCAACAATGGTCCAACGTTGAATTTTGACAAATATTGTCAATACTAAAATAAACCACAGTAAATCATGGTCAACCATAATCCAATGTTCTATTGTGAAAAATATTCTTCTCATGTGAAAATCAATCATGGACATTGATGTTCCAACATCACATTCTGACAAATATTGTCTCAATATGAAAATCAACTAGGTCAACCACGTTTTTTTTTTAAGTTTTATAATATTTATCTTAGGATTTATATATACCTTTCATTTACAATATTAATCATTTGGCATTTTGAGTTTTTTTTGTAATAATCCCTTATTTTATTAGTGCCTCCTCTTTATAATATAATATGATGTGTTTTATTAATTTATGGATTAATATTATGATAGAGTTTACATATTAATCCTAAGTTTTGATATAAATCCCTTGGGTTTATAAATCATTGAGTTTATAATATAAATTATTCGGGTTTATAATATTAATCATAAGGTTTATATTCCTAGGGTTTAATTTTAATCCTAGGGTTTATAGTATTAATCTCTTGGTTTTGTTAGTTTTAGAGTTTATATTCCTAGGGTTTAATATGCATCTTAGTGTTTAATATTATTCCCTTGGGTCTAAAATTACTCCCCTAAGTTTATAATCCATTCAGTTTAAAATATTAATCCCTAAGATTTATAAATTTCTTAGATTTCTATTTTTAATGTTTTGGCTTTGTAATGTTAATATTATGATTATAATATTAATCTTAAGTTTTCTATTCATAGTATTTAATATCAATCCTAGGCCCTAATGTTATTCCCTTTAGTTTATAATCCCTCGGGATTTTAATATTAATCAAATGGATTTATTAATATCTTAGTTTTATAATTTTTATCTTAGTGTTTCCAATATTAATCATAGGGTTTATATTCTTAGGTTTTAATATTAATATTATGGTTTATAATATCAATCATAGGGTTTAATATTAATATCTTTAGTGTTAATCCCTTGGGTTTATAATATTAATACATTCGGCTTATTAATAGTAGGGTATTTAATAAATTAAACTTGATGTTTAATATGATGTCAACCATGGTCCATTGTCACATACTGACAAATATTGTCAATATTAAGATAAACCATGGTCAATCATGGTCAACCATGGTCCAACGTCACATTGTGACAAATATTATTTCAATATGAAGATCGATCATGGTCAACCATGGTCCAACATTGCATTGTGACAAATATTGTCTCAATATGAAATTCAATCATATTTGTTTTAGGGTTGATAATATTTATACTAAGGTTTGTATACCTTGGGTTTACAATATTAATCTTTTTAGTTTTCGGTTTTTTAGTATTAATCCCTTATTTCTATTAGTTGCTTGGGTTTATAATATCAATCCCTTGAGTTTATTTATCAAAGGGTTCACATTCCTAGGCTATAATATTATGATAGGGTTTATATATTAATCGTAAAGTTTAATTTAAATACCTTGGGTTTATAATGCATTGGATTTATAATAGAAATATTTTGGGTTTATAATATTAACCATAGGGTTTATATTCATATGGTTTAATATTCATCCTGGGGTTTAATATTATTCCCTAGGGTTTAAAATTATTCCCTAGGGTTTATAATATTAGTTCCTTGGGTTTACAATTATTCACTTAGATTTATAATATTAATCCCTTGGGTTTGAAATTATTCCCCTCGGTTTATAAACCATAGAGTTTATAATATTAATCCCTTAGGTTTAGTCCTCGAATTCATAGTAAATTAATAACTTGGGTTTATAATATTAATCTTAAGGTTTTTCATATTCATCTTAGGGTTTATATTCCTAGGATTTAATATTTATCCTAGGCTCTAATATTATTCCTTAGGTTTTATAATCCCTTGGGTTTTTACTAATAGTCTAACCATTTTATTAATATCTTAAGTTTATAATATGTATCCTATGGTTTCTATTATTAATCATCGGTTTTATATTTTGAGGGTTTAAGATTAAGCCTATGGCTTATAATATTAATCTTAAGGTTTAATAAATTAATCCTTTTAGTTTATAATCCCTTCCAGGGTAATAATATTGATATCCTTGGTTTATTTATCTTAGGATTTATGTCCCTAAGATTTAATATTAATCCTAAGGTTTAATGTTATTGTGTTTTGTTTAACATTATTTGTGATTTTAATATTAATCCATTGGGTTTATTCATCGCATAGGTTTATAAAGTTAATCCTAATGTCTATAATAGTAATCTTATGGTTTAATGTTTATTTCGGGGTTTATAATATTTACCTTAGGCTTTATATCCCCTAGGTTTATAATATTAATTTCTTTTGTTTAATAGTATTCCCATGGGTCTATAGTCCCTTACATTTATGTGTCCATTGTTTTTATGATATCAATATCTTAGGCTTATTAATCTAAGGTTTCACATTTCTAGGTTAAAATATTATTCATAATATTTAAAATATTAATCATAGTGTTTAATTTAAGGCTTTTTCATTTATAATCCAATTGGTTTTTAATACAAATTCCTTGGGTTTATTTATCCTTCGGTTTAGAATATCAATATCTTGAGTTTTCAATATTTATCTGTGGGGTTTTTAATACTAATCCCTTGGGTTTATAATATTAATCTATTGGGTTTATTAATAAATTTGGTTTATAATACTAATAATTAGTTGGGTTCACTAATCCATTGGGTTTACAAATAACTTGTGTTAATAATCCCCAATTTTATAATAGTAATCATTGGGTTTATTAAGTGTAGGGTTTACAATATTAATCCCTTGGGTTTGTTAGTTTAAAGGTTTATATTACTATAGTTTAATATTCATCCTAGCATTTAATGTTATTCCCTTGGGCTTATAATATTAATCCCCTGGGTTTCAAATCATTCCTTTAGGTTTTAATATTAATCCCTTCGGTGTAAAATTATTCCCCTTGGATTGTAATTCATTTAGTTTATAATATTAATCCTTTAGGTTTACAAATTCCTTGGATTTATAGTATTAATCACTTGGGTTTATAATATTAATCCTAAGGTTTATAATATTAATCTTAGGTTTTATATTCTTAGGGTTTAATATTAATCATAGACTCTTATATAAGCACTCGATTTTTTAATATTAATCCAATGGGTTTATTAATATCTTGGGTTTAATCATAGGGTTTATATTCTAAGGGTTTAAAATTAAGGCTATGATTTATAATATTAATATTAGGGTTTAAATAAATCCCTTGGGTTTATAATTTAATCCCTTGAGTTTATAATATTAATAAATTTGGGTTATTAATCTTAGGGTTTATCTTCCTATGATTTAATATTAATCCTAAGGTTTGATATTATTTAATTGTGTTTAAAATTCTTTGGGATTTTAATATTAATCCCTTGCTATTATTAATCCCTTGGGTTTAAAATTATTCTCCTTAGATTGTAATCCATTTCATTTATAATATTAATCCCTTAGGTTTATAAATTCCTTGGATTTATAGTATTAATCACTTGGGTTTATAATATTAATCATAAGGTTTATAATATTAATCTTAGGGTTTAATGTTAACCATAGACTCTTATATAATCCATGGAGTTTGTAATATTAATCCAATGGGTTTATTAATCTCTTTGGTTAATAATATTGATCCTAGGGTTTATAATATTAATCATAGGGTTTATATTCTAAGGGTTTAAAATTAAGGCTATGACTTATAACATTAATATTAGGGTTTAAATTAATCCCTTGGGTTTATAATATTAATCCCTTGATTTTATAAAATTCATAACTTCCTAGGATTTAATATTAATCCTAAAGTTTAATGTTATTTCATTGTGTTTAAAATTCTTTGGGATTTTAATATTAATCCCCTCGTTTTATTAATCACATAGGTTTATAATGTTTTATTATAAGTTTTATAATATTAATGTTATGATTTAATGTTATTTTATGGTTTAAAAACATTTACGTTAAGGTTTTTATCCCTTGGGTTTATATATCACTTGTGTTAATAATCCGCAAATTTATAATAGTAATTCTTGGGTTTATAAGTGTAGGGTTTACAATATTAATCCCTTGGGTTTGTTAGTTTAACGGTTTATATTTCTACCGTTTAATATTCATCCTAGGGTTCACTATTATTCCCTTAGGTTTATAATATTAATCCCTTGGGTTTAAACTTATTCCCTTATGTTTTAATATTAATCCCTTTGGTTTAAAATTATTCACCTTGGATTGTAATCCATTTATTTTATAATATTAATCCCTTAGGTTTATAAATTCCTTGGATTTATATTATTAATCACTTGGGTTTATAATATTAATCCTAAGGTTTATAATATCAATCTTAGGGTTTATATTCTTAGGGTTTAATATTAATCATAGGCACTGATATAATCCCTTGAGTTTTTAATATTAATCCAATGCGTTTATTAATATCTTGGGTTTATAATATTGATCCTAGCGTTTCGAATATTAATCATAGAGTTTATATTCTAAGGGTTTAAAATTAAGGCTATGATTTGTAATATTAATATTAGGGTCTAAATTAATCCCTTGGGTTTATAATATTAGTCCCTTGACTTTATAATGTTAATAAATTTGAGTTATTAATCTTAGGGTTTATCGTCCTATGATTTAATATTAATCCTAAGGTTTAATGTTATTTCATTGTGTTCAAATTTTTTTGGGATTTTAATATTAGTCCCTTGGTATTATTAATCCCTTGGGTTTAAAATAATTCCCTTTGATTGTAATCCATTTAGTTTATAATATCAATCCCTTAGGTTTATAAATTCTTTGGATTTATAGTATTAATCGCTTGGGTTTATAATATTAATCATAAGGTTTATAATATTAATCTTAGAGTTTATATTATTAGGGTTTAATGTTAATCATAGGCTCTTATATAATCCCTCAATTTTGTAATATTAATCCAATGGGTTTATTAATCTCTTTGATTTATAATATTTATCCTAGGGTTTATAATATTAATCATACAGTTTATATTCTAAGTGTTTAAAATTAAGGTTATGATTTATAATATTAATAGTAGGGTTCAAATTAATCCCTTGGGTTTATAATATTAATCCCTTGAGTTTGTAAAATTAATAACTTTCTAGGATTTAATATTAATTCTAAGGTTTAATGTTATTTGGTTGTGCTTAAAATTCTTTAAGATTTTAATATTAATCCCTTGGTTTTATTAATCACATAGGTTTATAATGTTTTATTATAAGTTTTATAATATTAATGTTAGGGTTTAATGTTATTTTATGGTTAAAAAATATTTACCTTAAGGTTTTTATCCCTTGGGTTTATAATCCCTTAGATTTATGAGTCCCTTGTTTTTATGATATCAATATCTTTTTTTTTAATAATCTCTTGGGTTTATAATATTAATCCATTCAGCTTATTAATATTAGGGTTTATGTTCCATGGATTTAATAAATTAGCCTTGATGTTTAATATTATGTCAACGATGGTCCATTTTTCGCATAGTGATAAAGATTGTCAATATTAAAATAAACCATGGTGAATCATGGTCAACCATGGTCCAATGTCACAATATCCCAAATATTCTTTCAATACGAAGATAGATCATGGTCAACCATGGTCCAACACTGCATTGTGACAAATATTTTCTCAATATGAAAGTAAACCATATTTGTTTTAAGGTTGATAATATTTATGTTAAGGTTTATATACCTTGGGTTTACAATATTAATCCTTTTACTTTTTGGGTTTTTAGTATTAGTCCCTTATTTCTATTAGTTCCTTGGGTTTATAATATCAATCCTTTAGATTTATTTATCTAGGGGTTCATATTCCTATGGTATAATATCATGATAGGTTTTATATATTAATCGTAAGGTTTAATTTAAATATCTTGAGTTTATAATCCATTGGATTTATAATAGATATTCTTTGGTTTTATAACATTAATCATAGGGCTTATATTCTTATGGTTTAATATTCATCCTCGGGTTTAATATTGCTCCCTCTCATTTAAAATTATTCCCTAGGGTTTATAATATTAATTCCTTGGGTTTACAATTATTCACTTAGGTTTATAATATTAATCCTAAGGTTTAATGTTATTTTATTGTGTTTAAAATTCATTGGGATTTTAATATTAATCCCCTCGGTTTATTAATAATATAGGTTTATAATGTTAATCCTTAGGTTTATATATTAATCTTAGGGTTTAATGTTTATTTTAGAGATTATATCCATTATGTTTATAATATTAATTTATTGTATTTAATATTATTCCCACTGGTCTATAATCGCATACATTTATGCATCCATTGTTTTTATGATATCAATATCTTGGGTTTATTAATATAAGGTTTCACATTTCTAGAGTACAATATTATTCGTAAT
Organism: Pinus albicaulis; assembly: GCA_034641835.2. Taxonomy (NCBI): domain Eukaryota; kingdom Viridiplantae; phylum Streptophyta; class Pinopsida; order Pinales; family Pinaceae; genus Pinus; species Pinus albicaulis. The sequence goes on along the minus strand of CM076569.1, from coordinate 479,546,429 downwards.
ATTTAGAGTGTTAATGATAGTATCTAATTTAAGGCTCTTGGATTTATAATCCAATGGGTTTATAATACAAATTCCTTGGGTTTCTTAATCCTTTGGTTTAGAATATTAATATCTTGAGTTTTCAATATTAATCCATTAGGTTTTTAATACTAATCCCTTAGGTTTAAAATAATAACCCCTTTGGTTTATAATACTAATATTTAGTTGGGTTCACTAATCACATGGATTTATAGATTGTTTGTGTTAATAATCCCCAAATTTTATAATATTAATCCTTGGTTTTATTAAGTGTAGGTTTTACAATATTAATCCCTTGGGTTTAATATTATTCCCTTAGGTTTATATTCCCTTAGATTTATAAATAAATATTATTAATAATAACAATACACTATCATTATAAAAAGTTAATTTTGTTATATATATGTGTGTGTGGGTGTGTGTTATTATTTATATAATTATTAATAAGTATAAATAGTTATTTTTTAATAGTCATATTAACACTATAGATATAATAATATTGATAAATGCCTATCAGTATATATCAACCACATTGATAAATGTAATTGTGCTAGTATTCACCTATTTCCCATAAAAATATAATTAAGCTTGGCTTTCTTGCCCGGTTACATGTTTCTTTTATGATAAACATTCATCTCTTGCAAATTTCCCTACTTACGTTACGGTAAGGGTTTTATAATATCACTCATAGATGCTACTATCAACTCTACCTATCAGTATTAGTACAAAAAGAGTAATCATGATTTGTTAACCCCTTCACAGTTTTTCTTAGTCCTTACTAAGTATAGAATTCAATTCTATAACATTAAAATTCAGAGAGGTAAAAATTATTAAAACTTTCAGGGATCATTCGAATTCTAGGATCACCAAGAGCATACAAACACAAATTAAGGAGTCACGTTCCCAAAATCCCCACTCGCGTGACTGCAAAACCAGGTAATAGGCCGCAAAACTAGGGTATATATTACCAAAATCATTAATAACCACCACATAGCTACCGTAACTACCTATGCCACTTTACATATCAAAATTGTAAGTATGGAATTGATTTCCACGAATTCCATCTACTCATAAAAAAAATATTATAGCAAGGATTATAGAGGAAAAGAAATAATTTAGAATAACGAAGTAGATAAAAAAGTAATATGCAAAGGAATAGGGTAATAAAAAAACTATCTAACCAAAAACACATTTTTGAATTCCGTAGAGCACCTGAACTCGCCACCCAACCATGAACTGAGTGATGTAGGAGCATCCAGCTCAGGGTGAACAAAAATAAATTGTTTTTGTCTCACAGATTTACAGGTCATCTACCTGAGTTTTTTCTTTCTAATTTCATTGATTTCTAGGATTTAAGACTTAACGGCAAATTCACATTTTTATTTCATTATATTTTTCTTTTAATTATTGTTTTACAATTAAGTACAAAATTTAGGGAATGAAAATTAACAGTTACCTAATGTAACTACTTGTAACTGTTGACAATTATAAGAGATATTTAACAAACCATAAAAAAAGGAAAAATTGAGACATTGTAAGGTTGATTTCCATCATAGCAGAGGAGACAAATAAAATCATTTAGGAGATTTTGTAAAACCATCTAAAATTCATCTGCAGTTAGATACAATTTCCTTTCATTTTCATGATAAATTGAATGCATGTACAAACATAGCAAGAACTGGCAAAGTAAATTGTTTTCACAGGTGTTGGAGTGATCACATAATTAACAAGCTGAGACATTCACCAGTGAGAAGATATCTTCGATTTAAGAAATATGCCAAGAATCATAACCAAGAGGACGCACAAAAAAATCACAGGTATTGATCCAATTGAAACAACAGACTTTCAATTTCGAACATTGTCAAAATATTTTTGTTTTACAAGTATCAAAAAATATATTACATGTCGAATTAAAGGACCGGGTTCAAAACCTAATATAGAAATTATACTACCAGCAACAAATACCTGAACTGGAGATAAAGAAAAAAACAAAACCCCGACCGAAGAATCAAGTCCGTGACCGCATATAGACCCCAACCAATTACAAATGGAGAAATCTACATAAAGAAAATTAACAGGGGAGCCGAGGCTCCTAACCGAAAGAAAACCCAACTACCAGAAGTGACAAAAGGAAAATACCCTACCTGTTTAGGTCAACAACAGTGGATTCAAAGACCACGTTTGGAGCAACCAAGGAGTCACCTGTAAGGAGAAAGACCCATGTGTTAAAATCTGCAAAGGAGTAAAAAAAATAAACCCTGAACCAGAGAAAGAAACGACGAGGGTTTGTAAGCTTGGCTTACCAGTAGAGCAGCATTGAACTGAAGGAGGGATTTGACCGGTCGCTAGCTAGCAAGGGAGCCTGCCCACAAGGGAAAAAAATCCTTAGTATAACCAGGAAAAAATAATCGAAGAACTAAAGAAAGGAAGGAAGACTTACCATTGTGAAATTGACGAGTTGAGGTCGAATTTCGAGTCCCCTGATGGTCGCGACCTGATACAACATAGACAAGCAACCAGTTAATCAACAGACTACTTGCAGTGAGCAGATAAAACAACACTAGAGCGAAAGCATTCAAGAAATTACAAACAGAAATAATGCCCATAAAACTTTCATGGCGAAGAAACCATGTTATAGACAATGGAGAAACAGACCTTGAAACCCTTGAACTCATTAGCAGAGCGAGAAAAAATAACAGATTTATCATATTGATGGAACTCAGCTAGCAGGACAGAGCCACAGTTAAAGATTTCATGAATCACCAAAAGATAAAATCAGAGTCGTGACCACAAAGAGGTCAAAGGGCCACAAAGAACTGGGCCATTACACCCACAGAGAACTAGTCGAAAGAAACCCTCACAGCCACCAAAAAGGAAAGGAGAAAATGCCAAATGAAAAGAGTAAAGGCGCATAACTAAGGCAGGAGAACAAATTTCAAGGACAGGATAGGCGTCCTCCTCACACCTTTCACAAGGACGAGTCATCAATCGACAATTTAAAACATATCAACTGAAAAATCACAAAAATATGATAATCACCATCGCAACATTAATAATATTTTAATTATTGATTGAGCGTAGAGTTTAAGAAGGGTTGGTCCCATCATTTTTGGTATCAGAGGAGGTTTAGTGTTTTTGAAATGGAGGTTGGAAGATGAGGTTGTGGGATAGCTATTCAGAGAGTAGCAGACGAAGGACTGAGAGCAGAGATTAGGATTCTAAACTCCCTTTTAGTGGCAGTAGAAGTAGGAAGAAGAAGGGATCCTGATGGAGGAGATGATAGTGATGAGGAAGCTACAGAGACAATAGATGGATCAGATGGAGAAGGACCTGAGGTCAAGTTGTTGAAATCAGTCTTACTGGTAAATAGTAAGCCAAAGAATCAACTTTTGAATTATGATGAAATTTGTCAACATAGGTACTGCTGGATTGGCTCAGTGAGCTGAATAAGTATTTTGATTATGAGGAGATCAACGAATATAAGAGAGTTAAATTCACTACCACCAGGTGTAAAGGGAATGCAGCCTTATGGTGGAATAGTGTACAAGCAGAGAGGAAGAGGTTGAATAAGCAGCCTACTAAAAAACGGACCAGGATGGAAGCCAAGTTGAAGGGTAAATTTTTACCCAAACACTATCAGATTGCTATGTATAGGCAGGTATAGAATCTGAAATAGAATAGGATGACTGTAAAGGAGTACACCGAAGAATTCTAGCAGGTCAACCTAAGAGCCAGTTACATAGAAGACACCCCAGAAAAACAACGAGGTTTGTAAATGGTTTACAATGGGAAATATTGGATGAGATAAGTACTCTTTCACCTAGAACCATAGATGAGGCTTATCAGAGTACCTTGAAGGCAGAGGAGAAGATAAACAGGAAACAGAATGCCAAAAGAGGAGGAGGATCTAACAGCGGGAAAGGAAAAACCTATGGCAGAGGTAGAGCTGCAAACCCCAATGATCAAAGTAGCAGCTCAAAGGCTTCAGGGATAGTAGAGAAGGACAATAACACTAGGGGAGGAAGGCCATACCAGTGCGGAAGAGGTAATGGTAGGGGCAGAGGAGCTGCCATCCAATGTTACAAGGGCCACAAATGGGGGCACAAGTCCTTTGAGTGTCTGTAGGGTGAACAGGCTAGAGCAAGAGGAGCATATGTTTCTTAGACAGAGGAAGCAGAGGTACCACCTCAAGAGATAGGGAATGTGCTAGAGACAAGGGAAGCCTTAGTTTTAAATAAGGTACTGCTGAAACTAGCAAAGGAGATAGCTGACCCAACTCAAAGGAAGGCATTATTCCAGATAGTTTGTAAGTCACATGGAAAATGCTGCAACCTGATTATCAACAGTGGAAGTATAGATAATCTAGTTTCCACAGAGATGGTGGAGAAGTTGGGATTGAAGAGGTTGAAGCACCCCACTCCTTACAAGGTTTCGTGGTTACAAAAGGGACATCAATTGTTAGTTGATGAACAATGTGAGGTTGAGTTCCATACTGGAAAATACAGGGATAAGGTTGTTTGTGATATTATGCCTATGGATGTGTGTCACATACTGCTAGGAATAACATGGCAGTATGACAGAAAAGTAGTACATGATGGGAAGACAAACTGTTACAAGTTTTTCAAGGATGGGATTAAGCATACCCTTGTACCCATCAAGGAGGAAGAGACAACAGAAGCTAGTGGAGTCAAAGTATTGATGGTGGGAGGAAAAGAATTTTTGAAATAGATTGAGGACAACAAGATAAAATATGTGTTATAAGGAGGCCAAAAATAGCGTTGTTACACACGACAATTATAGATTTGCATGAGGAAATTCAAGACATGTTGCAGGAGTTCAGTGACATTGTAGTGGATGATTTGCCAGATAAATTGCCTCCTAAGAGAAGTATCAGTCATCACATAGACTTTATACCCGGAACTAGTTTACCAAACAAGGCAGCATACTGAATGAGTCATGTTAGCCACCTATAAAATTTTGACATAGCAAACAGGTGGCTAAATATGTTTCTGAGCCTTCAAGAGAGACATTTTCTTTGAAAATATATCATCCTTGAAGCCTCCATGTGTCTTTTTCCTCTGAAGGAATCCTCACTGTTGTATCCATTTCATTAGCCTCACTGTTTGCGAAAGAAAAAGCTTCAAAAGACCTCCATCTGCTCCATTTTATCCCTTCAAATTCCCCATTTCACCCCTTTTTCCCCTCACAAAATTCCCACAAAATCCCCTCCTTAGCCCTCTAAATCATCAAAATTCCCTTTTTAAACCTTATGGCTCCCTTCATTTGGTCTAAAAATCCCCTTTGCTTCCTACCGAAACCCCTTTCTAAGCCTCAAAAACCTTCATTTTTGGCTTAAAAAACCCCTTTTACATTAAGGCCTTAAGCCCCTTTCGGCTTAGCCCTTAGCCCCTTTCTCCTTATGTGACCCGTGCCCAAGACCAAGCACTAAGCCGCGTCGCGCAATCGCAATCGGAGCTTTCTATATTGCCTTTTCCTTTGTTTCTTCTAATTTTCCGATGTGATGAACATTTGTTCTATCAACCTCCGCTTCAATATTGACCGTCGATCTTTCGAAATCCAACAGTCAGTGCTAATATCGCATCATGCCCGTAACCTCTTTTCATTACCCCTCCGATGGTGTATGGACCGTTGATCTCCCTCTAATCCGACAGCCCTCGCATGCTCACCAAATGCAAAATTCTTAAGTGCCATCCTTTGTCTCCGCCGATTTGCAATCCCCAATCTAATCCCCACCGTCCATCCATACAGATTCGACGGCTGAGACACCATCGCACTCCACTCCTGAGCCTAACATCATTGCTCCACCAATTTAATTTGGACCGTTGAATCCACAAGAACCAACGGCCCAGATTCAATTATGCTCCACTCATGTGCCCTACGTCACTTCCCCCCGGTCAAATCTCGACCATTGATCTCTCCAATGATCTGACGGTCCGCACTAAATCGCAAATCGCAAAATCAAAAACTTTGGATTTTTGGCCCACTACCTTTTTTCCGATGCGATTAGATCCTAGCCGTCCATTCCGCCAGATCTGACGGTCCAGATTTCATCGCGCTCTGCCTTTTCATTTCCCCTTCGCACTGTTTCGCTAATCTCTGTTTTAATTTGGGCCATCGATTTTGCTCCTGATCCGACTGTCAACGCCTAATCACACATCGCAAATCCAATGTCGCTTGTGTTTTTTACCCCCGATGTACGATTTCCCAATTAAATATCTGCCATCTATTCTACAGATCCAACAACCAGGATCTTTTCCGCCCTCCCATTTCGTACCCCACACAGGCATTTCCACTTTTGATCGTAGCCGTCCATTTTAAAGATCTAACGTCTCACAACTAACCCAATAAACCCGATGGTCTGATACGCCCCTGCCGCTTCATCATATCCTGACCTTTTGTTTCGAAGATCTAACGGTCAGGATTTAATCCGCCATTGACCCCATCTACCTATTTCGCCCGCGCATCTTACCCCATCGTGCTCTCACTCCCACCATCAGATCTCCCTGCCCTGCATCCGACGGCTGAAAATGCATATCGCGTAATTTTTGTGCCCGAGGTTTAATGTTTCAAAATTACACGATAAAAGTGGTTTTAGAAGGGGTGCGTGTCAGGCAGCAAGGCATATCGCATTTTTTTGGAAAAAATTTAAAACCACCTCAACACTGCATGATAACTACTCCGGTTTTCCGCTTACCGCCCTCCACGAGGAAATCTCATGGATGATCTCAGCCGTCCGTTGATCTAATCTAAACGGCTAACATTGCATCGCATCCTCATTCATTTGTTTTTCACCTATACCTCCGAGTAACTCCATCAAACGATCTTAGTCGTCGATTTCTCTAATCCAACGGCTTTAATACATCCTCGCCTCTGCCCATTTTCCATTTACTTATACTCCCGACCGATTTCATCTGCCGATCTCAGCCGTTGATCTCAGAAATCCGGCAGCCCTAACATAACATCTCCTCCATTCACCTACCTCTTCATTCATCCTCCAAACGACCCGATTGCGCAATATCAACCGTTGATCGCCTATGGATGATCTAATCCAACGGTCTAGAACCCGCCTCACACCAGACCTCCATCAGGCCAATTTTCTTCCATTCCGCCATGATTTTTACCCGTTTCTTCGCCTGCATCCACCTTTTCCATTGCTGCGACACCATTTCCTCAGCCCTCCATAGCAATCCTCCTCCACTCCTACTGATTTTATTAACATGTTTATTGGGTTTTTGCAGGGTTACAGACAGTGAAAACCATTCTTTCCACACAGTCACTGTCATGGTGATACAGGGCGCAGAATGCCATTTTTTCAGAACCGAAGATTGCAAGGAAGACACCTGAGAAGGTTTTAAACGTGTATTTCATTAAAAGATCAGTGTGAAACCCTCTCATAAGCCTCTAACACCATTAAAACCTGCATATTCACAGACAGATCAAAAGAGAAGCGGCAAAGTGTATCAGTGACAGGATTAAGGGATTTAAAGCCTATTATTGAATATTAATGTCATAATCCAGTGTTTAGAGGACGAAGATACAGATTGAAGACCTTGTAAATGATCCAGAAGGCTAATAAGGCCTAAAGTGCATGAAACAAGCCATATCAGTGTTTTCACATCAGCAGAACGTTCTTTCCCAAGAAAGGACAAGTTCCCATAGTGTTTTTTATTCTCCATCAAGTTCATGAAAAGATCACCACCCTGACAGAAGTCCTAAGATTGCTAGAGCATTAGTTACAAAGTATGGAAGGCCTGAAGTCATTTATCTGTTTTACTTGTCCCAGTGTACAAACAGAGTACAAACAGCCAGAAAGTACTTCAAGAACATACCTTTGGAGTCATTATCAGCCTGTCGAAGACCACTAATTCACCCAAAGAGTACTGAAAGTCAATACGGGGATATTAAGACAGAATGGGCTGCAAAAAACACTTCTCCCTCTATTTTAATGATGCATTTAAGTTCTATCTACCCCTACTGCCACTCTTTCAGCTATAAGAACTCATGATAAATACATGTTGTTGGTTGGTTATCCGTGGATTGTAAGTTGTTTCTTTGAGATAGAGTTCTGTGTGTATTAGTTGTAAAATAGGCTGAGGGATGATTTTAGACTGATATCGAGTTGTTCGACAATGATGTATGTGACTGGTGTTGCTCTTTAATATGACAAGCATGTGCATTGGATCCTGATCTAAATCATTGGTGATGTGTTCTATCATTGTCAATGTTTTCCCTCTGTTATTCATCATATTTCATTTCTATGATAAGAATCAGTAATCTAGCTTAGGATATACTGCTATAAAGTACCCTGATGCTTCCTGCTCCTCTTATCTTTGATGTTTTCTGCTAATTGTGTAATCTAAGAACAAATTCAAGATAATTTAACTAGTGTAGTAGTTGGTTTTATCCATGCTTGCTGATGTATGAATTTAGAGTCTGTTTTTAGATGTTCTTGTCTGGTTTTAACTGAAAGAACTAGGAAACTGAGAGATTTAGAGTTATTTTTGTCTCACTAGGGTCCTTTTCCAACAGTTTTCCTTTCTAAGATCCCTTAAGGTGAATGTCAAAGCAGAGAAGGTTAAAAGTCTTTCTCTAATCTTAGGCTTCACTTTGTGTCAAATCTTAAATGTTTTCTATTATCTGAAGAGTTAATCTCATTAGGAGTTTGATCATAGATGGTTAAGGCATGCCCTGTCCCTAGATTTGCTCCTAAGTGGTCACCTTGGAAGGTTTCCTTGTCATTCACCTTCATTTCCTTATCATTTCATCCCATTACTATCATCTTAAGAGATCCTCCGATTTATCTGACTAGCCCATTTGAAAGCCTTGGATATTGAATTGCAAGTAAACCCTTTTATGACCCCATTGCCCAATGGACTTGTATTTTCTTTGAATTATCTCCCCATTGCTAAAATCATTCTTTATTCACTTCTTTACCTTACATTGAACCCTTCTTTCATGTTTCCCAACCAAAAAACAAACAAACAAACAAAACCCTTGTGCCCTATAACTAGCCTAAGACCTTAAATTGAACCTCAAAGATATATATTTCTTTACATTATAGAGAGATCCCTCTATGGATCCAAGAGGGCTATATCCTGAGATCCCAAAGTGGTTTGATGTTGTCTTATCATTTGGTATTGCCAAATCTGCCAAATCATAGGAACCACAACATAATGGCGACTCCACTGGGGAACACAAGACCAATTAGCCTGATTTGGTTGTTAATCATTGTGGTGGACAGTAAAACTTCCTTGAAACGCTTTAAACCCTCCACCTGGCAACTCCACAGTTCCTAAATGACCAAAAGACTCCACTGGTGATCAGTAGGCCTGCTGATTATCTTTGTTTTCACAAGACTCCACTAGGAGACCAGTTGCATTACAACATCATCCATATTAAAAGAAACACATAGGACTAAGCTTCTTTGTTTGAAGACAGTTTTCCTCCTAAAGACTGTCACACCTGGCTAACTTTCTTCGTTGAGACTTAACATACTGGCTTCAAGAAAAATCCATACTAGAGCTTATCCTAATCCAAATCCCCCTGAAATAGTTGACAATCCAGAGAGCATTCTTAGGAAGTCTCACGCCTCTAGGGATCCAACTATTGCCAGACCCATTCATAGAGCTAACTCAACACCTAAAAACCTTGCAGCTCTATCAGACACTCAAGTTGACTTAGAATTACCAAGTAATTTACCAAGAACTAAGTCATTCAGTGGTATAGATCAGACAGACTTTGAGCCTCCAATTTCACCACCACATAGTGGTCAACATATTGGTGACAGAAAAACCCCTCCATCAACACCTCCTGATATCCACTTCATTCACAACTTGGGTCTCTCTCACCCCAAATCTACTCAACAATTTGTTGCTGGTCCAAGCAATTATGCCATCCATATACCTGCTGCTCAAGCTAATCCTTTACCTCCACAAAACACTATCATGGCAGCATGGTATGCCCCCTTAGTTTTGCCTCAACCTCTGGTTCCTTTACCAAATGACTATCAAGCTAAAATTCCCCATTTCATTGGAGAAGAGTCTACCACAGCTCAACAACATGTCACCAGGATAGGAGATGCATTTGATTACATGGAGATAGATGATGAGACCGTCAAAATGAGAATATCTGCTCAAATTTTAGGAGGAGAAGTAAAGAAGTGGTTTAAGGGCTTAAATCCTAACAGCATCCATGACCTTCCCACTTTACAACAAGCATTCATAAAGAAATGGGAAGTCAAAAGCAACCCTCTCCAGATATTAGTAGAGTATCAGAGTCTTAAAAGAAATCAGGGAGAGACTGTTCATGATTACTCCTCCAGGTTTAATAGGGTCTACAATGCTCTCCCCCCACACATGAAACCTCCCCAAGGCATGGCCTTAATAAGATATCCTGAGGGTTTCGATGTTGATATGGCCTATCAACTAAGGGAGAGAGACTATGCAACTCTAGAAGACATGCAGCAGGGAGCCGTGAGTGTAGAAGCAAACTTAATTGAAAAAAGAGCTAGGCTTAGATTGGAGAAGAAGGTAACTTATAAAGAAAATAATACGCCCTCCACATCTAACACAAAAATGGAAAAGATGTTGGAAGAGATGATGAAAAGGATGAGCTTACTTGAGAAAGCGCAAACAAGAGACAATCAGAACCACTCCCAAAACAGAAATAGAAGCTAGAATTATAGAAGGGAGAACAATCAAGATAGGCAAAGGGATTCTGACCAACAAATCATACCTCCATTCCAAGAGAATTTCCTTGATGAGGATGAGGGAATAATAGAAGAATCAGAGGGAGCCACCATAAACATGGTGGAAGTGGACAACCAAGATCACACCTTTTCCACAGAGGGCAACCAAACCTCATACACGCATTGGGAAGAGGAAGGGGTAAAGTCTGAGGACTATAGATTAGGATTCGAGAATGCTATCATGTAGGTCCGAGAACAATATGATCTCAGAAGTAAAAAGAAACCAGAAGCTCCCAAAGCCAAAACCTCTGAAATCACTATCAATAAAAGACCCGAAAGAACTCATAAAGTGACTGCTGAAAGTAACAAATCAGCAGCTGAGAGTTCTGGCAAGAACAAGGACAAAGACACCCAAACCACTGATAAACCAAGTCAAGAAACCAGCAGCACTAGCATAGCAGCTAATGCTCCTAAAAAAACAGCTTCAACCATTGTACATAATGAAGATCAGCAAACTGATCTTGCCAATAAAATAGTGGCCAACAAAACAGAAATGATCCTTTCAAAGAGTCAGTCTTCTTTCAATCTGGAGAGTGAGATTGCCAAAATCAAAATTTATGTCCCTCTCACTGAGTTGGCCAACTAGGATGTATATAAATTTAAAATTTTGAAAGCTTTAAACTTAGGAGAAAGCAGTGACTCTATCAACTTAAATGATGATCAACCAGCTCTCTTGTTTGGCCCAAAAATTGAAGGGAAATTTCAGGAAGGAGTAGTACCTCCTTTCTATGTCAGTCTAAACATCCATGACAAAATCCTGCATAATGCTATGCATGACTCAAGGGCCACACAACCTAATGCCTAAAGTGATAATGGAAAAGGTAGGCCTAGAAATAACCAGACCTTATAAGGACTTATATTCCTTTGACTCTAGCAGGGTGAAGTGCCTTGGCCTAATCAAAGATCTTTGTGTGAATTTGACTCAAATCCCAGCCAAGTGCATGGTAATGGATGTAGTAGTAGATGATGTACCCCCTAAGTATCGCATGTTACTGTCAAGATCATGGGGTACCAAGCTGCAAGGTACAATGTAGATGGACATGACATATGCCACAATCCCTGTATTTAGCCAGCTTAGAAGACTATATAGAGAGGTACACATGAAATTCATGGTTAGTAGCCCTGAAAAACCAAAAGATTCCCCTCTCTACTCTATCCATACAGACCTGGACTCTTTTATCCTTTACAATGATGAATGCATAGACGAGCCAGAGCTAGAGGACAAAATTTCAAACAACAGAGTAGAGCCCGCAGATCTTAACATAATGGAAACTCTAGATGTAGAGGAAAACAAGGAAGAAACCTTTGAACAGTGTACTGAATCAAAAAACTAGAGTGAACAAAACCAAGACTACAAACAACAGATTACTCATCACTCTAAACTCCATGAAAGTCCTAAGGAAGTAAACATTACACAACACGACGCAGACCTCATAATACAACATAATGATGAAACTGTTAACCAATCTGCAAGCAATCCTTTATGGTGCATGAAATTTGATGGGTCTTGCACTAAAAAGAATGCAGGAGCTAGGGTATGGTTGTACAATGCTGAAAACAATTATACTGAAAGCCACGCCTTCAAGCTAGAATTTAAATGCATAAACAACATTGCAGAGTATGAGACTCTCATCCTAGGATTGCATCTATTAAAAAAATTAGGAGCTAAGAGAATAGTTGTTCAAGGAGATTCAGAACTGATCATCAAACAACTAAATGGAGAGTATACTGCAAAGCATCCTAGATTGAGGGCATACAGAAATGGTGCTATGGACTTTCTGAAAACATTTGTAGAATATGAGCTTGTGCTTGTTCCTAGGAGTCAAAACATAATTGCGAATGGGCTGGCCTGTGCCGTTAGTTCATATCAAAGGCTGCCTGGTGATAAACAGATAGTTATTCAAACAAAATACAGACCAGCAGTGCCAGATAATGAGAAATATTGACAGGTCTTCGAGGGTGACAAACAGATAGAGGATTTCTTGCTTTGCAGGAATGAGTTTGAATTACCTGATTCAGACTCTAAGTCCGATGAGAACTATTTGAGTAAAGAGTCGCCTGATGAAGAAAAACCATCATGTTCTGCAGAAATAAACATGTTGACCAAATAATTTGAAAATCAAACAAAGGAACACATAAACGCAGAAAAATAAGACATAGAGGTGCTGCAGTCCAAAGACAAAAGCATACCTAGAGGACTAGCACCCCTAGAGGACCTTTTCAACTTTAATGATGTGGCAAAGAAACCCACTATAGAACACACTGAATCAGATGTTGAAGAATGCAATATATGCAGTAAGGATAAGCCCAAAATGATTAAATTATCTAAATCCTTGCCAACACACATTAAGAAGAAATACATTGATTTATTTAAAGAGTTTGAGGATGTTTTTTCCTGGAGCTATGAGGACCTGAAAGCCTATGACACAGAGATCATCCAGCATAAAATCCCATTGAAAGAAAACCAAAAACCTTTTAGGCAAAAGCTGTGCAGAATAAACCCTGTATAGTTACCCCTAGTAGAAAAGGAAATCAAGAAAATGTATGAGGCTGGTATCATAGTGCCTGTGAGGTTTTCTGATTGGGTGTCCAACCTTGTAGCTGTAAGGAAAAAGACATGAGAGATTAGGCTGTGCATTTATTTCAGGAACCTTAACAGAGCCTCATTGAAGGATAACTACCCTTTACCCAAAATGGAACACATCCTGCAAAGGGTAGTAGGTTCTAGGAGGATATCTCTGTTAGATGGCTTCTCAGGGTATAACCAGGTCTTGGTACTCTCAGAAGATCAACTTAAAATAGCTTTCACCACTCCTTGAGGCACTTTCATTTACGTGAAAATGCATTTTGGACTAATGAATGCTGGTGCAACCTTCCAAAGAGCTATGGAAATTTCCTTTTCAGAGGAAATAGGGCACTTCATGTAATTTATCTTGATGACATAATAGTTTATTCCAAAACTGATGAAGAGCACCTTAAACATCTAAGAAAAGTCTTTGAGAAGTGCACGAGATTTGGGCTATCTTTAAATCCCAAAAAGACTGTATTCGGCCTCCAAGAAGGTAAGCTTCTGGGCCATATTATATCAGAGAAGGGGATTAAAATAGACCCAAAAAGAGTTGACGGAATACTATAGATTAGCCACCCAAGAAACATAAAATAATTGCAGTCCTTTATTGGGAAAATTAACTTCTTGAGGAGGTTTATTCCCAACTTAGCAGAACTCCTGAGAAATATGAAAAACATGCTTAAGAAAGAAGTAGGAGTTAAATGGAATCTAGAGGCCAAAAAATATTTTGAATTAGTTAAACATGCACTCACCCAGGCACCAGTCCTAATCAGCCCTGATTTTTCTAAAGATTTCCTTATTTTCTCCTTTGCTTCAGAGAAAACTGTGGCCGCTGTCCTCTGGCAGAAAAATCCAGAGGGACAAGAGCAGCCAATCGCCTTTTTTAGCAAAGCGTTGAGAGATGCACCCTTGAAATATAATATAATGGAAAGACAGGCTTATGCTTTGGTAAAAGCCTTAAAAGACTTCAAGGTATATATTATGCATTCTCACATCATTGCCTATGTACCTAACATAGTGGTGAAAGATACTTTGTCACAAGATCCAGATGGAAAAAGAGGTAAATGGATTGTAGTGATACTAGAGTATGATTTGGAGATCAAACCCACAAAACTCATCAAGGGTCAAGGCTTGGCATAGTTAATGGCTGAATCTAACTTTCAAGCCCTTGACATAAACATGGTAGATGCCTTGGATGAACATGAAGGACTACCTGCTCCTATTGTTGAAGAACAATTCCAAAACTCACCTTGGTATGTTGACATCTTGTATGTGCTTACAAATATTAATGCTCCTCCTGATTTATCAAAGACAAAAGAAAGGTTTTTAAAGTTAAAAGCTAAGAATTATTGCATTTTGAATGAATGTTTATAATAGAAAAATGCAAATGGTTTATTGCTTAAATGTTTTCTTGAAGTTGATGTAGAGAGGGTCATACATGAGTTCCATCAAGGAGAGTGTGGAGGCCACCTATATTGGAAAACCACTGCCAACAAAATCCTTAGAGCTGGCTTTTACTGGCCCACCCTTTTCCAAGATGTACATAAAATGATAGTTGCCTGCCATAAGTGCCAAATCTTTGAGGGAAAAATAAAACTCCTCCCTTTACCATTACAACCAATCACTGTTGAAGCTCATTTTCAACAGTGGGGCCTAGATTTCATAGGAGAAATCCATCCTGCTTCATCTGCCCAACACAAATGGATTCTCACAACCACTGACTATTTCACAAAATGGATAGAGGCATCCCTTCTAGGAATGCCACAGATTTTGTTATCATAAAATTCCTTGAAGACCATATCCTATCTAGATTTGGCTGCCCTAGGAAGATTATTACTGATAATGCTGCTGTTTTTGGTTCCAAAAAGATGATTGATATTTGTCACAGGTATTAGATTGCACTTGGTCATTCTACTGCTTATTACCCTCAGGGTAATGGGCTAGCAGAATCATCAAATAAGTGTTTGGTGACCATCATCATAAAGCTTCTTGAAGAGAATAAAAAATCATGGCATAATAAGTTGGCGCATGCTCTATGGGTAGATAGATTGACAACAAAGATGTCCATTGGAATGTCTCCATATCAGCTTGTATATGGGGCAGATGCAGTGTTCCCTACCAGCTTAGGGGTACCAGTGATAAAATTGGTCCAAGAAATACAGTCAGAAGAAGACAACATGGTAAGGAGGATCAATCAAACTATACATCTCTAGCAAACAAGGGAAGAAGTCTACAACAGAGCTCAAAAAGTGCAAGAAAGCATCAAAAAGTTGTTTGAGAAGAGAACAAAAGCTTGTGATTTCAAAATTGGAGACAAGGTGCTTAAGTGGGACTCTAGGAGGGAAGATAAGGGTAAGCATGGAAAATTTGACAGTTTATGGCAAGGCCCTTATGTCATTCAATCCACCATTGGTCCAAATGAATTCTTTCTGCAAGAATTAGATGGTACAGATCTGTTTGGGGAACCTGTCAATGGCAGGATGCTCAAGCATTATTATTGTTGAGTTCCAGTTTAAAGTGTTCACTTCCATTGTAAATACCATTGTTGTGTTTTGTTTTAAAAAAAAAAGAGAGAAAAAATATACAAAAAGAGAGAAAAGAGAGGTTCAGACAAGCTCAAAAATTGAACCTATGAAGATCCAAAAGAATGGCTCAAATCAGCCCAAAACCTGAGCCAAAGAAAAGGAAAGACTGGTTCTAACATGCTCAAAATATGAACCAGCAAAGAAAAGAAAAAGAATCAGCTCTATCAAGCTCAAAACTAGAGCTGAAATGAAGAAGAAAAGTGACTCTAACAAGCTCAAAATATGAGTCACAAGAAAAAGAAGGATGCCTTAAAGTTTCCGATTTCAAGCCTTCACAATTTTGGTTTCAATTTCCTGCAAAGTTAAATTCATGTGCAGCTGTCTTTATGCCATGGACCCACAGCAAACCAGACAGTCTAATCCTGGTTTGGTTGTTTTTAAATTTCTGTTGTAGAATGTAGAGAATGAAATCTGCTAGACAGTTTAATCCTAGCAGATATTAGTGTAGGTAGAGAAGATATGAGACCAACTGTATAATCTAGTCTCATGGAGGAATAAGGGTAGAATTAGATTAGTTTTTTCTGCTTTTAATAAAAAAAGATGATGAAGAAGGTCTACAAGTCTAAATGCACCTTGAAGAAAAAATGTGAGGACAGTAGGATGGGTAAGTAGTTGTTTGGGGAAATATTGTTGCTGATATAATACTTTCATGTTTGTAGCAGCTGATCAAAGAAGAAAAAGATGTGTCAAGTACCAGGCATCTGGCCTACTTCCAAATATTATTTTCTGAGATTCTTGACACCTTCAAGAAGATGCCATCCCCATGTGGAGCCACTGTTAGCCACCTATAAAATTTTTACATAGCAATCAAGTGGCTAAATATGTTTCTGAGCCTTCAAGAGAGACATTTTATTTGAAAATATATCATCCTTGAAGCCTCCATGTGTCTTTATCCTCTGAATAAATCCTCACTGTTGTCTCCATTTCATTAGCCTCATTGTTTGCGAAAGAAAAAGCTTCAAAAGACCTCCATCTGCTCCATTTTATCCCTTCAAATTCCCCATTTTCACCCCTTTTTCCGCTCAAAAAATTCCCACAAAATCCCCTCCTTAGCCCTCTAAATCATCAAAATTCCATTTTTAAACCTTATGGCTCCCTTCATTTGGTCTAAAAATCCCCTTTGCTTCCTACCGGAACCCCTTTCTAAGCCTCAAAACCTTCATTTTTGGCTTTAAAAACCCCTTTTACATTGAGGCCTTAAGCCCCTTTCAGCTTAGCCCTTAGCCCCTTTCTCCACATCTGACCTGTGCCCAAGACCAAGCACTAAGCCCCGTCGCGCAATCGCAATCGGAGCTTTCTATATCGTCTTTTCCTTTGTTTCTTCTAATTTTCCGATGCGATGAACATTTGTTCTATCGACCTCCACTTCAATATTGACCATCGATCTTTCGAAATCCAACGGTCAGCGCTAATATCGCATCGCGCCCGTAACCTCTTTTCATTACCCCTTTGATGGTGTATGGACCGTTGATCTCCCTCTAATCCGACGGCCCTCGCATGCTTGCCAATCACAAAATTCTTAAGTGCCCTCCCTTGTCTCCGCCGATTTGTGATCCTCGATCTAATCCCGACCGTCCATCCATACAGATCCGACGACTGAGACACCATTACACTCTGCTCCTAAGCCTAACATCATCGCTCTGCCAATTTAATTTGGACCATTGAATCCACAAGAACCAACGGCCCAGATTCAATGGCACTCCGCTCATGTGCCCTCCGTCATTTCCCCCCGGTCAAATCTTGACCGTTGATCTCTCCAATGATCCGACGGTCCGCGCTAATTCACAAATTGCAAAATCAAAAACTTCGGATTTTTGGCCCACTACCTTTTCTCCGATGCGATTAGATCTTAGTTGTCCATTCTGCCATATCTGACAGTCCAGATTTCATCGTGCTCCGCCTTTTCATTTCCCCTTTGCACCGTTCCACTTATCTCAATTTTAATCTGGCCGTCGATTTTGCTCTCGATCCGACGATTAGCGCCTAATCGCACATCACAAATCCAATGTCCCCTGTGTTTTTTTACCCCCGATGTGCGATTTCCCGATTAAATCTTTGTCCTCTATTCTACAAATCCAACGGCCAGGATCTTTTCCGCCCTCCCATTTCATACCCCACACAGGCATTTCCACTTTTGATCGTAGCCATCCATTATAAAGATCTAACGGCTCACAATTAACCCAATAAACCCAATGGTCCGATACGCCCTTGCCGCTTCATCAGATCTTGACCATCTGTTTCCAAGATCTAACAGTCGGGATTTAATCCACCATTGACCCCATCTACCTGTTCCACCCGTGCATCTTACCCCATCGTGCTCTCACTCTCATCGTCAGATCTCCCTGCCCTTCATCCGATGGCTGAAAATGCATATCGCGTAATTTTTGCGCCCAAGTTTAATGTTTCAAAATTACGCGATAAAAGTGGTTTTAGAAGGGGAGCGTGTCGGGCGACAAGGCATATCGTGTTTTTGGAAAAAATTTAAAACCACCTCAATGTTGCGCGATAACTACTTCGGTTTTCCGCTTACCACCCTCCATGGGGAAATCTCATGGATGATCTCAGCCGTCCGTTGATCTAATCTAAACGGCTCACATTGCATCGCGTCCTCATTCATTTTTTTTTCACCTATACCTCTGAGTAACTCCATGAAATGATCTTAACCGTCGATTTCTCTAATCCAACGACTCTAATACATCCTCGCCTCCACCCATTTTCCAAGTACTTATACTCGCGACCGATTTCATCTGACGATCTCAGCCGTTGATCTCAGAAATCTGATGGCCCTAACATAACATCTCCTCCATTCACCTACCTCTTCATTCATCCTCCAAACGACCCGATCACGCAATATCAACCGTTGATCGCCGATGGATGTGTTGAACCCTTAGTTAAACTGAGAGGGGGGGGGGGTGAATCAATTTAACACATACATGGACTTTTAAAACTTTTCCCTTAAAACTTATTTACACCTTCATTTCATGATCAACTTAATATGTGAGAATTCTTAATTTGTGAGCAGTAAGTATCAAGCAGATTTGTTAATGTAACAGCAGTCTTAATATTTGAGTAACAAGTATTAAGCACATTAGATAAACCACATCAACACATAGACATCATGCATAGAGACACCAGATATAAGTGGAAACCCATAAAGGGAGAAAACCACATATTATTATTGTTGTGATGCAAAGGCAAGCTCCAACTCCCTCTCACCACTGATTTTGTAGGCACCAACCTACGGGAGGATCCTACCTCGCTCCAACCTCAATTCTGCAAGCTACAACTTGCAAGGAAGCTCCAACTCCCATCAATTTTCTGCAGGCACCAACCTACAGGAGGCTCCAACCTTAGTCAGCTACAACTGACATTTATCAAGCTACAACTTGATAGGGAAGCTCCAACTTCCTTACTCTTTCAAAAGAAAACACTTGCTGATTTACCTTGGATATCAGCTTTGTTCCATACCATTTTCACTGTTGTGCATCAGTCTTCATATCTGTCTTATATTATCTCTGCATCTTCTTGGATTCTATATCAGCTCCATCTTCTTCTCTGCTTAGCTCCTTCTTCCTCTCTGCTTCACTGCTTTATTTCAGCATTCTCTAACTTCTCTGCATCTCGTTCTACTCCTCCTTCTTCTTATCTTTTCTGCCTTAATCTTCTGTACTCTGCATTCTCTAACTTCATTCTCTCCAACCTCTTGCAGCTTTCTTATTTTCTTCAACTCTCTTCAATTCTGCTGCACACTCTCTTCTTCTCTCACTCTGTTTTCGTCAACCTTCTCCCCTTGGATATTACCCTATTTTATACAAAAAGGCTTCATGGCTGTATGGCTGTTTGTATTCTACTGGGAATTCGAAATGGACAGCCATGTCTCTTTGCCTTCTGCCTTCTCATCTCTTTTATTCGCTCATTCAGAAAATATAACTGTAGGTATCACTTTAGCATTACAGTGGGAATTTTGTTTTTCCTCCGGAGACTTGCCAGTGCATCACAAACAATAAAACAATTAAAACATTTACATTCGAATTACAATGTGAACTCCAGCTCAACTCATTTAGTCTTTTGAATCGCTACGCATTTGTCTTTTCTTTGGCTGTCATTGTCTTTTCTGTGACTGTGTTTTATCTCCTTTCAGCTCTGTTTTCTTTTCTGTCCTCTGTGGGGGTGTAATTGCTGCATACGTGTAACTGAGCCTTTAAATATAAAAAATGTAATTGTTGTCTTTTAAATCAGGGCAATTCCAACCCTTTTCATGCCACAAGTATCTTGTTGATGTGGCGAGTTCCGTAGGCCGGAACATACATATATTACAATTGTATTATATTGATAATCGCCCTCCCCTTAAGCTGAGGCCCGTGGATCTACAGACCACACGGCTTATTTGCCGATGCGATTGGAAACTGTTATTTGCCGATGCGATTATGTTAACTCCCCCAGCGATTTTCGATTGCAATTGATCGCAATCGCAACTTTGAGGTGCAAGACTTATCAATTGCGGTTTATAGACCTGTCGGGTCCGAATTCTCATCGCAATCGCAATTTCCTGTGGGTTACATATTACGCTGCTCTTGTGATCTCCGATTGCGATTTAGGAGGGGTCCCACCATATAAAAACTTCGTTTTTATCTTATAATAATGCGCTTCACTTATATAACAGATAAATATGTATACATTGCCAATGGGTCATGCGATTCCCGGAATAATATTTTTTTATATTATATGTATAACGCCGGTTGGAGTGTGCGATTCTCGGAATTTTATAGCAGCTCTCTGCCTCTGTCTCTGCCTCTGCTGCTTCTGTCACTTAGCCTCTGCCTCTGCCTCTGCTGCTTCTGTCGCTCTGCCTCTGTCTCTACCTTCCGATAACGGTTCTTCACTATGCTTCTATGACTGTTACATTTTGACATTCTTCAGCGCTGCCTCCTTTGCCCGTTTTTGCTTCAGCGCTGCCTCCTTTGCCATAATAACAGCTCTGCTTCTATATTCGCTGCTTCTGCCTCTGCCTTAGCTGCTTCTGCTGCTCGACCTCTGTACCTATATTCTTTGCCTATCTCTGCATCTGCTGCCTTCTTTGCACTACATTTCTCAAGTTCAACTCTTTTGTACATTACGTTGCCTCTGCTTCTATTCACTGTCTCTGCTTTGTCTGCTGCCTCAGTTCCTTATCTGCCTTACTTATTTTGCTGCCTTGCTACCTCTTTGCTTCTTTGCTATCTCTTCTACTTCTTTGACTGATGCTGCTCCTTATTTATCTTTTTCTTGTCTCTGCTACCTCTCTTTTTGCTTCCTCTGCTCCTTGGCTGATGTTTCAGGTGCTCCTCCTTTGTCATCTCCTTTGCCATCAATGACAACATTTCCAACAGGATGATCTAATCCAATGGTCCAGAACCCGCCTCACACCATACCTCCATCAGGCCAGTTTTCTTCCATTCCTCCATGATTTTTACCCGTTTCTTCGCCTACATCCACCTTTTCCATTGCTGCGACACCGTTTCCTCGGCCCTCCAGAGCAATCCTCCTCCACTCCCACTGATTTTCTTAACATGTTTATTGGGTTTTTGCAGGGTTACAGATGGTGAAAACCATTCTTTCCATATAGTCACTGTCATGGTGATACAGGGCGCAGAATGCCATTTTTTCAGAACCGAAGATTGCAGGGAAGACACCTGAGAAGGTTTTAAACGTGTATTTCATTAAAAGATCAGTGTGAAACCCTCTCATAAGCCTCCAGCGCCATTAAAACCTGCATATTCACAGACAGATCAGAAGAGAAGCGACAAAGTGTATCAGTGACAGGATTAATGGATTTAAAGCCTATTATTGAATATTAATGTCATAATCTAGTGTTTAGAGGACGAAGATACAGATTGAAGACCTTGTAAATGATCCAGAAGGCTAATAAGGCCTAAAGCGCATGAAACAAGCCATATCAGTGTTTTCACATCAGCAGAACGTTCTTTCCCAAGAAAGGACAAGTTCCCATAGTGTTTTTAATTCTCCATCAAGTTCTTGAGAAGATCACCACCCTGACAGAAGTCCTAATATTGCCAGAGCATTAGTTACAAAGTATGGAAGGCCTGAAGTCATTTATTTGCCTTACTTTTCCCAGTGTACAAACAGAGTACAAACAGCCAGAAAGTACTTCAAGAACATACCTTTGGAGTCATTATCAGCCTGTCGAAGACCACTAATTCACCCAAAGAGTACTGAAAGTCAATACGGGGATATTAAGACAGAATGGGCTGCAAAAAACACTTCTCCCTCTGTTTTAATGATGAATTTAAGTTCTATCTACCCCTACTGCCACTCTTTCAACTATAAGAACTCATGAAAAATACATGTTGTTGGTTAGTTATCCGTGGATTGTAAGTTGTTTCTTTGAGATAGAGTTCTATGTGTATTAGTTGTAAAATAGGATGGGAGATGATTTCAGAATGATATCAAGCTGTTGGACAATGATGTATGTGACTAGTGTTGCTCTTTAATATGACAAGCATGTTCATTGGATCCTGATCTAAATCAGTGGTGATGTGTTCTATCTTTGTCAATGTTTTCCCTGTGTTATTCATCATATTTCATTTCTCTGATAAGAATTAGTAATCTAGCTTAGGATATATTGCTATAAAGTACCCTAATGCTTCCTTCTCCTCTTATCTTTGATGTTTTCTGCTAATTGTGTAATCTAAGACCAAATTCAAGATAATTTAACTAGTGTAGTAGTTGGTTTTATCCATGCTTGCTGATGTATGAATTTAGAGTCTGTTTTTAGATGTTCTTGTCTAGTTTTAACTTAAAGAACTGGGAAACTGGGAGATTTAGAGTTAGTTCTGTCTCACTAGGGTCCTTTTCCAACATTTTTCATTTCTAAGATCCCTTAAGGTGAATGTCAAAGCAGAGAAGGTTAAAAGTCTTTCTCTGATCTTAGGCTTCACTTTGTGTCAAATCTTAAATGTTTTCTATTATCAGAAGATTTAATCCCATTAGGAGTTTGATCATAAATGGTTAAGGCATGCCTTGTCCCTATATTTGCTCTAAGTGGTCACCTTGGAAGGTTTCCTTGTCATTCACCTTCATTTCCTTATCATTTCATCCCATTACTATCATCTTAAGAGATCCTCCAATTTAGATGACTAGCCCATTTGAAAGCCTTGGATATTGAATTGCAAGTAAACCCTTTTATGACCCCATTGCCCAATGGACTTGTATTTTCTTTGAATTATCTCCCCATTGCTAAAATCCTTCTTTACTCACTTCTTTACCTTACATTGAACCCTTCTTTCATGTTTCCCAACCAAACAACAAACAAACAAACAAAACCCTTGTGCCCTATAACTAGCCTAAGACCTTAAATTGAACCTTAAAGATATATATTTCTTTACCTTATAGAGAGATCCCTCTCTGGATCCAGGAGGGCTAGATCCTGAGATCCCAAAGTGGTTTGATGTTGTCTTATCATTTGGTATTTCCAAATCTGCCAAACCGTAGGAACCACAACAAGTCCTAAGGACAACGAGGAGATCAGGAAACAAGTACAAGAATTCCTGGATAAGGGGTTGATAAGGTAGAGTTTAAGTCCTTGTGCAGTTCCGACAGTTTTAGCTCCCAAGAAAGGAGGAGAGTGGCGAATGTGCACAGATTAGAGAGCCATTAATAAGATTACCATCAGGTATAGATTCCCATTGCCACGAATAGATGACATGATGGACTGCTTAAGTGGAGCAACATGCTTCTTAAAAATCGATCTGAAGAGCGGATACCACCAGATCCGAATCAGACAGGGGGACGAATGGAAAACAACTTTCAAAACTAATGAAGGACTGTATGAGTGGCTGGTGATGCCATTCGGATTAAGTAATGCCCTTAGTACCTTTATGCGTCTGATGAACGAAATGCTGAAAGAGTTCATCAGAAAGTTCGTAATTGTATATCTTGATGATATATTTATTTTCAGTAAGACTAAAGAGGAACATTTCTGACATGTTTGGAGTGTGCTGGAGAAGTTGCAGCAAAACAAGTTGCTGATAAATTTGAAGAAATGTTCTTGTTTCAGAAGGAATTAGTTTATTTTGGTTTTGTGATTGCAGAAAATGAGCTGAAAATGAACCCAAAGAAATTTGCAGCTATTGTTAGCTGGCCATCCCCAAAGAGCCTGTTTGAGGTTCATAGTTTTCATGGGTTAGCAAGTTTCTATCATAAGTTCATAAGGAATTTCAGTGAGATCTGCGCACCTATGTTGGACAAAATCAAAAAGGCAAATCAACCTTTCTGTTGGACTGAAGCGGTAGAAAAAAGTTTCCAGATTTTGAAGAAAAAGATCACTGAAAGACCGATTTTAAGGTTACCTGATTTTAACAAACTATTCCAAGCTCGATGTGATGCTAGTGGTACATCCATTGGGGCCGTACTCAGCCAGGAAGACAAACCGGTCGCTTATTTCAGTGAAAAGTTGAATGAAAGCAGGAAAAAGTACTCGTCTTATGACAAGGAGTTTTATGTTGTCGTCCAAGCACTGAAGCATTGGAGACACTATTTGTTGGGTAATGAATTTGTTTTGTTTTCTGATAATTCTACATTATAGTATGTTATGCAACAGCATAAGCTGAACCATAAGCATGCAAAGTGCGTTGAGTACTTGCAAAGTTTCACGTTTGTATTGAAGCATATCAGTGGACAGGCCAATAAGGTAGAAGATGCGTTGAGT
Source organism: Pinus albicaulis (assembly GCA_034641835.2). NCBI lineage: Eukaryota > Viridiplantae > Streptophyta > Pinopsida > Pinales > Pinaceae > Pinus > Pinus albicaulis. The sequence goes on along the minus strand of CM076569.1, from coordinate 479,521,782 downwards.
GGAAGAGCTTCGCTCTTGCAGGAGAGTACGATACAAGTGCTGGGATTAGAGCACCTGAAGGACTTGTATCAAACAGATGCGGATTTCAAGGAGGCTTATGAAACCTGCCAGAATCCTTTGGTGAGAAATAATAGTCCATGGCTGGACTATAACTTACAGGAGAAACTGTTGTTTAAAGGAGGATAGTTATGTATTCCCGACTATTAAATGAGGGAGAACATCATCCGGGAAAAGCACAACGGAGGTCTTGCCAGACATTTTGGCATTGATAAGACCTTAGATCAGCTCAGTCACTTTTATTACTAGCCGAAGATGCGAAGGGATGTGTAGCGATTTGTAACCAGATGTAAAGTGTGCCAGTTGGCGAAAGGACACAGTCAGAATACGGGACTCTACACACCACTGCCTATTCCGAGTAGACCGTGGGATTTAGTCAACTTGGACTTTGTCTTAGGTCTACCCAGAACACAGCGCGGTTATGACTCTGTGATGGTGGTAGTGGATCTGTTTTCAAAAATGGCACATTTCATTCCTTGTAAAAAAACTAGTGATGCCACTCACGTAGCACACTTGTTTTTCACGAAGATTGTCAGACTACACGGTTTGCCTAAGTCCATTATTTCCCACAAGGATGTGAATTTCACAAGACATTTATGGCGTACCCTGTGGAAAAAGTAGGACACGCGATTGAACTTCAGCTCCGCTTATCACCCACAGATTGATGGGCAAACAGAGGTGGTGAATAGAAGCTTAGGAAACCTACTACGGAGTTTGATTGGAGAAAATTCACGAATGTGGGATCGTGTACTTACCCAGGAAAAATTCGCTTACAATGATTCACCATATCAAAGCACATGATACAATCCTTTTCAGATATTGTATGGCATGCATCCTCGTGGAGTGCATGAGTTACAAGATTTGGGACAGTTGGAAAGGAGGAGTGCTGAGGGGGAATATTTCGCCAAAACAATGAATGACCTACATGAGCAAGTAAAATCCAAGTTGCAGGACAGCAGTCAGAGGTATAAGCAACAAGCATATTTAAAATGGTGGGAGGTACAGTTTCAGCTGGGAGACGATGTTCTCGCACATTTACGCAAAGAAAGGTTCCCTAAGGGTGAGTACACAAATTAAAGTTTAAAAAAATTGGCCCTTGCAAAATTCTGCGTAAATTCTCTGCAAATGCCTATGAATTACAGCTACCCCCAGGAATAGGCATATCGCCTATCTTCAACATGGTAGATTTGTTTCCATACACTACCAGTCTTGAAGACGACAGTACGACACTGTCATAACGGGACGCCTCTTGAGATTGAGAGAATTCTCGACACACAGGTGGCCAAGCGAACTCGCAGAAAAGAGTACCTCCAGTACCTTGTCAAGTGGAAGAACTGTCCCATTGAGGACAGTTCATGGCTTGATGCGGCCCAGATACAGCATGCAGGATATTCAGTGGAGGAGATAGGAAACGGAGCCATGAATTTTTGTCACCTCGGGACCCTGATGCAGAAGAATCCAGCTCAGGGTGAACAAAAATAAAGTGTTTTTGTCTCACAGATTTACAGGTCATCGTACCTAAGTTTTTTCTTTTTAATTTCCTTAATTTATAGGATTAAAGACTTAACAACAAAGTTACATTTTTATTTCATTATATTTTTCTTTTAATTATTGTTTTACAATTAAGTACAGAATTTAGGGAACATAAATTAACAGTTACCTAATGTAACCACTTGTAACTATTGACAGTTCTAAAAACTGTTTAACAAACCATACAAAAAGAGAAAATTGAGACATTGTAAGGTTGATTTCCATCATAGCAGAGGAGACAAATAAAATCATTCAGGAGATTTTGTAAAACCATATGAAATTCATCTGCAATTAGATACAATTTCTTTTCATTTTCATGATAAATTGAATGCATGTACAAACATAGCAAGAACTGGCAAAGTAAATTGTTTTCACAGGTGTTGGAGTAATCACAGAATTAACAAGCCGAGACATTCACCAATGAGAAGAGATCTTCGATTTAAGAAATACACCGAGAATCATAACCAAGAGGATGCACAAAACAATCACAGGTATTCATCCAATTGAAACAACAGACTTTCATTTTCGAACATTGTCAAAATAGTTTTGTTTTACAAGTATCAAAAAATATATTACATGTCGAATTAAAGGACCAGGTTTGAAACCCAATATAGACATTATACTACCAGTACCGAATACCTGAACTGGAGATAAAGAAAAAAACAAAACCTCGACTGAAGAATCAAGTGCGTGACTACATATAGACCCCAACCCATTTACAAACAAAGAAGCATCGGTAACAGACCATTAACAGAGAAATATACATAAAGAAAATTAACAGGGGAGTTGAGGCTCATAACTGAAAGAAACCCCAACTACCAGAAGCGACCAAAGGAAAATACCCTACCCGTTTGGGTCAACAAAAGTGGAGTCGAAGACCATGTTTGGAGAAACCAAGGAGTCACCTGCAAGGAGAAAGACCCATGTGTTAAAATCTGCAAAGGAATAAAAAAAATAAACCCTGAACCAGAGAAAGGAACGAAGAGGGTTTGTAAGCTTGGCTTACCAGTAGAGCAGCATTGAACCGAAGGAGGGATTCGACCGGTCACCAGTCAGCAAGGGAGCCTACTCACGAGGAGAAAAAATCTTTAGTATAACCAGGAAAAAATAATCAAAGAACTGAAGCAAGGAAGGAAGACTTGCCATTGTGAAATTGACAAGTTGAGGTCGAATGTCGAGTCCCCTGATGGCTGCGACCTGATACAACACAGACAAGCAACCAGTTAATCAACAGACTACTTACAGTGAGCGGATAAAACAACACCGGAGCGAAATCATTCAAGAAATTACAAACAAAAATAACGCCCATAAAACTTTCATGGCGAAGAAACCCTGTTACAGACAATGGAGAAATAGACCTCGAAACCCTCGAACTCATTAGCAGAGCGAGAAAAACGAACAGAGTTATCATATCAACGGAACTCAGCTAGCAGGATAGAGCCACAGTTAAAGATTGCATGAAGCACCAACAGATAAAATTAGAGCCGTGACCATAGAGAGGTCAAAGGGCCACAAAGAACCAGGCCATTACACCCATAGAGAACTAGTCGAAAGAAACCCTCGCAACCACCGAAAAGAAAAGGAGAAAATGCCAAATGAATAGAGTAAAGGCACGTAACTAAGGAGGGAGAAAAAATTTCGAGGACGGGACAGGTGTCCTCCTCACACCTTTCACAAGGACAAGTCATCAATCGACAATTTAAAACATATCAATTGCAAAATCACAAAAATATGATAATCACCATCACAACATTAATAATATTTTAATTATTGATTGAGCGCAGAGTTTAAGAAGGGCTGGTCCCATCACTCAGTGCTGGAGTTGAGGGGGGCTTGCATGCCTAGGGAACCAAAAGGAGAAGCTGCTGGCTGGGCAATGGAAGCTAAAGAGGGATCATGAGCACTGTCAAAATTCCTGTGTGTGTTGTCGCGATGCAAGCGAGCACAGAGTGCTCCTTTATCACTGCCACGTCGTGGCTTTTGGCGTTGGTGAGGGGCCATGGTGCTACAATTGAGCAAGGTGGCGAGGCGAGGGTGAAGACGCAAAGGGTGGGTGATGCTAGGAGGAAGAGCCGAGATGGCGAGGAGAAAATGCAGAGTGAAGGCACATCGTGAGAAGATTATGCTTGAAGGAGGGGACAAGAGACAACTTAAATTCCCGAGCATCAAGTGGAGAGCCCGAGTTAAGGCGTTAGATGGCATTAACTACCTCAGGTGACAGCGCGGAGGTTTGGATCTAGTTGCATGACAGACAGTGGTATTCTTGAAAGTGGCATTAAATTGCCAATTGGTGCGATGAGGAGCTCGCAGCTAGGCATGGCGCCGTCGGTTCAGGCTATGGTGCGTCATGTGCATTCGTGGGAGGTTGAGCCATGCGAGAGTCATGAGTGCTGGAGGGCTCACACAAAATTTCACCCGTCGAGAGTCTTTTTTTATTTTTTTATGTTAATTCAAATTAATTTGTAATATTTCTTTTAATTTATTTTGTAAATCCTTTATAAAAATGGTTTTCAAATTTTATGAAAAAAGTTAATTTTTTTTTTTTAAAGATTGTTTTTATAAAAAAAATTAATATAATTGTGTATACACCAAAATCATTTTTACCAAAAATCTAGTAATTTAAATTGAATATACAATTATTTAAAAAAATAATTAATTAATTAATGAAACTCATATGTATAGTTATATATAACAAATTACACAAAAAGGCATATGTTTACAAATAATTTTTTTATTCAATTTAAATTTATGAAACTAAAATTTATATGATATATTTTAATGGGGCACTCTAACTTGAAGTTGAAATAGTCTTTTTGCCAATACAATTTCAAGCAAGATTGTAATTTTTTTTATTTATGAATGCATATATGGGGCCATGAGAAACCCCTCGGGCACTCAAATTCTATAGATTAAACAACTTTAACTCAAGTTTAAAAAAATATTTAGTCTAACTTATAGATGAAATTTCCTTTTTCAGACTCATTTTTCTAGTTAATTCTAATCAAAATCCAAGAGAGATTTTAAAAACTTGATTTTAAGTTTTTTAATCTATAGAATTCAAGTTCCCTTTGGATTTTTTAGGTTACTAAATCCATTTATACATTCAAGAATGTATTTTAAATAACAAAAAATGACAATCTTGCTTGAAATTTTTAAAAATTAAATGATTCATTAAGTGTACTTTTTAAAATTATCAACATATAATTAAAAAAAGGAAGAAAATGAATAAATACCGATTAAATTTAAATATTACCTTGGAAATTAACATTTAATATATATGTTTACTTACAATTAACTATCATTTATTATAAGCATTTTTATTTATTGTTTATATCTAGATAAAAATCGTTTTGTGCATTGAAATTATGACAATTTTTAATAAATATTATTTGAGTGTTAAAAAAGACAAAATTATTATGAAATAGGATTTAACCCAAAACTTAAAATCTAAACTTGAAAATTAGCTCACTTGGTTTAAAGCACTTTTGTTATTGGTTCAATTCTCTCATACTCTCAATCACTTCATGTGGTTGAACTAACAATTTCTGGGGATGTAAACTTAATAATAATAATAATAATAATAATAAATTTAAAATTTGCACAAATTAGAAAGAAAGTGACTGCATAAAATATGCATTATTTTACAATAAGTAGAAAAATTGGATATAAATTACATAATTGAAAAAACAAAAACAAAAAAACAAATTAAAAATATAAAATTTGCACAAATAGGAAAGAAAATGACTACATAAAATATAATTTTTTTACAATAAGTAAAGAAACTAAATGCACTTGTTTGTACACATTTTTATCTAATTTTTTTGAAGTTCTCTAATCCTCATCTTATTTATTACAAATAAACAAGTAACTAGAGAATTTTATACCCTCTAACATAGATTTTAAAAGCCCAAAATTCACCTGAGATGAATTTACACTAAAATGTGCATAACCCAAAGCGACATTAACTTGACTCTACTAAATAATGTCTCTCCAATTCTAAAAATTTTAAAATTTGAATCCTCACATCACAATTAATTAATTTCAAAATTTTAAATTAAATCTTACAAATCCCATTAAAATTTATAAATAATATTAAAATTAATGAAAAATTAAATGCATATCAATGATTAGGATGAAAATCATTGAAAAAATTAGTTGTCCTAATCACATAGAATCAAAGCATTTAACATCTCATGATCCCTAATTTTTTTCCTTATGTAATGAAAGATATCTGCCTTGATCACATCAAACCTAAGTTTTTTACATTTTTGGATATATGGCTTTGGTCCAATGTGATCAAGCCATTGATTTTTCATTAAAACCAACTCTCTTGATAACATTGAATCAAAGTCGTTCCCATTTCCCAAGAGCAAGCTTTGGGTGGATGTGATCAAATACTATTGGTTTTTATGAAAAATTAACAAAGGCCTTGAAGAGATCAAACCGAAGCCATCTACCTTTCTCGATATATGGCTTTGGTCCAATGTGATCAAAGTCATTAATTTTTCATTAAAACCAAATGTCTTGATGACATTGAATCAAAGCCCTTTGCATTTCCGGAGAATAAGCTTTAGGTCTATGTGATCAAACATTGTTGGTTTTTATGAAAAATCAACAACTTTGACCACATTTGACCAAAGCCATTCACATTTTCTTTGAAATGGCTTTGATATGATGTGATCAATGTCTCAAATTTTTCATTAAGACTAATGGCCTTGATCACATTTGACTAAAGCTAGTTCTAGGGAAATATGAAAGACTTTGATTAGATGTGGTCAAGTTCTTATCGAAATAGTGTTCAACCTGAGATGTTTTTTGCGGAAAGACATTGTAATTACTTCTGGAAAGATGAGAAAGAAAGAAAGAAAATGTTAACGTCCACAAGGCTAAAGATATCCCATACGACCTTTTTTAGAGTGAAAAACTTGAAAAAATATATACACCTAAGAGATTTAATCATCTTCAAAATGAATCTATATTGGTTCTATATATGTATAAAGCATGTGTAAATTTTCATTTTTAAAATTTTATTTTTGAATGCATAAATGGATACATTGCCTTAAAAGTTTACTTGAACACTTGGATTGTGTAAAGTGCACCACCTAAATTTGCAATTCCCACAAATTTTTGGGAGAGAAAATTTAAATTTACATTTAAAACTGGAATTAATGGCTCCAAGAAAATGACTCAAATTAATTTAAAATTTTTAAAAGGAGATAGCTAAAATTCTAAAACAAACCTCCTTCTTTATGTTGATTGCACAATATCCTAGAATCTAAAAGTTACTCTAGTGAAAGATGCTCTTTATTTAATAGCATTATCAACATACACTTACTTTAGTCATTTTCTCTGTGGAATTACATTTTTTGTGGGCAAGTGCCCAAGAAGACCTATGGTAATGTTTCTCCTCATTACAATGCATGTTATAGCTAATTGGATAAAATATGTATATAAAATTTTGACATAGTAATTTGATTGGAAAAAACTGATTTAGTTATGTGGTTCTAGACTATTGCAAACCTAAACACATTTCTCTCCCCTCCATCCTCCACCCTTAAAGTTATTATTTTTCCTTTGCTGCAACATTATAGCAATGACATCATATAAATGTTCAATTCCTTCCGTATATCTTAACACCTTTAAACACAATTGCTAGTTTTAATTAATAAAAAACAATTTTAAATTAGTCCCTAACTATTTATTATTAAGTTATCTTAAAAAAACAACTAAATAATTATAATTGAATTACTTCATATATATATAATATATATAGCTGAATTCGAAACTTCACTTTCATTACTTAACTTTGAAATAAACTGACTAATCAATCATGTTTCTAGATTCCAAACAAATCGAAATAATTTAATTAACTTCTAAACAACTTAAAACTTCCTGAAATGTCGGGTGTTTACACAATTAATAAAGGTTGTGATGTCACTGTACATGTCAAGTGTCTACATATTTTTAATTAATGGAGAAGGTGGCGATGTCACTGTACGGATATATTCACTAGTCTCGGAAATTAAGAGTCGATGGAACCTGGTCATGTTCTCGGGAATCCTCGAGTTCAAGAAGCAGACCGATTAACAGTAAATTATTAACATCCATGAGGCCGAAATAGCTGTTTGGGTCAGGTCTGGAATTAAAATTGTTGGCGTTTGGTAAAGAGTTTGGTTTTTTAGGTAAGGAAACAGTGTCATGATTAAGATTTAGGGAGGCATTTTGTAGAAGTGAAAGTTTATTTGTACTATCATTTTGAAGTGATGTAATGTTTTTTTAATCAACTTACATTCTGGATGACAATCGTTCTTTTAGAAAGCTAATTTATCCCATTGTGATTTAAAAAAATTGATTAGTTTAACCAAAAACACGTATGGGACTGAGAATAGCATTGTTTTGGACACTTCACTTTTTGCAGAAAAATTGAGTAGTTTAACCAAAAAAACCGTATGGGACTTGTTTTGGACACTTCACTTTTTGCAGAGCAGAGTGTATATAGTTTTTCGTACCTTATGTTTCGTCCACCGGACCTGGTACTGTGCAAATACATTTAATGAAGATACAGAGAAATCATGTGGTTGCCATCCAAGGTATTTATTTTAACATTCATAACAAGTACATCGTAGTTTAAAAATTTACAGAATAATTTAGAAATTTTAGTAAAATTTCGAAAAATTTTGGTAAAGAATTTTCAGAATTTTGTTTACATTGGCAATTATCTCAAGCCAGCAAGCACTACAGATTACATCACAGATCAGTTTGGGGTAACAAATAGAGTTGTCTATAGTGGTGGAGGAATTGTCTGGACGGCCAAAACTAGCTAGAATCTGGGCAAAAAAAATTTAAGATATCTTGTACCATCTAAAACACTCAAAATATTGAAGTTTGATAACTATAACTTCTATTTACAAAAATCATTGCGGGATTTTCTTAAAATCTTACCAAAATTTCCATAATTTTCAGGGAAAAAAACCTTCTAATTAAACTACTGCATAACAAATGACATAAAATTAATAAACTTCTTACCTTTTTAATTAAGATATCATGTTTAATGTTATTATGATCTATGGATTTTATTTTATTTTTATTTTCTTTACTTTGGTATGGTTTTTTCATTGTTAAAAAATTCGTAAAAATTTATAAGAATTTATTAGAATTGTAAATTCCAGGCTATTTTTAGACCGATCTCCTAAAAATATGGAAGTCAAATATTATTTACCCTTAATAATATTTTGACTATAAACAGCAGTTTACTCTCTTGGCGCACTTCAGTTTGAGTCATGGAGGTGGCTCATGCAACTGACACAAGGAATCACGTGGTTCCCAGGGTTTGATGGCATCTTGCATGGTTGGCTTCAGTTAGACTTCAGTGGCAGGAGTTTTGGAGGAGTTAACGGGACAAGTAGTGGAGTTGTGTTCTGTTTGTTTTAGTTGAACTAGTTGGGATTAGTTAACTAACTAATCAACTAGATATGAGTGGAGTAAATTAAATAATATTTAATTTACTAAATATTAACTCATTAGTCAACTCAAGAACACTTCAATTCACTACAGTGCATGATCAGTTCAGTGAAGACCAGTGAAAGAGATAGATGAAAGGGTAGAGTTAGCTATCAGTTGTAACTATACTGTTGCTATTTGCAACACATAGATAGGTGGAGTAAGCTATGAGTATTGCAAAGTTTAGGCCGGTGGTTTATCTATATAAGGAGGCCATCACCTAGCATTAAAATACGCAATCAAGGTTGGCTATCAAGTGGCTAAGGATTGGAGCAAGTGATTTGCTAGATCTAGCTCGATAGTGTGTAGCATGGGAGGTAGTGCATGAGAGCTTGTGAAGAGTTTTTGTACTATGATTGTTACATGATTTCTCCATTATAATATACACAATAGCTGCGGGGTTTTCAGCTATAGGCTTTCCCCATACATACTGAGTTAATGTGTGATTGATTTGATGTAAGATTGCTTCTATGTTATTTTCCGCATGTGACAATTAATTGTAGAAGAGGGTTATGTGTTATGCATGCAATTCGAAATTGATGATGATCGTGTTAATCTTCATTGAATAAGTGATTTATTCAAATAATTTCTACATGGTATCTAGCCTAATTAATTGTCATGGGGTCTACTACTCAATTGCAACCATTTACGTAGCAATTTATGAATATAGCCTCCCATATTCATCCTTCTTTGTAAGGTGAAAGATCTCGGGTAAATGCTCCTTGCAAATAATCTCTGATTTGGAAATAATTTGTTTTCAAGTATAGATCTAAGTGATAGAGCTTCGAGTTTGAAATTTAATTTGCGTAAGGTTGTTCTTCTTATGCTGCAGAAAGATGTCTTCTTTCAATGGTTTGCGACTCGAATATGCTCTTGAAGGCAGTTCGAACTATGTTGCATGGAAGGATCGAATGGAAGCAGTGTTAGAAGATAATGGTCTGAAGGAGTTCGTGGATGCGGATGTCCCAAAGCCCACTGATGCAGCTTTGGCCGATGCATGGCAAAAGAAGATCGCGAAATGTCGAAGGATCCTGTTGGAGGGCGTCAAGGATCATATTGTATCCATCCTGCATGGAAAGGCTACTCCATATTTAATGTGGAAAGCTTTGACGGATCTATTCCAGAAGAAGAGCGACCAAAGGAAGCTGGTGCTCAAAGATAAGCTCAGGACCATCAAGATGGAGAAGGGCGACAGCATCGCCAAATACCTCACGAAGTTCACTCAGTGCAGAGATGAGCTGGGAAGTGTGGGGGTGGTTGTCAAAGTTTCACTGATTGCATGCTTAGTTTCAAGTATGTTGGGATCGGTGTGGTTCTTGGACAGCGGTGCGTCATTTCATATGACGGGAGATCGGGAGTTGTTCTCAGATCTGGAGGACAAGGATTTGGGCATGCACATCGAGATGGGCGATGACGGTAGATACAGTGCGACTGGTATCGGTACCGTATCCTTTCAGAGGGAGTCTGGTAAACCCTTTGTCTTAAAGGATGTTATGCATGTACCTGGATTAAAGAAGAACCTGATTTCAGTAGCGATGTTGGAGGATAAGGGTTATGATGTGGTCTTCAGCGAAGGAAAAGCCTTCCTGCGCAGTAAGACTACTGGAGAGACCCGGAAGATAGGGGTTCGAACTCGGAACCTTTATCAGTTGCAGGTAGATGACTGCGCAGCTATGGCATGCAAGGCTGGAGATGTGGTGAGCCGGGATGATGAGGGCGAACTATGGCACAAGAGATTGGGCCATCTTCACCATGGAGCTTTGAAGATTCTGCAGCAGATTTCTACTGGACTTCCTAAGGGCACCCTTGCGCAGTCAGATCAGTGCAAGGGGTGTACTTTAGGGAAGTATGTGAAAGCTGCCTTTCACGAGAAGGATAGTCGCACCACGACCATCCTTGAGAGAGTTCACACAGACGTGTGTGGTCCTTTCTCAGTTGCTTCGACAGCAAAGCACAAGTATTATGTGATCTTTGTTGATTATTTCTCTCGAAAGTGCCGGATCTTCTTCATGCAGAAGAAGAGCGATACATTCGCGAAGTTCTGTGAGTTTAAAGCACTGGTCGAGAAGGAGTCGGGGAAGAAGGTGATTGCTCTAAGGAGTGATAACGGTGGTGAATTCATCTCGGCTGAATTCAAGGAGTTCCGCAGCGCAGAAGGGATTCGGAGAGAGCTCATCGCACCCCATAACCCACAGCAGAACGGGGTGGCTGAGCGGAAGAACAGAACGATCGTGGGTGCTGCACGGGCGATGTTGCATGATCGGGGCCTACCCCTTCACTTGTGGGCTGAGGCATGCAATACAGCAGTGTATGTGCAGAACCGTTGTCCTCACAAGGTTCTTGGCATGAGTACACCAGAGGAGGCTTATTCTGGCAAGAGGCCCGATATTTCCCATTTGCGGATTTTCGGATCTCCTGTCTACATGCATGTGACGAAGGATGCGAGAAGGAAGCTGGATCCAACTGCTGAAGTTGGAATATTTGTGGGGTACACCGATACACCTCACAACTATCGGGTGTATGTGCCAGACAGTCGCAAGACTGTTGTGCGACGGGATATAAAATTCCAGGAGGAGAAGGCCATGCAGTGTTCGCTTGAGAGGGAGCTACATTTGCATGCAGATGAGGAGCTGTTAGTTCCTAAGGAGGAGCTTCCGGATGTGGATCAGCCACAAGAGGAGGTTCAGGAGGTGGAAGAAACCACCCATGCAGCGCCAACCATCAGAGGGCGCATGCGCACTACAGAAGCTGAGCGACTGGCTCGGGATGCAGAGAAGGTTGTAGGACCACCTACAGCACAGCGCAGACAGAGACAGTCACCGGATCGGTACACTGGATACATGGCTCTTATGAGTCAATGTGTTGTGACAGAGCCATCCTCTTTTGAGGAAGCTGTGGAGGAACCCGCATGGGTTGATGCCGTGATCGAAGAATATGATTCGATCATCAGGAACAGTGCATGGGAGATTGTCCCAAGACCGGTTGGGAAATCAGTTGTAGGTTCGCGATGGATCTACAAGGTGAAGCAGGCGGCTGACGGGAGTGTGGAGAAGTGCAAGGCGAGATTTGTCGCCCGTGGCTTCTCACAGATCGAGGGGATTGACTATGAGGAGACTTTTGCACCTGTCGCAAGGTACTCTTCCATACGGACGATCCTTGCTCTCTCAGCGCATATGGGGTGGCACATTCATCAGATGGATGTGAAGACTGCGTTCCTCAATGGAGTTATTGAGGAAGAGGTGTACATAGAGCAGCCTGAAGGTTTTGAGATCTTCAGCAGTGAGTCGCATGTGTGCCGACTCAAGAGAGCACTGTACGGGCTGAAGCAAGCACCTCGTGCTTGGTACACTCGGATAGACAGCTACTTCACCCGGCTTGGATTCTCCAAGAGTGAGGCGGATCCAAACCTGTACCAGATTGTGGTGGAGGGGAAGCTGTTGATCATCGTACTGTATGTAGATGATCTGATTTTGACTGGCGACGAGCAGTTGATACTTTCATGCAAGGAGGATCTTGCACGAGAGTTTGAGATGAAGGACCTGGGCATCCTTCATTATTTCCCGGGATTGGAGATTTGGCAGCGCAGTGGAGGACTGTTTGTTTCTCAGGGCAAGTATGCCCGGGAGATTCTGGAGAGGTTCAACATGCAAGGCTGCAAGCCTGTTGATACCCCTCTTCCCGGAGGTTGGAGGAAGGGAGATGCTACTTCGGAGGAGGTAGTGGATGCCACTGTCTATCGACAGTTGGTGGGGTCGTTGATGTATCTGGTCAATACTGACCCGGGAGAAAGCTATGCAAGCGCTAACTGCCTTCGCAAGCTATGGTTAAGCCTACCAAGCTCTTTTGGAAGGCCAGGAAAGCATGTATTTGCGCTATATTGTAGGCATATTCTGATATGGTCTATGGTAATGATACAGAGGGGATGGAGTGAAATCCTTCGGTTTCACCGATGCATTGGGCAGGAGTCCAACTGACCGAAGAGCACTCGGAGAGCTTCGCATTGGGTCGACAGCGCTCTCTGGTACAGCAAAGAAGGTAGATCCGTGGCACTCAGTTCACCAGAGGCCGAGTACATGGCAGCTAGCTTGGCTGCATGCGAGGCTATTCGGATGAGGAAGATCCTCGCAGGTTTGTTCAGGTTGCATTTGGAGCCTACAGTGATCTACTGTGATAACCAGAGCTGCATCAAGCTCTCGGCCAATCCAGTTTTTCATGATAGGTCCAAACATATCGACATCAGGTACCATCACATCAGAGATTGTGTTCAGCGGAGGATCATGATGCTTTCATATGTTCCCACGGAGGATCAGGATGCCGACATCCCGACGAAGGCGCTCACCAGGAGCAAGTTCGAATTCCACAGAGGCAGGATAGGGATTGCAGATAATCCATATCTTGCTGAGAGGGAGTGTTGAGAATGCAGCAAGATGATGGAGCTTAGTGAAATGAAGTCGCCTTCACTAAGTGGGCCCGCAGGCAAATTCTCGCGCAAAGTCTATTTTTAGACTATGTCTATTTTTAGACATACGGAGCATAATTTGGGAATTCTACTTGGAGATTCTTGATGGATGCGACATGTCGGTAAAAATAGATGAGACCCTATTTTTTAGGACCCAGGCTATTTTTAGACTGATCTCCTAAAAATATGGAAGTCAAATATTATTTACCCTTTATAATATTTTGACTATAAACAGCAGTTTACTCTCTTGGCGCACTTCAGTTTGAGTCATGGAGGTGGCTCATGCAACTGACACAAGGAATCACGTGGTTCCTAGGGTTTGATGGCATCTTGCATGGTTTACTTCAGTTAGACTTCAGTGGCAGAAGTTTTGGAGGAGTTACCGGGACAAATAGTGGAGTTGTGTTCTATTTATTTCAGTTGAACTAGTTGAGATTAGTTAACTAGCTAATCAATTAGATATGAGTGGAGTAAATTAAATAATATTTAATTTACTAAATATTAACTCATTAGTCAACTCAAGAACACTTCAGTTCACTACAATGCATGATCAGTTCAGTGGAGACCAGTGAAAGAGATAGATGAAAGGGTAGAGTTAGCTATCAGTTGTAACTATACTGTTGCTATTTGCAACACATAGATAGGTGGAGTAAGCTATGAGTATTGCAAAGTTTAGGCTAGTGGTTTATCTATATAAGGAGGCCATCACCTAGCATTAAAATACGCAATCAAGGTTGGCTATCAAGTGGCTAAGGATTGGAGCAAGTGATTTGCTAGATCTAGCTTGATAGTGTGTAGCATGGGAGGTAGTGCATGAGAGCTTGTGAAGAGTTTTTGGACTATGATTGTTACATGATTTCTCCATCATAATATACACAATAGCTGGGGGT
>CM076569.1:479434656-479507246 GCA_034641835.2 Pinus albicaulis | reverse complement strand
CCAATCAACAGGTAAATCCAAGTAGAAGATTTCATGATCGCATAAATTTCTTCTTCAATGGACAATGTTTCTCATGTCACAATTTTGGTCATAAAGTTGTTCAATGTGTTGCATATAAAACTATCATGACTAGAGAAGCAAGAAATAAAAGGATTGAATTTGAGAAGAATACCTATAACAACTTTTATCCTCTTCTAAATGAAGTTGAATGTGCTTATTGCAATAACTTTGGGCATGAAGAATCTGAATGCAGGAGCAAAGTTCAGCCAAAAGAGCATTTTCCTTCAAGATCCAAAGTATAGAAAAAGAAGGAATTACAGGTTGAAAATTGTGGCATAGCATTATTCGCAGAAGGTGAAGAAAATCAATGGTACATTGATAGTGGATGCTCAAGACACATGATAGGTGACAAACACAAACTTCTTGCATATAGTGCTCTAGAAAAGGAAAAGAAAGTTACATTTGGAAATGATAATCCTGCTGTAATTAAAGGAAAATGGTCTGTGTTTCTAAAAGAAAAGGTGACGGCTAATGATGTCATGTATGTGGATGGCTTAAGGCATAACTTGCTAAGTGTAAGTCAAATGTGTGATCAAGGAACCGAAGTTGTCTTTAGTTCAAAAGAATGTGTTGTTCGTGATCTTGATACAGGCAGAAAAATTATAAAAGGGAAAAGAACTCCAAGAAACCTGTATGTGTTGAAGAACTGCAAAGAACAATGTTACTTGAGTCAATCTTCAGAAAATTGTCTATGGCATAGAAGGTTGGGGCATCTAAGCTTCTCTCAAATCAACAAATCAAGCAGACTTAATGCTGTTCGTGGTCTTCCCAATATTACTCTACCTGAAAGTATCATATGCAAATCTTGCCAATTCGGAAAGCAGACCAGAGTGCAATTTAATGCCAAGGAAGGATCATCAAGTAGGCCTCTTGAACTCATTCATACTGACATATGTGGACCTATGAGGAAAAATTCACCTCGTGGTGAACAATACTATATCTTATTTATTGATGATTTCTCTAGAATGTGTTGGATTGGGTTGCTTAAACACAAAGATGAAGCATTTGAGAAATTTCAGATCTTCAAGGCTCTGGTTGAAAATGAATTAGATCTAAAACTCAAATTTCTTAGATCTGATCGAGGAGGAGAATATACTTCAGAATAATTCCTTGAATTTTGTGAACAACAAGGCATAAAAAGACAGTTCTCTGTAGCTGGCACTCCACAACAAAATGGCGTAGCAGAAAGAATGAATAGAACAGTTCAACAAATGGCTAGAGCTATGCTTGATGATTCTAGAACACCTGACACATTTTGGGGAGAAGCAGCACATACAGTGGTAAACATTCTCAACAAGGCACATGTTCGTGTAAATAGTGACAAAACTCCATATGAACTCTGGTATGGTAATTCTCCATCTGTGAAGAATTTTAGAGTTTTTGGAAGTAAATGCTTTATCAAAAATAATGATGAAAAACTTGGCAAGTTTGAACCTAGAGCAGATGAAGGAATACTTCTTGGTTACTCCTCCACAAGTAGAGCTTATAAATGTTACAATAAAAGACTGCGGAAAATTGTTGAATGTATTGATGTTGTTATTGATGAGTCTCCTGCAGCCCCAAAAGAAGAAAAACAGATAACAAATGAAGACGATGGCGACTTATGCCCTTCCACATCAAATAGCAATGATATAAACAGTGAACCCAATGAAGAACCTGAAGATGATTTATCTGAAAAGCTCCATCCAGATATGTTCAAAAGAATCATCCAGAATCTCAAATTTTGGGAGATAAAGGAGCAGGAGTACAAACCAGAAGGACTCTTGTGGTATGGGATCTTCTAGATATCTGGCATTTCTATCCACTATTGAACCACACAATGTCAATCAAGCTAGCAAAGATGAATGTTGGGTTCAAGCCATGAATGAAGAGCTTGATCAAATTGAGAAGAATCACACTTGGGAATTAGTACCAAGACCTCATAACAAAAATGTCATTGGAACTAAATGGATATTCAAAAACAAGTTAAATGAGAATGGGGATGTTTTAAGAAACAAAGCTAGACTTGTTTGCAAGGGGTATACTCAACAAGAAGGTATAGACTTTGAAGAAACTTTTGCTCCTGTAGCTAGACTTGAAGCCATAAGAATGTTTCTTTCTTTTTCAAGTTTTCAACAAATCAAAGTTTATCAAATGGATGTTAAATCTGCCTTTCTCAATGGTGATCTAGAAGAAGAAGTTTATATAGAACAACCGAAAGGATTCATTTTGGGAAATGATGAAAATCTTGTTTGTAGACTTAAAAAGGCTCTATATGGTCTCAAACAAGCTCCAAGGGCATGGTATTATCGTCTTGACAAATAACTTCATCAACAAGGATTTTCAAAGGGGTCTGCTGATAGCAACTTATACACAAAAATTGAAAATGATAAACTATTGATTGTAGTTGTATATGTTGATGATATCATTTTTGGGAGTAACGAAGAATCTATGAGTCAAAAATTTTCTTTTGTCATGCAGCAAGAATTTGAAATGTCCTTACTTGGGGCACAGTTTCAGGGGGAGCATTAGCCTTGCTGAGTGTAATACATTGTTGGCATTATGATGATTCTGAAATGTGATCTCTTTCTTGAGGTCTTTTTGGTAGTGGTCATAAAAATTCATATTTGTAATTTGATGAAAAGGTCATGATGAGACCTATGATGTAAAATTGTAATATTCAGTCATGTAAGGACTTGTTCAAATTTGTAAACCCACTTGGTTGGGTAGTTGAGTCAAAATGTGTAAATCCACTTGGTTGGGTAGTTGAGTCAAAATGTGTAAACCCTCTTGGTTGGGTACTTGAGTCACATATGGTTGGATCTTTGATGTAAGTATGAGTCATAGAGTCATGTACTTCATTGAAAAATATGTTTGAACATTCAGCATGAACTCAGGGGGAGCATGGTAACTTCAGTGCACATCAGATCTACAACGCTCTTCTATCTACATGAGGAGAAAACAACCTTGTGTTGGTTTTGATCCGCCCTTTTCCCTTGATGTCAAAGGGGGAGAGTGACATGGTGTTTGAATAAGGGAGAATATCATTATGCTTAATGTATCTATCTGTTGTGGTGATCAAACACCATCGTGGTTGCCATCAAGTCCAAAGGGGGAGATTGTTGGCAATATGATGCAGAGTGTTGTCCTTGATGGCAACCCACTTGATGAAGATGATGGCAACCTACTTGATGAATTTGTCCTTAATGCTTGATGAGTTTATTAATGATGTAAATCTGATGTTCTACAAGTAGCTCAGAAGTACCAGAGAAAGAAATATCAGTAAGGGCTAGAACAATGATGAAAAGTGTGTGTCACAAAGCATACACGGGTTTGTTTAGGAGAAGTAGCGTATGCACGCGGAAAAGTACGTGCCAAGTCACGTATGCCCTTTTGCGCTCCAAATTTAGAATACCAAGGGGTGTTACCATGGTATTGACCCATTGTATTGAGCGCTTGATTATCTATCTGGTCCTGTCCAGGAATACCATCGGAAGTGGTGTGGTTTTGACTCATGGTATTGAAAAAGGCTAATCCTATATAAGGAGAAGAATATCATTGTGCAAAGGTGTGCATATGTCTGGGCTTTAAATGAATAATTCACTCTGAAGTTTATCTGTATGGTTGAACTCTGTTCTTAATCGATAGATCTGAATCTATGATGCACCTATGAATATGATGAAGGTTCAAAATCTCTAGATCTGGAAATGATGAATCTCTAGGATGATCTGAAAAGAAGTATTGAAGACCTGGTGCAAATATGTTGAAGAAGTTGAAGAAATATGGGTAAGTTGATAGATCTGGTCTGTTCTGCAAAGTTTATCTTTTATAGATCTATACGCAGGTTCATTCCATAAAAAGCGCGTGTATACGCGGATCTGTTTAAACAAAGGCGCGTATGGGAAGTTAGGGTTGTTCTGAAAAATGCACAGATGTATACGCGGGTTCGTTTCGTGAAAAGAGCGTATATACGTGGATCTGTTTAAACAAAGGCGTGTATGGTATCTGAACTTATAGTTGCTCAAGGTTGAATGTGATTCTGCATATCTGTTCTGAAGTCTGGGTTATCTCTAATATTCTGGTTACAGTGGTTTCACTGTTCTGTTGGAAGCAATGGGCAAAGTATGATTGTTGATAAGTGAAGGGTTGTATTGAAGCTGTTTGATCCAGTTTGAAAATTGATGAAACGTGGTCTGCAGTGGTGCTGAGGGTCAAAGCCTTTAGTCAGGGGGTTGTAGCTCCCTTCCAGGAGAGGCTAGTAAATGAGAGCAGGGGGTCATAGCTCCCTTCCAGGAGAGGTTGGTAAACGAGTACAGGGGGTTGTAGCTCCCTTCCAGGAGAGGCTGGTAAATGAGAGAAGGTTGTAGCCTTCTGCAGGTGGGTGCCTGCGTGCTGGTATGAGTCTGCGCCAGTACATGGTTGTAAGAAGTTTTCTTTATAATAAATATTGAAGACTGAGATGACGGCAGCGGTGGTTTTCTCCCGAATTGGGTTTCCACCTAAAATCCTGGTGTTCATGTGTGTTGCTTATGTGTGATGATTATTATGTTCTTTCTGCACTTGTTTACTATTTTCTAAAACATCTGATGAATGAATAATGCAATGATCTAAGTTAAGAATTAAATGCATAATTATATCTCTGGACATATGCGAGTTCTGTAAAGGATATCCACGTATATACGCTAGTTGGCTTCAGGAAAGTAGCGTATGGGTTTTTAGAAAGGAAAAAGTAGAAATTTTTATTGTCTGCACTAAATACTGATTCACCCCCCCCCCCTCGCAGTATTTTTCCCAACAAAATCAACCAATTTCTTGATCAACGATGTTTATTTTAGGGTTTATAATATTTACGTTAGGGTTTATAATCCCTTTAGTTTTTAATATTAATATCTAGGGTTTATTATTCCCTTGGGCTTATGGTATCAATCATGGTCAATCATGGTCAACCATGGTAAACCAGTTTTATAAAATCAATCATGGTGAACAATGGTTAGTCATGGTCAACCATGGTCAAATTTCACATTGTGAAAAACATTGTCTCAATATGAAAACCAACCGTGATCAACCATGTTTATTTTAGGGTTTATAATATTATCTTAGGGTTTTTATACCTCGAGTTTAATATTATTCCATTGGGTTTAGAATTATTTCCTTGTGTTTATAATCCCTTGGATTTTAGTATTAATCCCTTGGGTTTATATTATAAATCATGGTCAACCATGGCCATCCATGGTCAACCATGGCCATCCATGGCCAACCATGGCTAACCATGTTTATTGGACCATTTATAATATTTATCATAGGGTTTATATACCTTGGTTTATAATATTTATCTTATGGTTGATCATAGGATTTTATCTATATAAAAATAAACCATGGTTATCCATGACCATTCATGGTAAATCATGGTGAACATTGGTCTAACATGGTTTACCATGGTCAATTATGGTGAATCATTATCAACCATGGTCAGCCATGGTCTAACGTCGCATTGTGACAAATTCTGTCTCATTATGAAAATCAATCATGGTAAGTCATGGTGAAGCATTTTTATTTCAGGGTTTATATTCCTTGGGTTTATAATATTAATCGTTTGGGTTTAATATTATTTCCTTCAGTTTATAATCCCTTGATTTTTTAGTATTAACCCATTGGGATTATAATTTCAATCCCTCAGGTTTATTAATCATGGTCAACCATGCTCCATCATCACATTATGACAAATATTTTCTCAATATGAAAATCAGCCATAGTCCAACATTGTGTTTGACAAAGATTGTATCGATATGAAATTAATCATGCTTAGCCATGGTCAGCCATGGTCCAACGTCATGTATTGACAAATATTGTCTCAATATGAAAATCAACCATGTTCAACCATGGTCTAACTTTGTATTGTGAGAAAGATTGTCTCAATATGAAAATAAACCATGGTCCACCATGTTTATTTTAGGGTTTATAGTATACCTTAGGTTTACAATATTAATCCCTTCGATTTAATATTTAATCTTGTTGGGTTTATAATCCCTTGGGTTTTTAGTATTAATCCCTTGGTTTTATTATTCCCTTGGATTTATAATATAAATTCCTTGTTTTTATTAATCTAATGATTCATATTCCCAGGGTATAATATTATTCATAAGATTTATAATACTAATCCTTTAGTCCAATGTCACATTGTGACAAAGATTTTCTCAATATGAAAATCAAACATTGTCATCCATGGTCAGCCATGGTCCAAAGTCGCATTGTGACAAATATTATCCCAATTTGAAAATCAACCATGGTCAATCACGGTCAACCATGGTCCACCATTTGCATCTAAGTTTTCGTCTTTTATTGTGTCTATTATGGCATCCACTTTTGTTCTGTCATAATTTGTACCATATCTTGCACCTATTATTGCAACCCACATTGTCTTCAAATTTTTCATCCACTTTTTTATCTCGTTTTGTGTCCAATTTTCCATTGAATATTTTGTATTTTTTTGCATCTCCTATTGCTTCCACTTTTACATCAGGATTTGCATCTCATTTTTCATTTAATTTTGCATCCACTTTTGCATCTAATTTTGTGTCCAATGTTGTACCCATATTAGTGTCCACATTTACATCTCTTTTTTCATCTTATTTTGCATCCAAGTTTGTCTCCTTGTTTCATCCAAGTCTAAGCCCACTTCTACATCCGTTGTTGCATCCACATTTTTTTTACCACAATTCATGCCAAGTTTTACGCCTAATATTTCACTGATGTTTGCTTCCACTTTTGCATCCATTTTTGCGTCATACTTTGCATCCAAGTTTGAATTGACTATTTCTTATGATTTTTGAACCACTTTTGTGTCAGGTTTTGCATCTACTTATGTTGCATCTAGTTTTCATACAATTTCATGTCTATTTTTTCCCCCATTTTTTCTTCAGTTTTACATCCCTTTTCCATTGATGATATATTATGACATTGATAATTAGGGAAAATTTATGAGAATTTGAATAATCATGATAATGATGACAATGAATATGATGACGATGGCATGAATTGTGACTACGATGATAATGACAATGATAATAAAGAAAATGGTGGTTACACTGACAATGATTATCATGATGATGATGTTAACAACGTTGGCCAATATTATCAATTTTTAAATGTTGTCACTATCATAATCATAATCATTACCTTTGGAATCATCATCAAAGTTATCATCATTTTCTCATCATTATCATCCTTATCATCATGGTCATCTAGGTCATCATCAACCACAATAATGGTTTGAATGATGATGATGATGATGTAAATGATGATGATGTCCATGACATCTATGGCAACAACTTTCACGTCCACATTAGTATACTACATGATAAATAATACATTATGTCTACAAAAGGTAAAAAGGAATTCAACATCAAAATAGAACTCAAACCACAGTGATAAAACTAGGCTTTCAGGATTTTCGTGAAGAGAATGTGCGCTCTGCTAGGGTTAGCGAATTTCTCTTTCTTTGTGTGAAACCCTAGCGATCTCTTGCCAGCTCGGTTAAACGCGCGGCGGCGTCTTCCTCAATCGATGACTGCACACAAGTGGCCGGCGCAACGAGGGGGGGGGCGGTCGGCCTCTTTTTACCTGATGAAAGGCGGAAATGAAGGAAGGCCCGATTTGAGCAAAAATGATTTTGACAACAAGCAGGAGACAGAGGTGACTCAGAAGTCGACCTCTGGAAAACAAACGGATCTGCCGCAGGCTACTTCTTCCACCTGTAAGCCCATAGCTCCAAATAGACCCAAAATTGACTTGCCAAGTCATCGTATCAATGCCAGAATTCAGTACATGAGGGATCACGCCCTCATTGGGAAATTTATTAGGTTTTGGCCAACTGAAAAAGCCTTACAAGGATGGATTGCGTCCAAATGGAAGCCCAAGGGACACGTTACTCTACAACTGGGTCCGAAAGGCTTCTTCACAGCTATTTTTAACTGCATCGAGGACAGAAACAAGTTAATGGATGATGGCCCCTATTTCTTCAACTCAGCAGGGCTATATCTTAGGAACTGGGTTGAAAGATTCAACCCAGACCAAGAAAATTTCAACTGGGCACCAGTATGGATTCGTCTATACTCGCTGCCACTTGAATATTGGGATGAGGAATCACTTCAGGAGATTGGAAGAGGGTTAGGAGAGTTCATAAAGATATCCAAAGAAACTAAGCTACGAAGGTATACCTCCTATGCCCGAATATGTGTCTACATGCATCTGGAAAATGCCCTACCAGACACGGTAAGCTTATTTCATGATGATTTTGAATGGGTTCAACCACTAGATTATGAACATGTTCCTTTTCGTTGCAGAAGGTGCCATGCCCATGGACATCTCTTCAGAGATTTCCCTCTAATAGCTCAGACCAGGAGTCAAGAAGCTGGAGATAAAACAGAAGCAGATGGGTTTACTAAAGTTCCCTCCAGAAGAAGAAATAACAAGAAATCCACTCCTTCTGGGAAAAAACCTAGCACTTCTGCTACTGCCCCATCCACCAGCAATAGCTTTGCCGTTCTTGCTCAATCTGACCCTCAGAGTGACACTACCCCTGCCTCTCTCACTCCCTCAGCCCCTTCTTCCTCCCCCTCTCTTCAGCCCAACCCTGCTACCTCTGAGCCCTCTCAGTCTGAGCCGCAATCTGTAGCCCTCTCAGATTCCAACCCCTCTTCAAAGCAAAAGCAGGTGACTTGGGACCATAATCTCATGGACCTGGATGGGCATCCTTCCAACCCCAGTCAGGACAGTAAATATTCTCCAGAAAATGTTCAGTCTACCTACATGGAGGACGATTCAGAAGGCTTTGATCTAGGAGAACTGGATCTCATAGGTCTAGAAGATGCCTACAGAAGAAAATAATTTGACAAGATCAATCCTCAACAAATAGAATCACTAGAGGTAGCCCTCTCTAAAGTTCAACAGCAAAATAAATTGGGTATTCAGCCAGGCAGTCATTGGGACAGCCTGAAAGTGCTGAAGGAAACCAGGAAGAGAGGTAGAAAACCAGATTGGCAGCGCACCATCATGCTTGGGGAGATGCTGGTGGATTCAGGGCGTTATCCCAAGTTAACACGATTCTTCAAACCGCTTGCAAATAGTTCCCCATGAAGTTAGTCTTGTTAGCGCTCAAATCTGCCTCAGGCTGAGGAAGGAAAAACTCGAGGCAACATCAAACCAAGCTCAGCCTCGTAGCTAGCCCTACGAGGATAGGAGAGGGCTCTCTCCGGGTCTATCTCGGCAAAAGGTTTTCAAAGGGGCTGAGATGACCTATAGTGAATGCTAATTTTAGGCTAGTAATGAGATATGAATGAGGTTTTTAATAAATGATTTGGTTTTCTAGGCCGTATGGGGAAAAGATAGCAAGAGCAGAGATTTAATAAAAGGTACAGATTGTTCCATAAGGCAAGATAGGAGTGAAGTTTAACAATTAAATTGAAATTAAATGGCATGGAAAGATTGTTTAAGATAGCTGAAAAGGGCATTAAACAATGAATCCCTTTCAGACAGAAGAAAGCCACACAAAATCTGAACACTTCCTCAAACCAGAGAAATGACTGAGTTCTACCTTTCTTACTCTCAAGCATTCAAACTGAAAATGATTTATGAATGAAATGAAAAACATTACAAGATACATATGAAACATAGAGAAAATACATTATGCTAAACTTCAAACCACAGGAATCTTATAAATCAGAGCTGACCATTCAATTACTCCTCTGTCAAACTGTACAATGATAGTGCTGGGTTATTTCCTCCCACAGCTCTCAGAATCCTCTCCTTTACAAATCATTTGAAATACAATAAATAAACTCTCATGTTTGAAAACAGATCGATCCAAAATGACGAGCTGTTTCAACTGAAGTTAAAAATAGAAAAGAGAACAACCTTCTCCTTGAAATTCTCTAATGACTAACTAAAAGACTAAAAACTGGAGCGCAGACCCATTTGTATTACTAACTGAAGTCATAGGCAAGGAAATCGAATCCCTGTTCTTCTCACATAGTTATTATCTTTGTTTAATTGTGGCTTTTGGTTCTTATCCCTCTCTTGTAGCGGAACATTCTTTGTTTATTTATCGGACTATTTGTTTCAACTTACGAATTTGAATAAACCAACAAAAATAGCCTTTTAAACTAAAACACCACCGGTTCTAGGCTACGATCACGGGCGAATACATGTCAATGACACTAAGCGCATGATCGAACATTGCATGCCACATGCAGCGATTCATTTCGAATATCTGCTCCTTCGAGCGATAGCTGAAAAAATCACCACTCACAACGGTGATTTACGCATTTCTCATGTAATCTCTCTCAATGATCTGATCACCAAAATTCTTGGGCGTTTGTTTTCTGAGCGGTCTTCATGAACAAAGTCAGTTTCAACGCCTCCTGATGGTCATGATCCGACAGGATTAGATCGTGAAAATACGGATATTCTACATATGGATTTGGGTATTCGCTTCGATCTACATATTTTATTCCCAAATGAATTCTAATAGCTGTAGGTTTCATGATGCTAAATTTGATGTGCATCTCGGCCGCATTCACATGACCTGTCACAAAAAATCCCGAGATACATTGCCAAATTTGATGAGCAGCGATACGTATAACGCTGAGTGTGCTTTGTGTTTGCTCCATTTTGCTGGAACCTGACATTTTCTATTAAAAGCAGATTTGTATGTCAAATTGATTTACGGAATCCTCCTTCCAATCGGCCCTTGTCGGATTGATTGGAAAATTATTTTTAAGCCTGTTGGAACTTGTGACACCAACCTCAACTATACAAGTTCTCATTTATGTTTTATCTCTGCAGAATTTACAACGGATATGTTGAACAAGTTCCAATACGCTTCTCTCCAGCTGCAACAAGCTTCTCAACACGTGCAACTATATGCTTTCCATATGTATACTTCTTTTTAAGGCATTTAAATGCACTTTGATGCGACAAAGAATGAAATCACGTTGTTGGTCATCACAAGTTTGAAAAACCTTTTGAACAACATAATTTGCAAACTGATCTTTCATCATTGCCTGCAGAGGTTCGTTTTCATCTGTTGAGCCCAGCATCTCACTGATCAGAATCTGTCGCTCAGCTGGACCTCCAAATTGTAAACCCTTTTCTATAACATTTGAAGAAAACTTTTGTTGAATCATCTGAACTATTTGTCCAGCTAGTTTCTTAATTACAACAGCACGCTCATGCGGTTTACCATGCTCAAGGACATGATGTATCACATAATTTCCATATTGATCTTGTGCCAGAGTGCAGACGGATTGCAAGATCTCATCCATCATAATACTCTATATCTTGTCCTCTTTGCAGTGCTCCAACACTCTCTGAATGACACGATAGCCATATGGATGGGAGGACAATGCCACAACTTGGCCAAAAAACGCTGAAATAATGAAATGTATTTTATCCTGGGAAATACATTCAATACACTTCTGGATAACATGGTTCCCATTTTGATCTCACACATAGCGCATAACATGTCCATCCAATTCCTGGACGAGCTTCAACTGCTGGTCAGCATCAACAACCTCAACAGCCTTCTGGATAACTCGGAAGCCATACATTTGAAGACTAAGTGTTAAAACATGGCCAACAAGCAGATTTTCCAGATCACGCCTTTGCTTTGTAGTGCCATGCTCAAAAAACTTCTGTAGAACATAATTTCCAAAAACATTTGTCATGAGAATCAACGCTTGAGGAAAGATTTCCATAAAAACCATATTCTTCTCTTCAGATCTTGCAGTTTCAAGTTTTTGTTGAATAAAATGGCTTCCAATCTGATCAGCGCTGAACTGACAATTCAAAACATCGGTTTTTGTTATTCTTGAACTCTTCCAGCAAAGTGGAACCATAGCGCTCCTCTATGTCACCGCCATTTTCAGACTGCCAAGCTCCCACAGATGAACTCTTTGAACCAGAGGAATAATGAGCATTTCTTTCATTATGTCGAATAGGTGAAGTTGTAGACGTCATAGGAGAACCAGGAAGCACAGGACTTCCAATTGGGTACCTGGATATGACATGGCAAAGCCAAATGTAGGACTAGCATAGCAAAAAGCGGTGATAAAATTTTGGGCTGGGGGCTATGTGCGCCGCGTGGAATCCCAACGTGTCGCGCTCAATGGGTGCGCCGCGCCCTTGGAAATTTCAACGGAGTTTTTAGTCCATATACGTCGCGCACTGTGGGTGCGCCGCGCCACTTTCCTATGTGCCACGGTGCCTTCAACATACAATCACGGCCCCTTCAAACACATTTTTGCTCTCAACTTCAAATTTCGACTTTCTCCTTTGGATTTTTGTGAATGTTTAACATGTAGATAGGTTGTAAAAAACAATGGATTTGCCTTACATAATTGAGAACCCATTTATAACATTTGACATTGGCACTTTCAGATGTGAGTTCTTACTTTCTGATTTAAATGATGGCTCCTTTACGTAAATGCTTTGTAGGGATAGGAGAGCACACAAAAACCGAAACAAGGCTGCCATTGAGGAGCTGTAGAGCTTTGGAACACTTTGACAAATTACATATTCTAAAAAAAACACATTTTAACGATTTCTTCTTCAAAATAGGGTTTTGAAGAAGAATCAATCTCGCATTGATAACCATCTTGAAATAGACACTCACTGAAAACATCCTCATGGCCTGCACATGTTATTTCACACTTCTGAAGACAAAACCCTGGACTCAGAAACTAAAATAACTCTTTTTTACCACAATGGCATTAATGACTGCAAATGACGAGAAATGAACTTTAGTGAATTTGACTTTGACAGAGGACTGACAAGACCGAGTCTAACGTTGGCTCCAGTAGAGGATGTGGCCATAGCTTCTTGGAGTGCCAAGAGGCACAACAAGAGGCACAGATCTTTGGGAGAGTAGATCGTGCCTCCATCCATTGGGCTATGGAATCATTATTTCGACAGACAACACGAGACTTTCGACTCAGTTATGGACTGAAACGTGACTGAAATGATTGAAACACTGATTCGACAAACTACAAACCAAAACTGCAATGAAACTGGAACAACATGCTGCCTCTGGCTGCTTATTTATTTACAAAATCTACCCTACTTTGCTGCAGAGTCCATGGATCAAGTAATGTTGTAATGCCAGGTCAACCATTCAAGTAAATCTGAGAAGGATGCTGCTTGAGAGTGCTTCAACACACAGATGTAATTACTGGCAGCCATACCTACACATAATGAGTCTGGTTATGTAAAAGACAATCTGATCTATCTTTCAAACTGAAAAACACTTCCATGTACATCACAATAGGATCGCAAAATACAGACTCTATTTGCTGCCCCAACTCCGCAATACATACTTCCAGCTGCACACTGTCAATGCAAACATCTGTAGGCAGCTCTATTGTTTCTTGTTTTGAAGGAGGGAGAGTTTCCAAGAAATTTTTGGGATCTCAGAATTCATATGATTGGATCTGATCATTCAAATACTGAATCTCCTTCTCAAATATTTCAACAACTAATTCACAGACACCAGTTTTAGCTTGAAGAGGAAACTTTTGAGATTTCAAACATTGAAGCACGACAAAGAAAAATTCTTCATTAATTTCAAAATCCACTAACTGATCTCTAATTTCTTTTATAACTTCACAAAGTGCAGGATCTCCCACATACCCTACCATTGCATGAATGGATCAGTGAGCACTGGAATCTCTGGATCGAGTTGGAGTTGCCTGGTGAATGTTTCAGCCTTCATATGTCTGATCGTTGTCCACCATCAACAATCAGATCTAGACTTTGTCATCCTTTACCGGGGAAAACGTCCCCAGTATGGTCGCCACTATGTTAGCGCTCGAATCTACCTTAGGCTGAAATAATGTAAAACTCAAGGCAACATCAAACCAAGCTTAGCCTCATAGCTAGCCCTACGAGGACAGGAGAGGGCTCTCTTCGGGTCTATCTCGGAAAAAGGTATTCAAAGGGGCTGAGATGACTTATAATAAATACTGATTTTAGGCTAGTAAGTAGATAGGAAAGTATTTTGATGAATGACTAAGTTTTCTGGGCTGTATGGGACTAAGGACAGCATTGAGCAGAGATTTAATCAAGGGCACAGGGTATTTCATAAGGCAATATAGGAATGAAGTTTAACAATTAAATTGAAATTAAATGGAATGTAAAGACTGTTTAAGAAAGCTGAAAAGGGCATTAAACAATGAATCCTTTCCAACAGAAAAAAATTACACAAATACTGAATGCTCCCTCAAGGCAGAGCAAATAAATTGGGTTCTACCTCCCTTACTGTAAAGCATTCAGCTGGAAACGATTATGAATGAACTATGAAACATTACAAAAGACATATGAAACAGAAAGAAAGACACATTTGCTAAATTCGTACCACAAGAATCTTATAAACCAGAGCTGCAACCATTCATTATTCCTCTATCAAAGCTGTACAATGAAGCTCTCTGTTATCTCCCCTATGTTTCCCAGAAATCTCTCCTCGTACAAAGAATTTACAATAATAAATAAGACTATCTGTAGAAAACAGATCGACTCAAAATGAGGGATTATTAAATCATTATTAACAAAACAAAGGATGAAGAGCCAGTCATCTGTTCTCAAAAAGGGCAGCCTTACATATGAAATCTAATGATAACCAATGCCGAGGCGAAAACTATAGCTGTATATCCCTTCTGAATCGTAACTGAAGTCAGAAATAGACCATCTGTTCCTATTTCTTTGCCACGGTAGATGTCTTTGTTTAATTTGGGCTTTCGGTTTTTGAATTTACGCCTTGATATTTTGTTCTCTACTGGTGGCTGTAGTTTCGAACTCCTCCTTGAATGGTTTGAAAACCAAAATTAGCTTTCTCGTTTGTGACTTTATTTAATTTAGGAGACTTATCATTTTCAATCATCATAGCTCGAACACCTTCATACATATCATTGGATATTACACCCTTCTATGTATTTATTGAAAGTCGGAACGTGTTTGATTGTGCCCTTGTCGGATTGATTGGAAAATTATTTTTAAGCCTGTTGGAACTTGTGACACCAACCTCAACTATACAAGTTCTCATTTATGTTTTATCTCTGCAGAATTTACAATGGATATGTTGAACGAGTTCCAATACACTTCTCTCCAGCTGCAACAAGCTTCGCAACACGTGCAACTATATGCTTTCCATATGTATACTTCTTTAAGGCATTTAAATGCACTTTGATGCGACAAAGAATGAAATCACGTTGTTGGTCATCACAAGTTTCCAAAACCTTTTGAACAACATAATTTGCAAACTGATCTTTCATCATTGCCTGCAGAGGTTCGTTTTCATCTATTGAGCCCAGCATCTCACTGATCAGAATCTGTCGCTCAGCTGGACCTCCAAATTGTAAACCCTTTTCTATAACATTTGAAGCAAACTTCTGTTGACTCATTTGAACTATTTGTCCAACTAGTTTCTTAATTACAGCAGCACACTCATGCGGTTTACCATGCTCAAGGACATGTTGTATCACATAATTTCCATATTGATCTTGTGCCAGAGTGCAGACGGATTGCAAGATCTCATCTATCATAATACTTTGTATCTTGTCCTCTTTGCAGTGCTCCAACACTCTTTGAATGACACGACAGCCATATGGATGGGAGGAAAATGCCACAACTTAGCCAAAAAACGCTGAAATAATGAAATGTATTTTATCCTGGGAAATACATTCAATACACTTCTGGCTAACATGGTTCCCATTTTGATCTCGCACACAGCGCATAACATGTTCATCCAATTCCTGGACGAGCTTCAACTGCTGGTCAGCATCAACAACCTCAACAGCCTTCTGGATAACTCAGTAGCCATACATTTGAAGACTAAGTGTTAAAACATGGCCAGCAAGTA
This sequence comes from Pinus albicaulis, assembly GCA_034641835.2. Taxonomy (NCBI): domain Eukaryota; kingdom Viridiplantae; phylum Streptophyta; class Pinopsida; order Pinales; family Pinaceae; genus Pinus; species Pinus albicaulis. Next base: position 479,491,300 of record CM076569.1, on the reverse strand, counting down.
GATTTGCCAGATCACGCCTTTGCTTTGCAGTGCCATGCTCAGAAAACTTCTGTAGAACATAATTTTCGAAAACATCTGTCATGAGAATCAATGCTTGAGGAAAGATTTCCATAAAAACCATATTCTTCTCTTCAGAGCTTGCAGTTTCAAGTTTTTGTTGAATAAAACGGCTTCCAATCTGATCAGCGCTGAACTGAAAATTCAAAACATCGGTTTTTGTTATTCTTGAACTCTTCCTGCAAAGTGGAACCATAGCACTCCTCTATGTCACCACCATTTTCAGACTGCCAAGCTCCCACAGATGAACTATTTGAACCAGAGGAATAACGAACGTTTTGTTCATTATGTCGAATAGGTGAAGTTGTAGACGTCATGGGAGAACCAGGAAGCATGGGACTTCCAATTCGGCTACCTGGATATGACATGGCAAAGCCAAATGGAGGACTGGAATAGCGAAAAGCGGTGATAAAATTTTGGGCTGGGGGCTATGTGCGCCGCGTGGAATCCCAACGCACCACGCTCAATGGGTGTGCCGCGCCATTGGAAATTTCAACAGAGTTTTTAGTCCATATGCGTCGCGCACTGTGGGTGCGCCACGCCACTTTCCTATGCTCCGCGATGCCTTCAACATACAATCACGGCCCCTTCAAACACAGTTTTGCTCTCAACTTCAAATTTCGACTTTCTCCTTTGGATTTTTGTGAATGTTTGACATGTAGATAGGTTGTAAAAAACAATGGATTTGCCTTACATAATTGAGAACCCATTTATAACATTTGACATTGGCACTTTCAGATGTGAGTTCTTACTTTCTGATTTAAATGATGGCTCCTTTTTGTCTGTGCTTTGCAGGGATAGGAGCTGCTGAAATCGAAACAGGGCTGCCATTGAAGAACTGTAGAATTTGAAACACTTTGACAAATTACATATTTATTACAAAAACACATTTGATGATTTCTTCTTCAAAACAGGGTTTTGAAGAAGAATCAATCTCGCATTATTGACAATGACAATCTTGAAATAAAAACTCACTGAAGACATCCTCATGGCCTGCACATGTTATTTCACACTTCTGAAGACAAAACCCTGGACTCAGAAACTAAAATAACTCTTTTTTACCACAATGGCATTAATGATTGCAAATGACGAGAAATGAACTTTAGTGAATTTGACTCTGACAGAGGACTGACAAGACCGAGTCTAACACACTATAAAATTTGCGTGAATAAATTTTATAAAAAAAGGAAATTGGCGAGTCTTATTTTTGGAAAAACCATGGAAAATTAGCCCACCTACAAATATTAGCCCCTAGAATTTTCCATGACGCTGACACCATAATGGTTTCTTTCTATCTAGAATTTCAATCACTCTATTTTCATTGGTGTTTTCTTTATATCATTTCAACTACGGTCTTATTTTTTTATGATAAGATGTTGTTTTATGGTTTGAGAATTATTGCATCACATTTCATGTTTGTCACCTTATATGCATGTGTGATTTACTTTCCTACAAGTGTTATTTACATTCCTCTAAGTGTCGGTTGGGTTTTAAGTATATGTCCCTTGGAAATTTGTAAAAACATCCCAATATCCTAGTCTATGACAATCATTTAGATTAATAGCTTTATATCATAATAGAATATTTTTTTCATGAAATCTTGAAACATCTATACAAACCTTAGATTCATAATTAAATGTATTATCATTTTCTTATATTTTTCGTCAATTATAAAGATGGTTGAGGGGTCCATCATTTTGGTGTCACTGATAGGGAACTATCAATGGTACATTCAATTTATAATAGTATATCCATTATTTTGTTTATTTATTTTTGTTTTTTAATCATTTGTTTCAGTAGAGAAAATTTATTTTTTAGTTGATTCATAGAATCATCTTATTTTAGAAATAATATACAGAAAAAGACATTTTAATATTTCACAAGAACTAAAGATCAACAATGTAGATTATCCAAACCCTCCTAGCTAAAAATCTAACATTGTAGAAATGTATAAAGACAAGAAAGGGCATGAGCAACCAAGTTACCCAATTCCCACAATGATATGTCTTGCTAAAATTAAGATTGATGTTTCTAGTTAGAAATCCAAGGTCGCACAAGATTCATCTTCTGCACCAATAGAAGCCCTATTTTTTGAGGATATATTTAGTGAGAAATTCTAATCTAAGGAAATGAATATTGTATATTCACCCAAGGCACCTTTGGAGGAGTAAGCCAAGCCTCAAGTAGATATGGCCCATGAAATTACGGAGGAAGAAACAAATTTTTAATTCCTCAACTCAAGTTAGCTAAGGAAATAAAGATGAAATGAATTCCTCGCTCAAATTTTCCCAACTTCCATGGTATTTATAAGGAATATCATGATACCTTCATTTTTGAATATTAATATACTCAATATATGAGTGAATTTCTAATGCTAAAACGTTAAATTCAATCTATACCATGATAAAAAAATCAGAAATATATTGGTTCATGAGCCTCGGTAATGGTAGAATCCACAAATGGGACTAGAAGTAGAAGAAATTACTAGAATAATATTAGAACCATTATAAGGAAAAGGAAAAGAGGCGAGAGGCCTTCAAAATGACTCGAAATGAAGAAGAGATATTTTATGACTATGCTAAAAGTTTAAACTACAATATTCGTAGAGAAGAATAAGAAAACTTGGCTCCTAGGAGACTACATTTCTTGTTACGAAGAGGAATTCATGATGACTATACCAAACTCCTCAATTTTATGGGATTTGGAGATGTATATTATCTATATTATGATGTATTTACTAAATTATATAAAAAATATTATAGGGACACTTTGAAGGTTCATATAAGACCAATATAGATAACAAGAAGAATGAAGGCTACTAGTAGTGGGGTGGAAAGAGAAGATATAGGTAATATGATTGTAGACTAAAATGTTGATATATTAAATTCCCTAAGCTCCCATCTCGACACACTACATATGAAAAATAAGAGGGAAGAAACATAATTATCCTAGACCATATTCTACTCAAAATGTAGAAGAAACCATCCACTAAGGGAATGTCCTATGTATCAGATTGAGGTTTATGCCATATGCAAGAAATAATAGCCTATAAAAAAATTCCCATATAATAATTATTTTAAGTTGTTTAGAAATAATAAGAAGAACTAGAAGAACTATTTTTTGTGGCCCATAAAATACCATGGTAATATAATCACCAAGGTATGATTCTAGAATAATATCAATGTAATAATTATTATTGAACTAACCGTTCCATGAAATATGCTTCTAAGTTCTCATCCATGGTGTCTACTATCAAACCCATGGATGGATCCTCCTCCCCAAAACCAACTTTGGAAATAGTGGTGTAGAAGTCATGCTTATGGAGGCCCTGAATAGGAAATTGTATAACCAATCATACATATTTTTCCCCGTTCATAAATTCATGCATCCACATTATCCCCCCCTCATCCAAAATTACATACATGTACTATTTGTAACCCAAATAATGGGAGGGAAGACCAACCAAAATAGGGTATTGTGAATGCCTTCAGGATAAAGGATTGATAAGGGAGAGATCGAGTCCATGAGTTATCCCTAAGCTACTTAGTCCAAAGAAGTATGGAGAATAGAGGATGTACACAAATTCTAGAGAAATAAAAAAAATCAAAACTAGGTACATATTTCAAAGGTTGACCTGAATAGTGGGTACCATTAGATCTAGATCATAGAAGGGGATGTGTGGAAGACAAATTTCAAGACCAATAACAGACTATATGAATGGATGGTCATGCCATTTGGACTACAAATGCACCAAGTACTTTCATGTGGTTGATGAATGAGGCCTTGAAGGATTTCTTCAGTAATATTGTTATTGTTTATTGGATGATATTTTGATTTTCAATTGAAAAAAGGAAGAACCACTTAGGGATATAAGGTATGTTATAAAAAGGTTGTAGAAAGAGAAAATTTTTATTAACCTGAACAATTGTACTTCCATGAGCTCTAAGTTGGTATATTTATGATGTCATTTCAAAGGATGCACTAAAAATGAATCCAAAGAAAATAGAGGCAATTGTAAGTTGACCTTCACCCAAGAAAATTTTCTAATATAGGAGCTTTCATGGCTTGTCTAGATTTTATTGGAAGTTCATCAAAAAATTTAATGCTATTTGTGCACCCATCATCGAAACAATTAAGAACTATAGATAGCCATTTTGTTTGAAAACAAAAATAAAGAAAATTTTCCAACCCTTGAACATGAACACCAAGAAACTAGTGTTAAAAATACCTGACTTCAATTAAATTTTCCAAGTCATATGTGATTCCAGCGGAAAAACCATCAGAGCAGTATTGAGTCAATAAGGTAAACATGTTCCATATTTTAATGATAGGTTAAATGATTCAAAACAAAAACACTCTTTTTATGACAAGGAATTCTACGCGGTGGTTCAATCTTTAAAGCATTGGAGACACTATTTGATTCCCATGAATTCTGTTGTGTTCTCTAACAGTTCTACGTTACAGTATATAGTTCTGCAACACAAGTTGAACCATAACATGCCAAGCGGGTGGAATTCTTAGAAGTATTCACCTTTGTTCTGAAATATGTGTGGCAAAGTGAACAAGGTAGTTAATGCTTTAGTCACGAGGATTTTTATAATACAATAGTGCCATATACAATTTTTGGGCTTTGATTATTTGAACAACTTGTATGAGGATGATGTTGATTTTTGAGAGGCCTTTGAAGCATGTAAGAATATCGTGAGCAAAGATAATATCCCATGGAAGGAGTTTGTGTTGTAGGATTGTTTGTTTTTCAGGAAAAGCGAATTATGTATTGCTCATTGATCTATGAGGGAAAATCTAATACAATAAAGGAAATGTTGTCGCTCCTAGAGACAACCTAGAGTTGTGATAGACCAGTGCCTAGGACATCTTAGCATAGCAAGGAGCGTATAATATAGTGTATGAAGTTATCAACTTTAGCTCACATGCTATCTCCTGTAAACAGGGAAATAACATAGAACGAGACCAAACTTTCAGAAACTGACACAGGAAAAGAGATACTGCAGAGGCAAGATGCAGAACTCTAATACAAAAGCAACAGACAATTCAGAGACAATTTACTGTAAAGAGGGCCGATTCAGAAATACTTCACAGACATAAGTTATCAGAAGGTGCATGTAGTGAATGAAATGTAGAGGAGATATTAGTTAACATTGAGCTGATACCCAGATATACAATACCACCATGCATGGGCTTATCAATATAAGAATCCATACATGATAATAGCATTTTAAAAGCATCCTCCCAAAGCAACTAATATAGCAGAAGTATGGTTAGCTGAATAATGGAACAAAATATCATGCATGAGCCATATTTAAAGCGCTTGACTGATCCGGGCATGGGCATCAACTAGGATGAATCCATACCAAAAATCAGTGAGCCACTCGCATTCCAAAACATGATACAAGAAAGATGGATGAAATGAAATGTTCTATTAATATAACACAATAAAGAAAGTTATATAATGTGAAATACCAAAGACCAGAATCCTCTTGGACAGATAGAACTCCTCCTCACCGTGACCCTATGGGCTCTGTGCATTCATACTAAAGTTTTACAAAGTGTTTACAAAAAGTCTTTCACTGCATGATTTTGTGATAAAATCTGGAACCCTTCATAATCTGTTCATTGAGTTTTTTATAGGAAACAAAGATAACTCATAAAGAAAGTGGGTGATGAACATTTAATTGCATAATTAAAACAAAATGGTGGAGACGTGCACACCCTTACTGCTGAATGGTTTTGTAATGCTGTATGTACCCTGTGATCTTCTTCCTGAAATAAATGTTCTGGGTGAAAATCTCTTCAGGAACACGGTAGAGAAATATACACATTGTGAGCGGTCTGTCCTTCTTGGAGAGAAAATTATGCGAAAATAAAACCTCGAGGGCATTGTTTTCTGTGCATTGTACCCTCTGCCTTCCCAATTCTGAATTAAGCTTTAAAATCTTCAACGCCGAACGCTGAAATCCTCAATCATCCACTGATCCTCCTCTGCTGCTCCATTTATGTTTTCATCTGTGAAATCAGTGCCTTGAATTTCCCTAGGAAGTTTGCCAAAGTATAACCCTGTTTCTTTAATGGATGTCGTGTCACAGCAGCTACCCGGGACTTTCATCATAATTTTTGCCTCTGAAAAATGGTCCTTTGATGTGTTCTCAGCTTTTGTAATGGATGTTACGTATTATGATGATTCTTTATCGTTGTAACCCTGAAAAATCCACAAACTTCGTTAAAGAAAACCATGCACGGGAAGTTGAACACAGTGGGGATAATGGCGGGGTTAAAGGAAACGGTCGTGTAGACTAGCGAAATGGTGAAACGACGCAGGGTGGTGGTGAAAAACATAGTGAAGCGATGATGGGTAGATTGGTGATAGTTTTCAATGTAAACATTAGAATCTGACACATGAACGAAACATATAAAGGGCGGAGGAAAATATGATAAACACGTGGAACATTGACAGGTGGACGTACGGTAGACTATATGGAAGGGGTGATGTGGTGGTACGAGGTCAATGGTGGGCGTTTGACTAAATCTGGGCCGTCCGATCTCAACGAGAAATCGACGGTTGAAAGAGAATCGGAGGTGATGGACAGTGGGCTAGGGGCGCATTTGCTGTGGGTTAAAACTCGTGCAGCTTCAGAGCACGATGGCCGTTGGATGAAGACCCCCGGATCGAACGAATGTCATGAATATCGTGCCGTGACTTTGACCGAACAATAATGCGCGATGGAGAGCGGTTTTGGAGCCGTACGCGGGGACACGCGGTGAGCGACATATGGAATCACTGGCCCAAGGAGAATTACCGCCTACCGCTGAAAGGCGGTGCGATGAAAACCGACGCCTTTTGAACAGGGTTTTGGGCGCGGGGACCAAAACGGCGGGAGGGCTGAGGTACGTTGATCTATGGTCTGATCGGACGGCTTAGAATGCTCCCGATATACTTTGATAAGCGCCTAGTGCTTTTTCCCTCGGTTCTGGCTTTTGGTCCCGTGGAGGAAAGGAGCAGAGGTTTGGCCGAAGGGGCTAGGCCTGATAGATTTTCGGATTTACAATCTGTGGCTTTTTATAATGTAATTTGGGGGCAGAAAGGCAACAATAGTCATAAAAATGATTTTTCTAAGGTTGTAAGAGGGGATATGAGGTGTATAAGCGAGTTTGCCTGTGAAAACTTTATGGGAAGCTGATTATGATCAACAGGAACAATGGAAGATTGACAGGGAATTTTGGTGTCGACAAGACACTTGGGCAGCTAGAAATTTTTATTTCTAGCCAAAGATGAGGGGTAATGTGAAAAAATATTTCATAAAATGCAGTGTGTTAGCATGTGAAAGTAAAGAGTTAAAATGATGGACTATATACTCCTTTTCCCATTCCCAATAGACCATGGGACTCGGGGAGTATGGAATTTGTATTGGGTTTACCAAGGATGTAATGAGGTAACAACTCTATACTTGTAGTTGTGGGTAGATTTACAAAGCTGGATCATTTTATCCCGGGTTGTAAGACTAGTGATGCTACACAAGTGGCTCATTTTTTTTCAATGGTATTTTCGAGTTACATGTATTTCCGAAGAGTATAATATCTAATAGGGACACTATGTTCACAGGGTATTTTTGGAGGACCTTGTGGAAGAATATTGGAACCAAATTGAACTTCATTTCAAGCTATTATCCATAATCTGATGGAAAAATTGAAGTTTTGAAAAGGAGTCTCACAAACTTAATGAGGAGCCCTGTGGGTGAAAATCCCGACCAGTGGGATTGTGTGTTAGCTCAAGTTGAGTTTGCATACAATGACTCACAAAATAGGAGCACGAGGAAGACTCAGTTTTAGATCTAGTATGGAATACATCCTAGAGGAGTTTGTGAACTGGGACATTTGGGAAAACTTGAGTAGATGAGTGCTAATGGGGAATATTTTGCAGCAGCAATGAGTGACTTATATTAGGAGATAAAATAGAAGCTATAGAAAAAAAACTACAAGTACAAACAAAGAGCATATTTAATATGAAGGAACATAAAATTTGAGGTAGGGACATTGTATTAGCTCACCTGAGAAAGGAGAGATTCCGAAGACGAGATTATAAAAAAATCAATATGAATTTAATATAAGACCTTGTAGGATACTTAGGATTTTTTTTGAAAATTCTTATGAATTGGAGTTACCTATCAACATAAGTATCTCACATATTTTCAATGTGGTTGATTTTTATCCATATAAATTTGGTGATGAAGGTGCCACTACAAAAAATGAGATTAATGTGGAGAAGTCAGTGAGTAGTGATGGATGAAGTAGATGCCAATGACAAAGGGTCTGGAGGCTAAAAGAATTTTGGACACCAGAGTTGCAAAGCACACCATGAGAAATGAGTATCTAGAGTTTTTGGTGAAGTGGAAGAATCACCCGATGGAAGATTTTACATGGATGAGTGTTGTAGCTCAATAGAAAGAAGGTTGATCTATAGAGGAAATTATGAGCAGGAGATCATGAATTTTTCCTTCCTTGGTAGTCTGATGTAGGTGTATTATTCAAAGTTTGGAAAATGAAGAGAGTGAGCATAAATTAAAATTTTGGTTGACGTTGGCAAATTATTTGTTGTTTTGTTAGATTTATGAGCATTTACTTGAAGTGTAGGATTGGAGTAAGTCGAAGAGTTAGAATTTAGGTTTTATTTCTATTGCAATAATTATCCCACATGGTTGTCTTCTTGACTTCCATCATTTTGTAGAGAAGAGGAAATGAACCATTGCATGAAGTTAGTGAATACAAGCTGCATCAAAAGGGAGGAGGAGCAACTAATATGTGACTTCCAATTTTGTATGTTGGATGTGAATGAAAATAAAGTTTCTGCATATATATATGTGTGTGTGTGTGTGTGTGTTTTCTCTTCTCTGCTTTCCAATTAAACTGGGCAATGACTCATTCTTTCCATTGGATCTCAAACTATTGATTTGAGTGAGGCGAATCCTTGAAGAGGAGAGGCAAGAAGAGAATATTCCTTGAGTTGGGAGATGAGTCTAGGCATGGATAATTGAGTTTGCAGAGCGTGATTTGGTTCACCTTCCCTAAAGTTCTTTGTTGAGCACTGCACAAGAGGAATTTTTGCCCTGCATTTTGGAGTCTAAGTTTCCTTTTCGCCTATGCATTTTTATCATTTTTCCTCCAGTCTATAACTATCAAAAACCAAAATAAGATAGATTTTAACTGTACTGAAAGGAAAAATGGGTAAACAAACAAAAAAACTCTTTTCTTCTTTATTAGTGTAATAAAGTATAAAAATTATTGCTCTCAAAAGAAAAAGAAGGTGATTCATAGTATCACATAACCATTTCTAGTTATAATCTATCAATTTTTATATTCATTGAAAAACAACAAAGAATATTTACATTCGAATAAATTAGTAACAATCCAGATAATTATTTTCCTTTAGTATAGATTTGGACACCACAAGCTGACCAAAAATTCCATATATAAAAATAATACCATTCAAATATTTTTTTCGTAACATGGTAGAATGTTCAATGTCAAACCCTAGCTAGTATGGCCATAATTACTCTCTATTGAAAAACCTAGTAGATTTGATAAGTACGCCACTAATCCTAGAAAGAAAATAATTTTTCAAGAACACCATAGCATGAAGTAAGTAAATATGTTGTGCTAGCAACATGCCATGGAAATTCCTACCCGTTGCTTGAAACTGGACTAGGTGTAGTGAAGGTTTGAGTCTAAAGCTAAGCCTTAAAGTAAAATTATCCTACAAACCAAAAAAAAATTTAGGGGCAAATTTTAGCCCATGGGCGGAATTTAAGGGTTTTTATATTTTATTGGGGCGAATTTTTTATATTACACCAATTTTCCGTATTTTCTATAGTTAGCCCAAAAAATATATTAAAAATAAAAAAATTATTATATTTTCGCCTATAAAAATAAGACCCTAAAATGCATTTTCGCCTTCAAAAAATTATAAACCAACCCTAATTCGCTCGATTCCAAATTGTAGTTTTTTTTTTTCCAATTCGGATTCGCCTGATTCTAGATTGTAATTTTTATTTTCCAAGACCGATTCACCTGGTTCAGCTGGTTTTCGACTATAAGTTATTTTTTTCCAAGCCTGATTTGCTCTTATTTGCCTTGATTAAGAGTGTGATTCCCCCGATTTCTAGGTCCAGACACCCTATACCATGACCCATTTCTAGAGATTTAGGCCTGGTTGAATTTTCCTAGTATTTGAAGAGTCTCCAGTAATGGATCCTCCCTTACATATGCAGGGGCATTGGATTCTCTCGACAAGAAAATATACGGGATCAATGAATGAGTTCAGGAAGTCATACTTGCACCAGTAATGGGAAATCGAGGGAAATTTCATTACCTCCCCTTTTTTGGTCAGGGGTGTGAGCTTCGAACATGAAGAGGTTCCAGATAAAGAGATGTAGGAAGTAACCCTCAGTATTTGGAAATGACACTCACTCAAGCTAGAAGGGAGCCACAGATTTCGCCCTTCGAAGTAGCAAGAATAAACAGTCGAAGGAGCATGTAGTCCTTCGGTTGCAACAAATTTACCCTCTACTTGTGCAGTATTAGGATACCCATGGGTTGAAACTTCCAGCTTTGGAGAAGATGGATTAATGGCATGGAAAGTGGAATAGAAAGATAGTCTCACAATTGCAGGAAGTGAGAAGGCCTTAATAGGAGCTGATCGTAGGGCTGACTGTATTGAAATGTGCTTCATCTTAATGGGGAAAGATAGGTCAAAGTACCCCATTGAGGGTAGTGATGTCTGCTTTTTAATTATGAGATAAATAAAAAGCTCCCCTTCCATTTCAATGGGAAATCTGCGGTGGGGTTTCCTGAGCACATCTACCAGCAGGGTTTCTAAACCATATCTACTGGTAGGATCAAACTCCATTACATTATGGAAATCTCCCTCTAGATTAATTTGCTTCAACCAGGTTTGAACCACTCTAGAAATAAGGGGCTGTTAATTCTGTTTAAGATGTTAAAGTTGACATTTTGAGAAATTCAAAGAAAGTTTACAAACATATCCTTAGAGATGGGCAAGGACACGAGGGTGTAAGGATGATTTGAAGGCTCATAGATAGGACTTGGATTGGATTGCAGCAGGACTAGATGAAATGAGCAAAGCCTATCGAGTGATTGTAGGCGTAATACTGGGTGATTGTGAGCATGGATTCTTTGGTTAATGCGATGAAAGAATCCTTAGTCGAGCGTTAAATGGACATTGAGGAATAAATTAACACTTTGGTATAGGAAAAATCAAATCATATCTCAGATCTTCCTGACTCAAGTATATTTCATGGCTTTTCCCATGTAGGGGAGTTAACAAAGGAGCAGGACTTGGAGGACGATGATTCGGACTGGTGTTTACTGTATTCTACGTGTTATTGCTATTTTTTGGCTTCCTCATTAATTTGTGGTTAGAAGTTTATTTTTGAAAATCTTCTTCAAGGGTATTTTTTTAATCTCAAACAAATGACACAAATGGAATTTTTTTTTGAATGTTTTGGAAAAGTTTTGTTCAAGGTATATAAAATGTCTAGTTGGTATTTAGGGAGCCCAAGGAAATTTCAGTTCAAATCCTAGAAATTAAAACCTTTTTACTTACTAAACTGTTAAGCGTTGAAATTTTCGTTGGAGGTCGAAATTAACCATGGAAAATGTTGGATCATGGATGTATAATTATAATTCTGATATCTGATATCTTACAATATATGCTTTTCTCTCACTGCAAGGAAAAGACCCTCTAGCGGATGTTTTTGAGGAACCCCACAAAAAAATATCCCAGACGTCTGTTTCTAGCAGAGGATCTTAGAGGACGTTGGTGGGCGGAGGTTTTTGCGGATGTATTTCATCTAGTGATCTTATCAACCTAAAACGCACTGGTTCATTCAATATTACAAAGCATCGGTGCATTACAAAAATTGGCACACCAGACATCGTGCGCTCCGTACACACAGGCCCGATGCGTTTTATTTTTGTAGAGCACAGATGCTTAACATGTCGACCGCACAGATACTACCTAGTGTGGAATAAATGAAACGCATTGGGGCACCCAAAAAACACGCCCACCGGTGGATGGTTTAAATAAAAAAAATTACGGCAAAAAAACCGCATAAAACATTGGCACACCGGAAACAATGTGCTCCGTACACACCCTCCCGGTGCTTTTAATTCAGCAACCACGCCGGTGTGTGTCATATCGTTAGACTTGGTGCCTCATAAAAAGTGCACAGACATAAATGACCCAGTTTCGAATGAATGAAGCGCACTGGGCTCCCTATAAATGCCGCACACCAGAAAAGGGTTTAAAACAAACAAAATTACGGCCAAAAAACCGCAAAAATCTTTGGTTTACCGAGCACCATTACAAGGATGTCTAGTTACTGTACATCCCCAGTGCATCACATAGCCATGCCCCAACGTGTCACAAAAGCAAGCGGAACATAAAATTCCCGAGGCGGAATGATGGAAACGCACCGGGGCCCCATAAATTCTGCGCACCGGAATAGGGTTAAATAAAAAAAAAATTACAGATAAAAAACCATAGAAATCATTGGTTCATTGGGAATTATCACTGGTGCGTCATGATAATGTAGATCACCAGCGCTTTAAAAATACTCCACCCCGGTGCCTCATAAAAGCACGCGAAAACATAGAGAGCCCGGTGCAACATACATACAATGCACCGGTACTCCAGAAAACATCCCGCGCACCAGAATAGGGCTAAATAAAAAAATTTATGGTCAGAAAATCACAAAAATCATTGGTTCACAGGACACTGTTACCGGGGCGTCATATTACTGTAGAGCACCGGTGCATTAAAAATACGTTGCCCGGTGCCTCCTAAAAGTCCGCGAAACAGAAAGAGCCCTGCACGGCATACAGGAAACGCACTGGTACTGTAGTAAAAAGCCTGTGCACCAGAATAGGGTTAAATAAGAATATTACGGCCAAAAAATTGCAAAAATGATTTTTTCACCAGACTCCATTACCGTTGCGTCTCATTACTGTAGCGCACCGGTGCGTGACAGCTACGACGCTCCGGTGCTTCCTAAAAGCATGGGAAAATAGAAAGAGCCTGGTGCAGCATTAATACAATGCACCGGTACTCCAGTAAAAACCCGGCACACCGGAACATGGTTAAATAAAAAAAAAATACGGCCAAAAAACCACATTTTTCACTTTTGTCAGTGCTACAGAGCTCTCAAGCACTAGTGCAAGTTATCCTTGCTTGAGCCGCACTGACATCCATGCTCCCATTGCACTTATTGCACGCACTACTGCTGTACATTGCCCCCAATCTCCAGCTTGAATTTTATAAAATAGTGGACAAATTCTCATTTTTAAATTGTACAGCCAATATGCCTCCTCGACGGGTAAATGTATAGGTATTTTTCTAGTTTTTCCATATTTAAACCTTTTAGCGGATTAGAATTTGAAAAAACCTTAAAATTAACCATTAAAAAAAAAAAAAAATTGTCACGTGCTGTGCTCGAGCTGTTCGGTTCGCACCAGTTGTTGTGCTGTCTGTAAATTTACAAGCCACACCGGTTTGCGGTGATGCCTGTAAATTTAAAGTCTGCACCGCACCCGGTGCTGAAGGCGTCTGCACCAGTTTTGGGGCAATACCCCGAGGTGCACGGTGTAATTTTAAAATTTTTAAAAAGTGCAGTACGGTCATTTACCAGGCCACATCATTGACAATGTTGAATTGCGGCCACTCGGTGCGTTGACGAACTTATCCGCCTTGGGGTACGTAAGTTTTTCAGCGCACCGGAACTGCCAATTGACATTGTCAATGGTTCGGGTTGGCAAATCGATGCTAAGTGTATCTGCACCGGTTCCGGGGCGGATTCCAAAGGCGCACCGTGTAATTGTAAATTTTACGACAAAGAGCGGTGCGCTCGAATACCTGGCTGCACCATATGACTATGTACAATGGTAGGAGGGCGGTGTGCTGACTTAGCTATAAGCCCTGGTGCGTATAGTGAAGTCAGTGCACCAGCCTCCTGACACCACACTTACTGAATGGTGCGCTAAAAATATTTTTTGGGGCACCGCTCTTGGTGATTTTTATATCATTATATACACCGTAGACGATGCATCTCTGGGTAGGGACTGTGTGTGACTGTGTTTTTAGTGCACAGTCTCTTGTTTTATTTATTTTTCAAAAAATATTTATATGTGTATATTTTTAAATACATGTGTTATTTAATTAAATAATTGTGTTTAATATGTCAATCATTCAGAAACGTGAAAGGAGAGAAGAGGAGCAACAACAAGTGGAACAATATAACATGGTTCGCTTGTGGGACGCAAGAGAGAGGGAGAGAGATGCGTACCCTCGCCTTATTACATCAGCGACACAGGGGCTCCTAAGGTAGGTAGGCCTCCTCAAGTTTTATGAGGAGGATTCTTCCCTAAAGTCCCATAGTGGTCTTTTAAGACTTCTTATCCGAAGGTGGAATGCCCAGCGACAGGCTTTCTGAGTTGGTATCGACCAGTGGTACACACCCATTGAGGAGGATGTTTATTTTATTACATGGATTTTGAGGAGAGGGGTTGATTTCCCTCGTTCCCCGAGGTTCCAGCTGGCTGTGTGGCAGGGAGTCAGTTAGTTTACTCCCAGAGATACATTAGAGTGGACATATTGTCTCCTTCAGATTTTTAGGTCTCTGGAGGACAGTTACGTATTGGTGCATTTGGTGGTGAGGAGGTCTAGTGTCTCTCACTTATCATTTCCACCATTTCACACAAAAAAAAATACGGGAAACGCATTAGTTGCCAACCTTTATATTATGTTGATTCTTTACTACAGCAGCCACGACTTGTCAGGTGGTCTACCATTTTTTTTTGGCAATTTTGTACAACATTGGATAGATGTCGTGCTTGTGCACAAGGGAGGGTCAACTTCCCTTTTTCTTCAGATATTTTTTTTTAATTTTTTGAGATGTTTCTAGAGACGAGACCTTCTTTTCTTTGGCAGACTCGTAGGTTGATGACTGAGGCACGTATGCATATGTGGGGGAAGATGATGCCCAAGAGAGAGGAGACTCTGTTTCTAGTGAAGATATCAGATGATGCACTCGGGTTGCTAGCCAGTGTTTTTGAGCATCCCTTCATTATGATCCCCTGTCCTTATGCGGGGTTGGATTGGCGAGGGTGTGCCAACATCCTCTTCACAGATGATGAGCCTCTAGATGATAGAGGTAATATTACTGTTTTATTTAAATTTATTCTAACAATTTCTTTAACTTGTTTTTATTAAATTATGTAATGAAATTTTCTAATTATTGTTGTGTACTTGTATATATTTTGCAGACATTGGCTCTTATGATGGCGAGGAGATTCCGCCACCACCAACTGATCTAGTTGTGGATCTTGATGATCTTGATGCCGAGGATCAATAGGAGGCCAGTGTAGATGATCAGAGACCTGTTCCTGCTAGTGTGCCGGCGCGCGGTCAATATATGAGTGATGCTAGATACATGATGGAGTTGGGCGACCAACTCATTGCATTGCTTCTTGAGGTGGGCATCCGCCCTGCTAATTTCATAGATATAGAGGCCGATGATAGGCTCTTACAGATGTGGAGAGGCATGCTACGTGACATGTACAGCATGATGCGGCATGTCATAGGAGTTACGATAGATTTTACGTGACTGACAAGGACTGTCACACATTATGAGCGAGCCGCAACACATGATGGACAGTCTACGAGCCACAGTGTACCATCAAAATCTCATGATCGTTCACAGCCTCGCGCCGTGCCAGATTTGCATGCAGAGCCTCCAGTAGCATCTACCAGCAGTCATCATGGAGATGAGGCTCGATCGTCGGCGGATCCATGACATTTATATTACAGTTGTATATTTTTACCATTAGTCAGTTATATATATATTATATGGTCCATCATTATCTTCTAGCTCGCATGGCATGATAACACTATTGTTCTAAAAAATATGTTTTGATCTAGGGTCATGTGTCAATATGAACCACCAATCCCTATCCAACACATCTGGGTAGAAAAACACTTGGTTGCAGTGTTTAGGGAAAACATAGGGCTCCTTAGCTTCATCCCACATCTTTCTAGAGTTGATACATATCAGCCTACTATCGTGATCTTCCTTTAAATTATTCCGATCAAAGGTGTCCCACCACTTGCACCTAAAAATAACACATTGGAAAGAAGAAAAATCCACTTCAATGATCTCTTGTATCTTTCTGACGTAACCTAACGTCCCTCTTACTAGTTGTTGATCATGGTGGCTAGATCGACTAGATTGATCGAACTCGACTTCCACTCCACAATCTTGTGTGATTTTTCCAGCATCGGCATTTTCTATGCGAAAATGGTGTCCATATGCCCACATAGATGGGAACAAATGCACCCACTATAAAAAAGTTTAAAAAATCATATAAGTGTCATGTGTCTTATAAATAATAATCCAACAGTTAAAATATGAAATGTAGATGTCTTAATATATGTTTCAAATTTACATATAAATTATTACCGAGTTGCTGCACCTAATCCCTACATTTAGTGCATCCTCTTCAACACGCGGGTAATGACCGGTAGCACCGTATTTCTCTCTGACTTGGTCAGCAACCCAAATGTTGGGGCATATTTTTGGCATATTATCCTTTAAATGATCGAGATAAGGAACGCTTCTACCATTCAACCGTCTGAATTCTTTCCTGTCACTATCCCATTTCATTCTTTTTTGTTTGTACAATGCGACCCACGGTTGTGTCGCTTCAGAATTGTAAAGAATGAAATTATTCATTGCTTCAATTTCTGCATTCGCTGATGAAATCAAACCAACATTATATAGTAGTTAGAGATCAAAATATATATTATATCGAAGTTCAACTTGAATATAATTAATTACTTTTTGTAAATTTGAAAAATTATAAGTTGCTTACTCTTTATCAAGCGCTTTTTTCCACTTGTTTGGAGAAACTATCCTTCTCTTTTGTCTTCATCCAATTCATCGCTCCAAATCACCACACATGGTCTGTTGTCGATCTGCTTGATGTACTCACTGGCATAGTAGAAAGACTCATACGATATGTACCCCTCTGCCATAGACCCCTCGGGTTTTGACCTTTGTCGAACAAAACCTTTCAATTTTTTCATGTACCTCTCTAAGAAGAACATCCAACGAAAAGAAACAACCCCAAATAATTCAACCTCATCTACCAGGTGGATTAGAAGATGAACCTGTAATTCCATGAAACTCGTCGACAATTCCTTCTCAAACGTACAAACAATCTCAACTATCTCTTGACACCACCGTGGAATGCTAGCCACATGAATCTCCTTTGACGTGATCCAATGTAAAAATGTAGATAATTTAGATATGGCACGTCCTAGGTCTTCAGGTAATTCATTTTTCACACACCCACACACAAAAAAAGTGTAATGAAACTGCAAAGTTATAAAAACATGCAATAATATACAAAATTAGTTATGTTTTATGATCACCACATGGGATTAAATTTACTAATATAACAAATAATAAAATCATGCTTTTGACATTATACGTATTCTTAGAAGTTTCAAATGGTCATGCGATTTCAACCCCGACAAATGGTCATCCACGGTGAAGTAGCGCCGTAGTGAAGACCCATATGAAGTTGGCACCCTCACATCCATTATAACTTCCTTTGCCAAAGATATATCATCTTTTTTTAAAATCCATGGGACATCACCTTCTTTGGAAAACCATGAATTAGAGGGACCAATGCTTGCCTCTGATCATGTACTTTCTAATCGTCTTGGCCAATATTTCTTTTTAGTTTTTGAAGTAATAATATATTTCCTAACCACCAATGTGTCACTTTGTTTTGATGATATGTGCCTCCATAAAGAAGATGAAACAATTTTAAATATATGCATGGGATCTAATAAGTGGGCAATCTTAAGATTCTCCCAATATGGGAGGTCATAAAAGATAGATTTCCTTTTCATCCCAATGGGAAATTTCTCAACATAGGTGTTGAAGAAATCTGGATCATCGAACTTAGGCTCCCCATTTGAATCGAACATTTCTATGAACTCCTTCTCCTTCTCTCTCTCATATGCTCTAAGCCATTCAGCTGGTGTCATTATTGGAGGCCTTTGGGTTCTCTCTCATTTACCATTGAAAGTGGATGCTGCTCTTCTGTAAGGGTGTTCTTCTGGTAGGAATACCCTGGAGAAATCATACACTGGCTTTCATAGGTCCTTGGACCATCTAGCTTTCAGAGAAGGTCCACAACATTTACATCCAAAATACCCTTTTGTTACAAGACCTGCGAGATTATATTTGTATACATTAATTAATATGCATGGCACATTAAAGACTATCATGAAGATCAGAACAAATAATATTACAATGAATTAAATAACTAATATGTGAAAGAATATTGTTACATTATATATAAACAAATCAATAAATTAAACATGTAATTTACCAAAGAAAACTCCTAAGCCTGGATAATCATGTGTCGTGTAAGCACATATGCCATACAACATAAACCTCCTCTCTGCTGCGATGGGTCTTGATTCATCGTATACATTTATCCCATCCCATAATTCCTTCAATTCATCTACGAGTGGTTGTAAGTAGACATCCATATTCTTCACTTGTCTTCTACCAGGGACTATGAGAGCCAACATAAGATGTTCATTCTTCATGGAAAACATGGGGGGATATTTTTATTGATCACTACTATAGGCCAAACAAAATATTTGGTGTTCTGGAGGGAATATGGGTTCACGCCATCCATGGCTATGCTGAGTCGTAGACTTCGTACTTCATTCTTGAATTTTTCGGGCCATGTATCCTCTATATGCTTCATGGCTATTGAATCAGTTGGTATTCTAATAACTCCCAACTCACTTCTGTGTGAGGCATGCTATCCATGCAACATAGCTAATTCTTTGCAACGAAAGAGCCTTTGAATCCTTGGGATTATAGGCATGTGCCTCAATATCTTAAAAGGAGGACTAGTACGTGATTCACCCTTCTTTTTTGATTTATCATACCTCTCATGCCCACATTTTGGACACATCTCTTTGTCTGCATATTCTCCTCTATATAAAATACAATCATTTGGACATGCATGATATGATATGTACTCAACACCCAACATTTTCAACAATTTTTTTGCCTCTTCGCAGCTACCGGGCAAGACATTATCACTCGGAAGAACCTTATCTTTGAATAACCTGTAGTTGGTGATCATGGAAAACTATATTAATAAATGTACATTAATGTCGATATAATTATTAACGGTCATAAAATTTAACATTTGTAATGTTCATTGCTAGTGTATTGATCATATTTCAAATTTATATATAATGGTAACTTACCTCAAAAGTTTTGAGAAACATGCATTCGACAAACCAAACTTTGATTTCAAGTTGTACAGTAACATTGTTGTCCCCAACTGGGTAGACTTTGACTGACCGCTGGGTCCAAAGAGAGGGGTGGTGGAAGCAAATTTAAGGCTTTCAAAAAAGGTGTCAGCGATATGAGCATCATCCCCTAGCTGATCGTCATTTTGGAATGCTTCTAACAACATTGTCTCCAATCCAGTCATATCTCTTAAGTAATCATCCATACCAACCTCTATTTGATTGTCTCCATTGCCAGCTTGTGAAGAACTACTGTTGCTGTAGTCATTCCTAATTGGTGAATCTGGACGTAGCGGGAATTGAATCGGTGGTTGATTCAACCATTATTGGTATCGTTCCTCTCTGATTTTTTCTCTTAATTTAGTCTTCTCTTGATTTGACATTGTCATGGGGTGAAATGGAATATGGTAGGTAGGTCATTCATCATCACTAGAATCCTAATAATTAAAAAAAAAATTGAACGTGATTTGTAGAAAATATTATGATATCAATTAGTAACCATGTTGATAATATTGCATGATTATAAATTGGTTTGACATTGAAATAATTACATATTATTCAATATATATACCAAACAATTATAATAATAATTACCATCATTGTCCCGGGATTGTGGCTAGAAGATGCAATATTTTTACAATTGGCAGGGTGAAGCAGCTGTCCATTTTCATCTACCAAATGCATCTTGCAGTATGCAACTCCTGATAAGAACTTTCGATGTTTTGGAGCAGTACTTTGAATATAATTTTGTGCATCTGAACTTGATGATGAATCTGCATGAACCTGGAAATTTGTATACATTATAAATTTAATTAAGTTGTGCTTGATTGACTACATGGATAAAAAACATACATAAATTCAATTAGATAGTAAAAAAATAAAACAAATCTGAAGTAAATATTACGTCTCCACATGGATAGGGAGAACTCCATGATGGAATTTGAGAAATATTATGGAACGAGATGGATTTTGCAGAATTGTACATTTCATATAATATATGATATTTTATCCTTGCATTTGAGAAAAACAACAATAAAATTTGGTGCACAAAATTAAATGTAATTACGGTGCATATTGTTCAGATAACCACACCAGCTGGTTCTTTATTTTGCGGGTGCGCTTTCGTAACAAGTAGCACCGGTGCGGTAGAATTAAACGACGCACTGGTAAACGAATAACCGCAATAAAAAAAAGTGCAACCCTATTTTCTTTAAGTGAAAAAAAAAACGGTAAATTGAAAATTGGGCGGAAAAATATTTTCAAAAATCTAATTTCATAAAACATTCCTTTAAATACTAAACACTTTTCATTATTTCACTATTTTTGCAAAAAATTTCAGCCAGAGATTTGCAGGATACATACCTGGAGAAAACAGAGCATGAGAGCACTGTGGAGCAGGGAAATATGTTTGAACAGAAGTATTCAGATAATCCGAATTCCAAACCTCTGGTAATTCAAACCCTGTACCATAGAATTTTAAATGACGTGAGTAAAGTTTATTGTTTTTTGGTACTTTTTTCAGCAGTGAAATAAGAAATCAAAGTCTATTGTTTTATTTTATTTTTTATCTAGTTTCTTATGAAGTAAAATACAAAATAAAATCTTATTTTTTTTAAACTTTTTGTTTCTACAGTTTTTACCTTTTTGTAGTTTTTAGAAACAAAAATAAAAAAAAGAAATCAGTTTTTACAAAAAAAACCCTAGATTCTTTTTGTTTCTGCCATTTTTTCTCTCTCTTTATTTTCAATTTAGATTTATAGGGTTTTTGTACTCATAATAAATCCAACCCACGGGATGAATTTCATATTCGGATCCCAATCCATGTTGGCCCTTGCGTCAATCTTAAAAAAATACAGTTTTTTTTACGTCAGTGCGCCCTGCATAACGTTGTGCACCAGTGCGCTTTGTTATACAAGTGCACCGTTGAAGTACATTGATTAAAAAAAATAAAATGTTTTTATCAGTGCGCCATATGTAACATATAGCACTGGTGCACTATTACATTATGGCACATCACACAACGTGCTGTTTTAGAAAAAAACTATTTTACAAACATACACTACATTAATTTTGTTTCCGCCCTTTCTTCTCCCACTTGCTGTGATTTCAGAATTAAGGTTTTTCAATTTATATTTATAGGGTTTTTATTTCTAAATATAATCCTAAGACATGCAACCAAAGGGAGGATCTGCATAGTTAGATCTCAATCCATGTCGACCCTTGCATTAAAAAAAATAAAAAATAAAAAATCGGTGCGCCCTGTTTGACAGAGTGCATTGGGGCGGTCGGTTATCACAGTGCACCATGAAAGTACTGTCATAAAAAATTAAAAAAATATGCATCCGGTGCGCTATTTCATTATGACACACCGCAAACGTTCAGTTTTGGAAAAAAAAAACTTTCAAAAATACAAAACTTACTTTCTTTTTGTTTCTTCCCTTTCCTTTTCTTTATGTAATTCAGAATTAGAACTTTTCAATTTAGATTTATAGGGTTTGTATTGCTAAATATAAACCTAAGACATGCAACCGAGGGGACGATTAGCATAGTTGTATCCTAATCCATGTCGGCCTTGGAATGATTTAATTAATTTATTTTTATTTTTTATTTATTTTTATGGTGCACCCTATGTAGGGTAGTGCACCGGTGCTCTGTTGTTTACAAGAGCACCGGATAAGTAATGTGAAAAAAAAATATTTTTTTTAATGGTGCACCATATGTAAAATATAGCACCGATCTATGCTAAAAAAACTAACACTAGATGATTTTTTTTATTTTTATGATGGTTAACCGGTGCGGTCATTGACATGTAACACACTAGGGCTTCTTGTTGACATAGAGCATCGTATGATGTATTATACTATTTTTTCGGTGCGTGGGAAAGTCATGAATGCACCGAAGTCGGTGCTTTAACCATGAATGGTGCACCAATTTTTTGAGAATTTTTTTTTTTTAAATTCAGAAGTTGACAGTTTATTTAAAAATATATTATTGACTGATATGATACAGGTTTGATATTGTTAAAGAAATTACTGACAAGAGATCAAGTAACAAAAATACTGATAACACATCAAGAAAATAAAAAAAGGCAAGTTCTTTATAAATTTTTTACAAAATTTTTATTTTTGAACAATATGTAAGTTTAAATAATATGTATTGTTTAATGTGTATCATGTAGAGCCACAAAATGGCGAAGCTTGATAAGATTATTTTTGATCTAGGACCAGAAGAACGTATAAGCTTGATGGAAAAATTGCAAAAGAATGAATCAGGTACTGAATGAAAAAATACTATTGATCCAATATGAGTTTCTTTTTTTAGTTTTCATTAATAATATAATTAAAATTATTAGATAACATGTGTGAAAAATTCTATTAATTCACCTATGTTTAATGTTCTACAGGGACCAACAACTCATAAAGGAATGTTCTAAGAAAAGAAAAACAATAGAACATGCAAATGAAAATGAATTGCTCCTTACCTCATCTGGAGTGGTGTTGGAGGTTGGAGGTTAACGAAAGGGGGAAAAACTTTACAAATGTTTGAGGGATCTAGTGGAATGAATGTATAGACTTTATTTCCACTTACAATACAAAAACCAAAACAATGATTCCAAGAACCTGATTTTATGTAAACTACACGAAGAGTTTCCAAGGAATCGGTCAATGAGACATGTCAGAATTTTAATAGAAAAAGCGTACAACAACAAAAAAGAAGGAATGAAAAAGTAATACTCCTTTAGATGTTTGTCTAGAATTATTTATAAATATCACTTTTGTTATACTTACTTTTCATATATCAATATAAAAATTAAATAGTTTATTTTCATGTTACATTTTCAGGAAGATTATGAAAATATCAAAAGATGAACGAGCTAATATTAGAAATATACCAGTAGGAATTTCCAAAAAGGTGTACAAGGAGATGGTCAAATAAATGGAAAAAATTGCATCGCGGGAGGAGCCATTTCAACAACAAAGTGCTTCAATTGTAATATGTAATCATTGAATTTTTTGATCATTAGGTAAAATAAATAAACAATTTAGCATTAAATATTAATTTTCAAGTATTTTCTTGCAGAAAAGAAAAGAAAATGGAACCCATTCAGCACATAAAACAGGACGACAAGGAAGAAAAGGATTGATATTTAATTTTGTGAGTAATTGTTACTTCCTTATAACAACTTAAATAGATTTAATTTTTGTATTTTTAAGTTGTTTTACAAAAATCATCATTGAATGTCTCCAAATAGGTGCTAACATACAAAGAAGAACCATCAGAGGAATTGATTGAAATTGATTTAAATATGGGTTGTGCATATATGTTTGCTAGTTCAGAACTTAATTGTGGAATTTGTAAGAATCTATCGATCTTGTTTTACTTAGCTATGTCTATAATTAATAGAAAAAATAAATCTTTTATATTAAATATATGATTTCTTATGGGGTATAAAAACTTGCAAGAAAAAAAGTATGGCACTGTGCCAACAGATCAAATCTGGAAAAATGGCATGTTACATGGTTTTGAAAGCTGTGTATAGTTTATGAGTCAATTGTTGCATTGGTACATCATTTCTTTTTGATTTACATTGATTTATATTATTTAATATTGCAATTTTCATTATTCTCACCAATGTATATACACTCATTACAGTTTATTTTTATGTTTGTAGATGGAAGAAGGTGAAGAAGAAGAAAATAATCAACGTCATGAACAAAACATTTTTGAAAATAACCGAAGTCATGGAAGTAGCTCTAGCAGTGATAGTAGTTCAAGCGATGAATGATGATCACTATGTTTGGATATAAAAGCAAGGCGTTGTACTATTTTTAAAAAAATGTCTGTGAAATCATACATTTTCTTTAATGTAATGGACATAGTGTCCCAATTGAAAGATAAATGGATACCAATAAATGTCCCATTTTGTATGACAAAGAATTTCTTATTCACACACACACACACACACACACACACACACACATATATATAATAAAACATGTTTTAATTTATTCTATTGCATTCTCTATTGTCGCTATTGCGTTCTCCATTGTCGTTCTCAAATGCAATAATACAAATTTAATTCATATGAATATTGTTATAACATATATATGTGTCGACTTTTGATGAATAATGAAGTTTAAAAAACCACAATAATTATGATATGATATAACAAATTAATCTAAACATCACATTCAAATACATTAATAAAAATTTAATTAATATGAATATTGTTATAATATGTGTCAACTTTTGATGAATAATGAATTTAAAACAAGCACAATAATTGCACTGCCACAGGTTGATGTTTCTGAAAATTACAAAATGAAAACCGGTGCGCTTGTATTATTAAGTGCACTAGTGCGTTTATACAACCTATCAGGACCGCACAAATACCAAAACCAGTTAAAAATATCGTGGCGTTTGTGCGGTACAACGCTCCAGTGCGTTTATGTATCTATACGCACTGGTGATGTTTTACTGCCTATGAGCACCGCATGAATACCGGTACCAATTATAAATTTCGGTGCGTTTGTGTGATACTATGCACTGGGGCATTTTTTTCTATTTGTACACACCGGTGCATTTGGATGACCAATAAGCACCGCACGAATACTGATACCATTTACAATTCTCGGTGGATTTGTGTGATAGTACGCACTGGGGCGTTTATGTGTCGATAAGCACCGATGCGTTTGTATGAAATATTTGCATCACAAGAATACCCATACCAATTGTAAACCTCGGTGCATTTGTGTGATACGATGCATTGGGGCGTTTATATAAGAATACACACCGTCGCGTTTATACGACCTATGGGCACCGCTCAGATCCCAAGACCAATTAGAATGGCCTTGTGCGTTGTATCACCAACACCAGGCCCGATGCTGTTATTTTCGTTAATGGCCCGGTGCATTCTTGTTCGACCGCCCAGGTGCGCTGTCTACCAATACGCACTGGTGCGTTAAAACTTGATAAGAGCACCGATGAAAAAACATCCGTAATAACCTCCGACTGCCCATTTTTTTAGTTGTGTTGAATTTCCGTTAAAAGCTCTGTTAAAACCTCCGTTACTAGAAACAGATGTGGTAGCATATGTTATTTTGATAATTTTGGCTAATTTTATAACACTAAAAACCTCCTTTATAACCTCTGCTAGAGGGTCTTTTCCTTGTAGTGTCTTCTCATTTAAGGAATGAATTTTCATGATGGTATTGTGTTGAGATTGATAAATGGGATATTTAAAACCATAAGAAGCATAAGCTACCCATGTTGATTTAGTTTTAGGTTCCTTATAACAACTGATATCTAAGCATAGCATTTAGATTTGTATTGTGTGCGTAAGTGAAAGGAAAGCATGAAACTTGAACTGGTTTGTTGATAGTGTTCTCGGTGATAGTTATATGGGATTCTGATTTCCCCATTATATGCGAGTCTTGCCTTGGTGATAACCCTTACGTGCGAATGGTAAGTCTGGAACTAACATGATAACTTGGATTTTAAGTACTTGTGTCATTTCAGTAAGTAGAGATATAGAATAGAACCATGCAAGGAGAAAGAGAAGACACTATTCTCCAAAAGCTGTGATGCATGAAGTTGCTTATTTCAAATTTTTGCGCTTCTGTACTATATGGAATATATTTTATATATGGATTATAAAAGAAATGAAATATGTGGTGGAATTAAGTTAAATGAATTTTGTTTTTTGGGTGCAAACGAAGGCAAATTTTGACAAGGAGTGTAAAATTTGCACCAGACCATTTACAATTTTCAGGTGGAGATCAGGCTGTGATGCAAGGTACAAGAAAATAGAGGTTTTCCAAACATGTTGTAAACTCAAAAAAAAATTTCAGGTGTGTCTGTTGGATCTTGAATATGGATTTCTAGTCCAAGTTCGAGATACAATCTTGGCCATTAACTCCAATGAGGCTATTCCAAGGACTGATGTTAATAGAGAGTATTTTGCTGAGGAACAAGATCACAAGGTGCATTTTTCTACTCTTGTCAATCTCTAAATTCTATTTTATGTATGAAAATCAATGGTAGATTCCAAGTGTAATTATAGTCTCTAACAACATTTTATTTAATTATTGATCATAATATATATCTAACTTTATGTTTTATGTTGTTTTCTCAACATAAAAAAGACCGATATTATGGGTAAGTATTATTGTCTAAATATTATTGATTCAGTTGATTCTTTTGTGAGTTGTAGTTATTGTCTGATATATTTTGAGGTGCATTCCATAATCATTTTTCAAAGTCTCGCATAACTCCCATTTACAAAATTCTAAGTGTGTTAATTTATGAAACCCTGTTGTTTTCATTGTTGCATGAGTCTTCAATTAGGAGTATACGTAGAATATATTTTCAAGAATAGATTCAAAATGGAATTTTGATGTGGCATCATATTGATGTCTTTTAAGCCCTTTTATTATTGATCCATTTTCTTCAATTAAACCCTATATGATTTGGTTGCTGTAATTATCTGGTCCTCTCAATTCCAAGGCTCCTGAAATCTAGATTTGTCATTAAAGTGGTGTTTTCTAGTTCCAAACAAACATTGTCAGTTAGATATGTACAAGCTCTGAGAGGATTTGACAAAATTTAAAAGAAGTTTGAACAAATAAATGTATTCTTATGTATTTCTCATTACATCATTCTATTCTGATTGTTAATTGCTAAACTATACTTTTTCTATGAGGTTGGAGTACGAATATTTTGTCATGAAGAAAAAGAATGGGGGATTTTCTTGACCATGATTCAAAAAATTTCATTATATCCTTAAATTTTAGTCAATAGAGATAACTTCCTTCTAGAATCTAATAGTTTTTAATGATTTATCTCTGAGCAGAGTAAATGATCTAGTTGCAACAAGTTTGTTGAATAAAGCTAGTGAGATGCCATCTCTTGTTCCTCTTGAAGATGAGAGTATAAAGGCTCTTTATGTGGGCGGGCTTGATTCAAGGGTTACCGAAGCTGATCTTAAGGAAAATTTATATGCATATGGTGAAATTGAGTCTATCATATTTGTATTTGAAAGAGCATGTGCTTTTGTTACATCTACAAACAGAGAAGGGGATGAGAAAGAATCAGAGAATTTGTCCAAAAAGCTAGTTACAAAAAGCTTGAGATTAAAGCTGTTGTCGGGAAATCCATAGGCTCCTAAAATAGAAGTTGAGAATCAAGGAGATGAGGCTGCAAAAATTATTAGTGGTATGCTTCCAAGAGCTATTGTTTCACAGCACCAAAGCCAACAACAACCACATAAGAGTCAGGGGAAACCTTCTCTAAATTACTTCAATATTCCTCCTCTTCCCCCATCATCAGAAAGGACATACTATCCATCCATGGTTCCTCAAAGAATGGGAGCTATTTCTCCAGCGCAAGAGCTTGGCAGTAGTAAACAAGGCACAAAAAATGAAGGGCAAGAGGGTCAACATTATCAACCGGCACCACATGGGCCTCCAGATGGTTCCTACTATGGATCACAATAGTCTCAATAAGGTCAATATCATCACTATTATGAGCCTTCTTATGGACCCCCATCACCATATCAATCAACCCCACAACCGCCACTACCCCCACCTATTATCACCCGCAGTATTAACACAAGCACTAATATTTGTTTCCTTATTTTAATGTATTTTATTTATTATGAAAGGAACAACCAACTTTCAACATGGGATGTATGTAATCACAGAGATTCAAAATTGGTACTGGTAATACACTTGTATTTTTTTCACTGTATTTTTAAAAGATATGCTTGTATTACAAAATACTATGACTTAAAACTTTTATCCTAGCTCGTTCAATAACTTACGTCAATACATGCATACTCAACAGTTCTGTTGTTGGGTTAGGATTTCAAAGGACAAAGAACTTGGAATTTTATGGTCGACTTGTTGATTCTTTCTTGCAATAGTGTTGTGATTATTTCTTATATTTGAAGTATGTGGTTTAGTGGCATTTGTATTGTTGTGGAACTCATATTTTTTCAGGTTTGTGTTGTAGGTCTTGAAATTTTTGAAAATTTTTTATCACCTCCCAAAGATAGGTTTTGAGAACCTAAGATTACAGGTCTCAAATTGTGTTAACCACTTTGTTATGTCTATAGCCTTACAACTATTGGGTTTTTGCTCTTATACACATTTGGTGCATTAGGGGTTCTGGGATTTCACCTCTCCAGAACCTCATGCTTGCAATCTTATAGTCTTGTGGTTAAAATCTCAACCAACCTCAACTTTATTGTGACTTCACAAGGGGGTGTTCCAATTTACTTTATTCCACAACTTTTATGTTTCCCATAAATGGAGGAGGCTTTGTAAACCTTTCCTAGAAAATTTCTCGTGGTTTCAGAAGGAGGGTTTTGAGTCCTTTCATCCTCACAACTTTCCAATTGCAGATTATTTCAATTCTACAAGATTCTATGAACTTGCACAAGTAAATTTCTCTCATTTTGACATATATTATTTCTCTCCTATTTCAAGTTGATGGGTATTTTTTTCTCAGGTTTTTTGACGAATGTAAAATATACAATGGAGGAGGGCTTGTAGGCCTTTATATCTCACAACTTTCTTGTGATCTTACAATGGTGGTTTCAAATCCTTTTCTAACTTTTTTAGTTCATAGATTCTTTCAATTTTTCAAGTCTCCTAACTCCTTGCACAGTCAGATTTTCTCATTATGACTTATAAGACCTCTCACATTTCAAGTTGACGTGGAACATTTTTTTGATCTTCTTGATGAATGTAGATTTTTGATATTCTTAATGAATGTAGAATATACATGATTGCGGATTTTCTCGTTTTCTTACAATTTTAAATAAATCAATCTCACCTTTTATAGTTCTTTTCCACACTTGATATTGTAAGAATGATTGTTGGTCTCATACTAAATCTTCCACTTATGGAATGAAGATCTCCTGAATATATTTTTCATGTATTAAAGATGCTTTCCAGGGGTTTTACAACTTTCCCATGATGATGAGAAACATTTTTTGAGCCTTGCATTGCATCAGATTATGCGAAGCGAGCTCAATGATCCATTCTTTAATGAGAACAAGATGGCAACTCCTCCTCTTGTTGTCCTAGAAGTTAATTTTTACAAGGAATTATATTTAGGGCCACGAACAGTTGTTGTGATCAGAGTTCACAGTGATGCTTTTGACAGGAATTCTTGTCTCCTTATAGCGAAGCATTTTGTCAATGTCCTGAATCCAGTTGTTGAAGGAAGAGAGTCAGAGTTTCCTGATGGCCCTGCAAGGCATGAACTGTTGGCTTCAATGGAGGATTTGATACCCAAAGTAAAAGCAGAAAAGGGTTTCTTTGCAAAGGGCCTTGATGCTATAGGATATGCTCTGGACTCCAAGAAGTACTCTCTGTTACCTTTCAATCTGGAGTTCACCAAAATGTCCATCAAGGCTGGGTTTAGGTTTGACGTTCTTACATACAGACTCGAAAGAGAAGGTAATCCATCTGTAACAATTTTCTTGGCTATTATGTTCATTTCTCCTTTTGATGTTCTGATTTTTTATTGCATTTGTCTCTCTCTCTTTCTTCTTTTATTGACGATGTTATTGTTTACAACTTCTCTGAATATATTTAGTATTTATTCACCAGATTTCACCCAAGACTTAACACTTGGTCCCATATACTGGCATGCTTAAGCAAGAAAACTGGCTTTTGAATCTAGGTTGGGTATAAAACACCCCCACCTTCAAACCCCTTTAATGTTTCATTTTTTTTTGACCTAAATAGCAAGTTAGCTATCAAATTCTCATTCATTTCTCTCATAACACAGAAATATAAATTTCTTCTGTATCAATTGAGCTTATGCTTTGCCTGGAAGAAAATAGGGCATGGGAGAAGGGTTGTTTGAGTGATTCGCCTATAGTGATTCACAAATTCTTTTGTATGAAATTTATGAAACTTAAAGGTTTTTATGATATGTTCCTTCCCACACTCCACCTCTAGCAATATAGCTAGTGTATCACCTTCTTGAATTTTCTTCTTGATCGTGTTAGATTAGTAGATCCATTAAAATCATAAACAGATAAACCTTGATGATTGAAAATTTGTGATCAGCCAATGTAGATCTTCCAAGCCAAATTGAGAATGATGTAGATCTCCCAAACCAAATTGAAAACAATGGTGCTTACTTAATATATATTTACTAAGTAGTGGAATGCCTCCATATCCATTTTCAAGATTTTTTAAGGTTTAATTAAGTATGCTTATAGCAGGTCTCCTCTTAGATCCTCTCCCTAGACCTCCAAAAGAATGAGGTTTATGGGTTTCCTCAAAGTTTCTATATCAAATTAATGGGAAATCAATGAGATCTGGAAAATGTAAATTGCATTGGTTGGGACCTGAATAAATTGAGATTGGTCAGGGCTAACTTCTTTTGCACTGGGGTTTACTACATTCTTAAAGAAACTTTTGAGTGTAATTGGTGAGTCATGCCTCTCAATATGATCAGATCAGTTCTTCGTGGTTGCTGGACCATCAACTTGTCCCCAAAAATATCTCTTCAGATTAAGGTAACAAATAAAGTGGCATATTCAACAACAACCCTTTTACCATAAAAGACCCCTGGAAACTGTTCCTCTCCACATAACATGCTTAACCGTTTAGCAAAAACCACACAAGGACCATCTTTAAGATAGGAGCGATGCAACCTATCCTCCACTACTCAAAACTGGTCAGACGAGCTATAAAATTGAAGTATAGAAAGTATCCTACCAAAATTAAATTGCTGCCCTCCATTTGAAAGGAAATTCAATTTACCCACTTTGATGACAAATGACATGCCTTTACAAATTCTTTCCTTTTCAATCCCTGGAACAATGGCTCTATAATAGAGATAAATTCTATTTCAGTCATTAAATAAACTTTGTTTTCTTTTTTGAATACCATATTAAAAATGTGAAGCCTTTTTTTATCATGTTTATGAAGTTCTTTTGCACTTTCTATCCTTGAATTCCTCATATGCATGGACTCAACCATCAAGAAAGGCCTCTCCATGATAGAGACTGCTGATTTTTTCTCTTCAGGCGAGTAAGAGAATACATCACATGCTGCAGCTCTGGCCCGTGAATACTCAAGAACGACTGCAAACATCAAAGAAATGAAAGAGAAGAAATTGAACCAGTTTTTCTTCACATGGTAACATCACAACCATACCATACTTTTGGGCACCTTGAATCATGTACATATTATTGTCATAATGTGAATACCCATTGTATGGAATATAAAAACTTCTGTGTACATGGCAGCGTGTTGGATTGTAGACCTCACTTTGAGCCTCAACTACCAGAAACTATCCTGCGAAACTACTCAGCAGGGATATTCCAAGGAACTCGAGTGAAGGATGATATATACTTCTGGGATATGGCACACTTAATATCAACAAAAACACAGAAGGAAATAAGCAAACATAAGCACTTTTACGAGCTACCAGTGTTAGCCATGCTTGTTGGACAGGTGATAGCTAGGGTTCCCTTCCTTAATTTTAAAGTTGAAAATGTTGTTTTTCCAAGAGATTTTCAATATATATTTTTATCACTCTTAATACATCAAGGATTAAGAGGTATTTATGCTTTTTGTCACTCTTAATAGATCAGGGGCTAAGAGGGATTTATGCTTTTTGTCACTCTTAATAAATCAGGGGCTAAGAGGGATTTAGGAGGGATTTATGCTTTTTTTCACTCTTAATAGATCAGGGGCTAAGAGGTATTTATGCTTTTTGTCACTCTTAATAGATCAGGGGCTAAGAGGGATTTATGTTTTTTGTCACTCTTAATAGATCAGGGGTTAAGAGGGATTTATGCTAGCCAATATTTGGGATTGAGTCATACTGGTGAATGAATGTGAATGCAGTTTATGCTAGTCAATATTTTGGATTGTCATACTGGTGAATGAATGTGAATGCAGTTGATCAAACACCCTAGTCTAGATCCAAGCTCTTCTAAGAGATCTGGGCTGTTTACAATGTTCTTTGGAGAGCCATCACATACACAATGGAAGAATGCAGAATCTCTGAATGTGGCTGGCAGCATAGGGCCTCTGGCAAGTATAAATGCAGTGGGTTCTTGCTTCTGTGCATGTGAGTCTATGATTAAAGGGCCAGATGGGCCAGAGCTATGCATCTCCTTTACATTTGCTACCTCTGTGTACAACAGAGATCAAATGCACTCCTTTTCGACCTCTATTCTTGAATTGATGGCCCTAGATTCTTCAAAACCTTGTGAAATGTCTGTGACTCTACCCAAAATCAGGAAAATAATGACATGGGTACCTTGCCGAAGACCCCTCTGTCATCAAGGGGATATGTCTACAGGTTAATGGTTTTTGAGTTCTAGTTTGATCGGAATTATTAGTAATGGTTCCATTGGATCATGTTCATGTCAATTCTATGTATACAACCTGCCCATCTCTTAAGTATGCTGCCCATCTTATGTCGTGTTTATGCATCTCCAATCGTTGGTGATTGGGAGTTTATATATAAATAAATGTGTTTTTCGTATAGTTGAGGAAAATTTGGCATTTCATTTGTTCTGGCGTGGAGAGTTTAGAACCTCCCCAATGTTCCTCACAACAATATTAAGTTGACAAACACAAATAGCGAAGAGAAAGGAAAAGAAACTCTCAATGAAACATCCCAAGGATTTATCCATTTTATTTGCTTTGAATGCTATAAACCATGCATATAAATCGTTTTGATGGGATAATCTAAAAAACAAGGCATTTGGATGTAGTAAAATAAATTAAATTACCGAAGAATGTTGATAGTTTTGAAATATTGAGAAAGCTGATAGATTTGGAATATTGAGAAAGCTGTGGTAACAAAGTGTGTAAGAATTTAAATATTGGAAGTTAATTACATTCAATAAAATGTAGGTAAACACATTTTTTAATAATGTAAATATTCACAATTATTATTATTATTATTATTATTATTTTGGGTAAAATGCAAGTAATTAAATAAATTTCGTCACAACTTTTTATTAAATAAGAAAGATAAATAATGCTTTTAATTAAAATTTGTTTGGAGAATTTAAGTTTATGCATTTCCATTAAGTTTAATGAGAATGAAAAATATAATTTTTATTAAATTTTGAACACAAATATATAATAAAAAAATATATTAAATTTTAAACATATATTTAATATTAATAAAACAACTTTAAAAATAGGCATGTTTTGTAATATAAATTTTAATGAAAACGAAATATATATTTCTTTTATTAAATTTTAAACATACAAATATGATAATTATTTTTTATTAAATTTTAAACATGTATACGATAATTCTTTTTAATTAAATTTGAAACATAGATTTAATATTAATAATAAAAAATTCTGAAAATGAATTTTTTTTTCTAATATAAACATGTCTTAGATATCATTTTTGGGATGCAATTGCGTTAAGTAAGTCATTCATGTATAACCATTTCCATGAGAGGTACAAGACATAAGCAATGCATATCTCTAAGCTTGAGTTCAATTTAGGGTATAAGTGAAGGAAGAAGATATATGGAAAACAAGATTCCAGACTCTACCATGTTTTTTATTGATGGTGGTAATAGAATTTGAACTCGCTAATGCACAAAAAACATTCATATATTGATGAATGATGTATCAAGAGATTATCTGGGTTATTTTTCCATTGTGTATTGTGAGACCACTCTCTTCTAAAAAAAATATAGACATAACATTTAGAAGATGTCAAAGTTGTATTACGAAATGATGTAAGAGAGAAGAAATATTTGATGAAGAGTTTATTTTCCATTGAATTCATAGCCTATTTGGGCTATGTCATTGGTGAAGATGGAATCTAGAGTGTTTATCAACCTAGAGATGATTCAAGTCATAAAATGAGTGGTCAATGCAAACCTATCTCAATGAAAAATTGCAAGTTTGCCTCATTATTTTGACATCTCATTTTAATACCTAAACCAAGGAAAATGCAGAATATAAATAAACAGGTGAACAACAATATTTTGATGAAACCAAGACACAAATCTACAATGTACCTATGCTAACAGTTCTAGACAAACTTCCATTATAAGTGGTGCTTGAAATCAATATGTGCTGAGGGAGCCATGTTTGGTGCAATAGATGCTTGAAGACATTCTCTAACATGATGATCAAGTATCTAACCACAAGGAGATCTATGGAATTGTGGATACAATAAAGTATTGGTGACACTATGTCTTAGGTAAGGGGATAATATTTAATATTGACCACAAGTCCTTTAGAAATTTTCTTATCAAACTTATGTAGTAGAAAAAATTTATCAATATACCACACTGACAAAGACATTGTAAATTAGTTGAAGTATTAAAGAACTTGATTACAATTAGTCTAGAAGATATGGGAACTATAATGACTACCTCTCTAGACACAAGACACCATTACAGGAAACCATTCTATAAAGGAAGCAATAAGAAAATTTATATTGCTATTTATCTATATCTTGCATGAAGTGGACCTTTGATGACCATTGCTAAATTTCATATTATGTTTGTGTTTCATACTTCAAGGGTTCCTGGACACAATAAGAAACTTGTAACTGCACATAATTGTTGATCCATGAAATGTTTTTGGTAAAGACAACGATTGATAATATTCATGATTTTTTATCATGATTGATTTATACATAACTTGTCAAAATACAAAACCAACTTATGTAGATCATCATATATAGGGTAGACTTTAATTGTGACATCTATCGATTCAAGTTTAAGAGAGAATCAGATGCCCAAATCCTCATCCTTGGTCAAAGATAAGCCATACAAGAAGAATTCCCAAAAGATATGAAGTTGAAGGGGGAGGGGGAAGTCACTTCTTTGGGGAGTTCAGGTCAATGGAAATTATGTATTAATTTCTTGCATGCTACCTCAAGGCAACAACAATTATTGGTACAGATTTTTCCTTCCAAGAAACTCGACTTTAGGAAGATATGAAAGGTAACCTTGAGATCTGAGCCAGGACTAGCGGTACTAGGTAGGTCAATGCAAATTATTTATTAATTGCATGCATGCTATAACAAGGAAACAATAATGCTAGGCACAAATTGTGGCTACATTTGAGAGGCCACATGCCCCTGTAATATGGAAGAGCCCATGCAGGGTAGTTGATATCTTGCCAATACTTGAACCTGTTGTGTTTATTGGATTGATACTCTGTATCCATAAAAAAATCTAGGGGTGAATCTTAGCCCATAGGCGAAATGAAAAATAATCTAACTTGGAACTAGACCACACATTGCCTTACCAAAATTATGTGTGTTGGTACCAAGTTGTAATAAATACACAATAATTATAATATAAAAATTAAAACAATAAATAAATTGAAACATATTAACTAAAGTACATGACTAACCTCTCAACCATTGTGACAAATCAATGCTAATCAGACCATCACATAGATTTGTAATTATATCATTCATCTCATATCCTCCTCATTTTTTTAATACATGAGAAATATCTTTATATTACATATGAGGAATATACATATGTTAGTCCTCGAGGGATTGCTTTGAAAACAGGGCTTATAGCCATTACAATAAATACTCATTATGAGTAAGATTTTATAGTTTAGTGAAATATTTGCCATGATTTTACAAGATAATATAATTTGGTGAGAGATTTGCCATGATTTTACAGGATAATATAATTTGGTGAGAGATTCTCAAAAAAATTTATATATACATATTATATTATTGATAAAATCACCTTTCATTTTTCCATGTATCATTGGGATTCACCCATTTACTACAAAAGTAAATTTAGGGGGGTTCTTAAAATTTTCCCTACCGAAAACCTAGCGGTGTGGTTGCACAATAGAGAAATCCACTATATAAATTAGGATAAAGGAGTCTAAAGAAATATAGATAAAAACCCTCTCTTTAAAGACTATAATTACATAAAATGTATAGATAACTAACCCCATCGAGCCAAAAATACAAACCTGATTGATGAGGGGGAAGGGGTTTCAAGTTGCAAGGATTAATCATCCTTAAACAGTCTCATTAGGGGAATTTTGAGGTCTGAAATGGGCCTCCCAAGGAAATGATAAAATAATAGTGGAAATAATTAAATAAGATATGATTACATCATCAAATTCTAGAGGGAAAAAAGAAAAAACTACTTTTTCAAATCGTATCTTGAACTTATCTCCCTAAGGTTTTACTCAAAATTCGAGTAGGAATACTTGTTGGATGAGAAATTTAATTCCCCACCAAAGTAGTACCCATGTTACATACTTTTGATCGACTCTACCACACTAAAAATGAGAAATACATGAAAAACCTGATTGCAATCACGTTAATCAGGTTTTTCATGTATTTCTCATTTTTTCGTGTAGCAGGGTCCATTAAAAGTATGCAACATGGGTACTAATTGGATGAGGAATTAAATTTTGCATCCAACGAGTACTCTCGCTCCAAATTTGAGTAAACCTTTAAGGATATAAGTTGAAAATACGAGTTGAAAAAGTAGTTTTATTATTTTATTATTTTTTAATATTTTTATGTTTTTACTCCAAAAATGGTGAATAATCTCCCATGGTTGACATCATCATATTGAATTGTATTGGTTCTAATAAATTTTATTTTGGTTGTACATTTTTCTTAGGAGGCCCATTTTAGACCTCAAAATTCGCCTAATGCTTTGTTTTGAAGTTCAAGATTGAATATTCAAATGAATAAGGGCATGCCAATTGGAGTTTATGGATTTGATCATAGATTCCATATTGAGGGCTAGATATTTTAACCTGAAGATACCAAACATACCTTAAGAATGAATCCATATCCCATGAAAGAATGCTAAGAATGGAATTTTGTGAGAGAATTGATATGACCAAATTCCCAAGTTTTGTGGGGATATTGAGGACCTGACATAACCATCGATGTAGAATGAAGCACCTCGACTTCGTGAGAAGACTCGAAAATTTCAAAATATGACAACTCAAACTTTGAACACATATTCAGTTCCATATCCAAACAACTTTGATCATTTGGGTTACCAAAAGAGACCAAACCAGGGTTTCCTAGTTCATGGAATGGTTGATTTCTCTCAAACATATTAACAAGGTTTTGATAAAAAATGTTGATAACTCAGGTATGATATTTTTGAAAACCTTCATTCCCTTGTGTCAGATTGACTCATTCACTACCAATATTTTATGCAAGGTATGACGAGTGGGGGAATATATACCTGAAAGAAACTCCTCAATGATCATATTTGACTCTAATTTAAAGCTATGCAAATCTAATTCCTCCTGTGAAAAAAAATCTCATCGATAAAACCTGAACAAGAATCATCACACAATTTGATAGGAACATGAAGTTTTTCCACTAGTTGAACATGATCAAAGGGTTCAATATTGACGAGTTGATTAATATGACTATGAGATGAATGATTGATAGAACACATAGAATCATCATCTTGAGAAACATAAGATAGGAACAATAATTATTCATTAGTGGATTCATCAACATTAAGAATAATTGTCAAATCATATTCATGGATTTGGTTTTCATATTTCCTTATTTAAATAGGGACAACACAAGGTACAAAAAATGAGGGAGGATAAGGAATAAAAGGAGTTGTATATTCCTCCTCCAAAGGTTGAGGTTCCTCTTGGAAAGGACCATTCGACAGATATTATTGAAAATACTTCCTTGAAATCGAAACCAAAAATTGAAATTTCTCATCTAAATATTCCCAATCCATGTCCTCATTAGGAAAATGGTAACAAATGTGAAGAAATAAATTGGAAAACTATTTTAAAGATTCATTTGATTCCATCCTAAATTATAAATTCTATCAAAAACATCTTGATAATAATACTTTTCAAATACTTAACGAATCTCATTAATTGCTTGTTTGAGAGAATGGGTAGAAGAAACAAGTAAAGAGTAACAACATTTCTTGGCATGACCATCCAAAGTGAGGGTGAATAACTAACCAATAATATCTTCTCAATGAAATTCACTTGAAAAATTAAATTGAAATAATTCAACCACATAATCAAGGGCGAGCATTGGACCCTTTCCATCATAATTTAAATGTGACAAGTTATTTAAGAATTCCATGGGGATTGAAAGATCCATAGCCTTTGAAAATAACCTCAACGTTATTATTTGGTATGTATCCATTTAATAAAAGATATTAAAATAGACTCTACATGATCAAATTGTCTTATTTCCCTCCTTCTAGTGCTAGGATGTTGACAATGGTGGATGCCTCCAACATACATATGTTCTCCCCGATGTGAAGTCCCAATTAGACCTCATGCCATTTTTCCTTATCCAAATATAAGGTCCGGCCACTGTTGCGAGTTATTTTAAAGGAAAACCTTGGTTGAAAAACATGCACACGAGATCGTGCACATAAATTTGGGGTAGCAAGTGTGTTTTATTTGTGAGGCATCAATAGAGATATGAGACGTGCCTCTAGTAGAAAAGCATTATTACTATCCTAAGAGAGACACATAAGAGTAATTGAGAAATATGTGTTGATTAACTTGGAAATTAGTTCACAAGATAGCAATAATGATATGAATGCATAACAACACTAACTTAACAATATCCATAGCTAAAGAAATAAAATATTTAATTATATTTAGTGTGCATGACATAACATATACTGCAAAAATATAAATTTTTCTCTTACGATATTTATGACACATACATGAAAGAGTGTCAGCTCCAAGAGCTTCTGATAATTAAGGAAATGTCCAAGTATATTGTTACACTGATGAAACACTAGCTCCAATAGTTGAACTTGAAGCTACAGATTTCTTCTCCAAAAGAATGATATTCTCCCTAATGCACCACAAGAGAAGCCAAGGCCAAATCTCTAAAAGTCTAATCCCTTTTCTTGAGTTATGGCGCCTTATTTATAACAAATGCTAGTGAGCTTTGAACTTATTCAAGACTCTTTGATTTCCTAAATGTATGGGCTTCTATGTGAATTTTCACATTCCACATGTCTCTCTTGGAATTCTTTTACATTTGACTTCTTTTTCATAAAATACAGATGGCATCAAAATGGTGGCTATGTATGAAAAAAATATAATAAGAAAAAACACCTCATGGGAAAAAGGACAAATCAATGTCTAAAAGATGGAGTTCATTTATGATGTAGGAGTGCTATGATATGAACTTTTTTGTGATAAATTTGACTCCGACCGGTAGCTTTGCAATATATCACATATTCACCTCCAAAGCATCTATTAATATGGATTTGGAGCTTGACTATATTATATTCCACAAGCAAGATAATTTCATCTGAACTTTAGTTGGAAATTACATACTGTAGACAAACATTCTTGGTGATATCCAAGCCTTCTTGATTTGTTTATTTCCTTATTTTCTCCACAAACCCTTTTATCTCCCGCGTGATGACATACGTACCTCTTATTTCTCCAAGTGAGCCCACATAAGATATTTTATGTTTTTGTGCCATGGAATGTAAACTTGTTTGCAGTCAAACATAAGAAGTTATGGTGTTGGTCACCTATTCGCCAAGATCGGTCTAGTTCAGTGTATGACGTCTTAATTTTTCTCTATCCACCTCATTTATTATCTTGTATTTCCTTACCAACTAGTAAGGAACATTAGGATACTTGACACCCTAATCTTGTATCAAATCTACATTTCTTCTTGTAACCTTTAAAAGCTTCAGTATCTCTTGATATTTCTTCTGAATTTGGACCAAGTGTGCAACCACCTCATGTAAGAGAATCATCTCATTGTATAGTTGCTTCATGGTGTCATCCACCGTCTTTAGTTCTTCAACTATAGTAGACCATAGTTTTGTTGTGTTAATACTAGTAAAAGAAAACCATTGATTCTCTGCAGTAACATGATTAACCTATTGTTTTATGGAATCCAAGTTTTCTTATAATTGATCATTCTCACTCTTATGGTACTATGTATTATCTCATGTTGCTATTGCAAAAGAAAAATTTTCCACCATGAATGATCTAGGATTTCTCCTAGTATTAGATTCTAACACCATGTATGTGGATATGGAGAGTTGATGAATAGTACCATTTGGAAATTACCTTCACCATTCTTGTAAAATCCTGTTCTTTAGTTAATCAAAGGTAAAAATGGATACATCTAGAACCTTTTCATCCAATGGAGGAACAATTCCAATTTCACTAAATTCGAGATGGCCACCAATGAGAGGAGGTTCTCACTAAGTGCTAGGTTCATTTGAAATTGGTTTAATGGAATCCTCCTCCTCCAACTCTTCTTCCATTCTTTTCCTTTCATCTTCTTCTCTCTAGTGCAATAAGTCATCTAGCTTCTTCTTTTCTTCTTCTTCTTCTTCTTGTAAGCACTCCTCTTCTCTTTTGTTCTCTTCTAGTCGATTTTCTATTTCAAACTTTTTCTTCTCCTCCTACATCTACATCCTTTCCTTCTCTTCCTTAATTTCAACTTTTGACATCAGACCAAATTTGAAATTTCTACTACTCTCTGTCATTGGATCATGCTTTCACTTTTTTCTGGGTGCTACAGTGTCTGCTTGGGTAGTTGATTCCTATCGGTGGAATGTGGGAGCGACTGACCTCGTCTGTTGGATGATTCTTTCTCAATGAATTCTTCATTTTCTCATCTTCTGGTATGGTTATAGGTCCATACGACCAGTTTTATTGTATCTTGTCACAATGTTGTCTGAAAATTTTTCTAGGATCATATCTATGAAAACTCATCGGTTCAAAGTGAAGGTAGTTGAGTTCTTCAATCTCAACATCAGTCGCCTTATGGATATTGAGCTCATAATTTCCAATCCATAAAGGAAAAGAGGGACAAGTAGCCTTCTTCCTCCTCTGTAGCCATGTAGGAAATCCATTATTCTACTGATAGGCTACCTCCTACAAGCCCACCATATTGGTCACATAGTTAGGCATAAGCTGAGGGGTTTTATGATACCCAAAATATATGATGTATGTGATGTGTGGTGAAGCAAACAAATATTATTTCTCATAAAGAGTTTTCTTCACCTGATCTGTCATGTAGGGAGGTCTTGTCTCAAATATCATCTTATAGAAAAATGAAAACAAAGTCTTGGCCAACTTATTGTAAACTCCTTCAAAACTAACCTTTCATAACAGTCTGTAATGAAGGTAGACAAGTAGCTTCTGTTGAGAGGTCCAGTTCCATTTCATCCCAATTAACTCATAACGAGTGCCGATAAAATCTAGAAGTTAAGCGAGTGTGTATAACTATGGTTCTTGTTTGGCTTGTAATGTTGTCTTGACGTACTATTTGTAAAGTTATATCTCATGGGAGAGGATATCGGCCTAGTTGAAAACTTTTCCTCTTGAGACATCTAAGTTGAGAAAGTAAATCCAATTCTCGTCAAAGTATTATGCATTCTTCCATCCATGTAGTCTACAACACATCGCCATGAGATAACATTAAACCTTTCTCAAATATTTGGTTTAGTAAACTACACTTAGTCTCTGGTAGAATTGTTTAGGCTCTTGGTAATAGGATTTTATAACTTCCTTGGCATTAATATTTTCAAAAGTTTCATAAAAAATTATGCTCCCATACTTCTTGTGGGTTACCATATTTTAGTAAGAATGTGTGTCATGTAGAGGGTAAGTTACAATATCATTCCCACTTTCATTACTAAGGACCAAATTCTTTCTATCTATGTGTAACAATATACATTCGATACCTTCTGCACAAGGCATCACTAGAAATATTCATTCAACTCTATGTATCCATGACCTTTTGATATTTATCTACAGTTCCTTATCTTCGAAGTTTTTTGGGATTTTCTTCTACATGAAATCATATTTGATGTCCTTCCATGATAACTTCAAACATTTATCAATGAAATGTTGTGTTCTTGAAAGAATAGGAACAATTTGATTAGTAATTTCCATTGCCTCCTCGCTAGTAGATTCTGAAGGTTCTTTTTAAATGGCTTATTGAGCTCTATGAGGCACTGTCACGACATATGATGAGAGAGTAATGTATTTTGTATTTGAAGCACCTACAAGTGAAAATTCAATCATGGATAGAAATGATTAGTTTCAAGAAATCCCACAACTATTCAAAAGACAGTGATTAAGAGAAAAAATGGGTAAGCTGGAAGAATAAGCCTATCCAAAGTGAGACATGATTTCTTGACTAGCCCCTAGAAGTGATAAATTCCCCCGAAAAACAAATAGAGGGTGAATGTCTGAAAAAAAATGGACAACGAAGGCCTAATTGGGACATAAAGATGCACTAAAAACTCTTGAAGAGAGAGAGGGAGACCAATTGGATGCAGGGCACAACCACAATGAACAAGGAGTGGCATACTAATGCTTGAGAGTGTGTAGTGGGCTCTTAAAGGTTTTTTGTTTCTTGCAAGGAAAACTTTTGATCGACAATGTGTCTCTATTTTACGAAAGTGCACTAAGTTTAAATATAGTCTCAAAACAACTAAGTGAAGTTCGACATGAAGTTAAAAACACTTTAACAATGAAAGAGAAGGGATGCAAGTGTTCATAGGATCTATCGAAATCGTGAATGGAAGGGGAAAGGTCATGGAATCTAGAGAGTCACTAGATATGCCACTTGCAATAAAAATATGAAATTTTTATGAGGAGGTATTTATGAAAATGACACTTCATATGTGAAAAAAATTGAAATTCCGCTAGGGAAAATAAAATTGTCATTAAAAATGACAAAAGAAATGAAAACGACAGGTCACAAAACATTCCTAGAATCCATTCTCTTGAGAAAAATATTGAAGAAAATATCCTTGTAGTGAGAAAGTGCACTCAACCCAAAGTGAATAGTGATTATGAGAACGAATAATGAGCTAGAAAATTTTTGAAACAATTTATTTGCAAATCAAGTTAAGGCATGCTCACCACTTGTCAATTGATGAGAAGATTAGTTAATCCAAGTGAAGAGGCCTCTTATTTTCTAAGACTGTGCTCATCATGAAAAGAAGAAAGGGTGCATGCATGGGAAACAAGAAGGAACACTCTTTGAGGACAAGGTGTCTATTGGAATTGAAGACAAAGAGGATGCAATCACTATTAACAAGGAGTGTGATCTCCTCATGGATAAGAAGTGTTCCACACTAAGAGAAGAAAGTGTTCTCCATTGAGATTTGGAAGCATACTGATGCTTAGAAGGGTGATGTTTCCTCCAACAGGGCTCGTGTAACGAGCAAGTTTAGAAAGTGCACTTTCTCTAAGAGAAAATATTGTGTTTTTTTCTTGTGTGATATGCATTCCAAGTGAATAAATATAATCAGTAAGTTGAAGAAAGCTAGTGATTTTCCTAATATATTAAGAAACACGAAAATGTGCTTCCAAATTTAAGAAGACGATACTTAGGAAACTTTTATCTGGGAGGAAAAGTGAA
Organism: Pinus albicaulis; assembly: GCA_034641835.2. NCBI lineage: Eukaryota > Viridiplantae > Streptophyta > Pinopsida > Pinales > Pinaceae > Pinus > Pinus albicaulis. The sequence goes on along the minus strand of CM076569.1, from coordinate 479,447,412 downwards.
ACTTAGGAAGGTTTCAAGGATAGTCGACACATAGAAAACATGCATAAATAACAAGGCAACATAAGATATATTGAGATGATAGTTCATCTAGGCTCCAAATTTGAATAAGGAAAAAATTTTGGAGGGTCGTTATCACAATGACAATATAGATTATTCATTATTCGTTATAATTTTTTGATATCTACATTATATAATAAAAAATATTTATATTAAAATTTACTTAATTGAATTAAAAAAAATAATTAGACAAATTTTAAAAAAATAATGGATGTGGTAGGAGAAATGATTGATCATTTACCATGGTGAAAAAGTGGAACAAAACTTTTCGTGAGTCTTGGTCACACTTCTAATAACCATGTTAAAGCTTATGCCCTTTATGAAGGGTTGTTTCAAGCCTTCTTTTTCAATCAAAATAATCTAATCATTGTGGGAGACTCTAGAATCATAACTAATCATCCCCATCTCGTTTCCTATCTAGTAAACCTGATGCTACTAAACATTTTTAAAAATATTACACTTAATTAAATAGGTTATCCTCATGCACATTATTTCATGTTATTTTTCATGATAACCAATAAGTAAGTTTATTGGCTAATTGGGGCACCAATTGTGAACCAAATACCCTTTATATTAATGAAAGGGTGGGTTTTAATCCAATCCATAAATAATTAGTTTGTACACAGATAATGAGAATGAACATTACACATTTGAATTATCATTCAAGATATGGATTCAATGGTTGCCAAAATTTAGGTGATGTTAGGACAATGGAATTTATGGTTCAAATGAATGTAGAGGAGGTTAGACATACCATGAATGAGTGAGTATAGTTTGGATATGTATGTTATCTAAGGAAATTGATGGGTTCGTGAATTTTTTGTAGGGGATATGGATGGACTGTGCCCTCCACTTCCACTAGTGCATCCATTTCCCTCACTTGATGAAATTTGGGAGTGACATGTTGCATTTTGTTTGCACAGTGTGCTCTCATTCATATCTAAACATTTGGAGGCGATTAGTAGTTTTAAGGTCTATGTATCCCCATGATAAGGTCACAACCATGGATAAGTGTTCATGGAGGTATATTGTTAACCATATGGGGATATTTACACCATCGTAGGTCAAGGACATAAACATGAATTAGATATTGGATATTAGGATATGGATGGAGTGATGGATGGTACTAGTTTTTATTAATGATCAATTTCAATTTTGGTTTGGAAACTTTCCATTTCAATCATTAGATGGCTTACTTTTTTCCTCAATTGAAAACTTCATTTTATTCATGGGAATATGGATTAGGTGCAAAAAGGTTGGTTAGAATTAGGATTTCAAGGCTAGATATGTTCTCTTACGCAGGTTTTTTACCTATGTTGCAATTCCCTGTTTCTGCTAGCTCGTTAGAGTCGCCACCTCTTCCCTCCAAAGATCAAACATGTTTTTCAAAGATTTATGTGTCAAGGTCAAATTTTGTCATTACAATGAGTCTTCAAGCAAAATTTGGTCACTCGGCATTAGGTCTAGGGTTTGCTTTCACTTCTTCCAAAGTTGTCCAAATGTCAGTCCATGTCACCATTCAGCTGAGTGTATCATCATTCAGGGGGTTGCCATCATCATGTCAAGTTCCATTGGGTCATTTTACACATTGTTCATGCTTCAGTTGTGCCTTGGTAAGGTCCATTTCCCTCTCCTAGGGTTTTGGAGGTAATTTCTCTTGGATGGTCAAATCATCGAAAAACTTGTATCCCGATGTTCATACACCTTCCCCTATCATTAATTCACCTAATTAAACACTTCCCATCACTGAGATCCCCCAAATTCCTCATTTTTGCACAAACCCTAGTTTCTAGCCAAAACTTGGCAATTTCCTAGGCTAGGCCTGTGTTTTGCCCTTTTGGACCCCTTCCCCTCGCTCAATCTCTGTGATTCCACTTCCCCCTGCTTCCTAAAATCCCTCCCTACTTCCCAAAATTTCCCCAAGAATTTAGAAGCCCCCTATCCCCTTCATTTCGCTTCATTTCGACAAAATTCCTTGTTTCACACATCGGGATAATTTTCACTCAAAAGATGTTTCAGAGCAATAAAAGATGAATTTTGAAAAACTGAGAGAGGTTTTTGTCCAAAAAATGCCAAGGAAGAAAAACCTCCTTCACTTTTTACACAGGTATTATGGTTTTGGAGCAATGTCAAAATTACCGTTGCCTCAGGAGAATTGAATGCACCTCTGAAGTGACCTTGGGAAAATCAAGATTTCTCCTAGCATGGTTGGCCAAATGACTTGCTTGATGATTTAAATGATAACTAGACAGAAATACCTTTCCAATGAGCTATCATGAGCTCAATTTGGAGTTGAGGAAGACCTTCAAAAGTTGACTGCAACAGCGCTCTGCCTTGAGGCAGCCTCATTCTGCTCATTTTTACTAGTGTTGGGAGATTTAGTTTTTGACAGGGTAAATGGAATCCAAATTTCATAATTCCACTTGTGTTGAAAATTAGACTCCAATATCTTTCCAACGAGCTATCACACGCCCGATTTGGACACCGGGAAGGCCTCCAAAAGCTTCCTGCAAGAGGCTGCGCGACCCACGCAGAGGCCGAGCGACCCACGCAGAGGCTGCGCGACCCACGCAGAGGCTGCGCGACCCACGCAGACACAGGGTTTCGAGATTCATTCTGAGCACCCAACCTTGCTTGGAATCGATTCATCGGCCTTCAAACAGGTTATTTGCAATTGCTTGATGTTTTTAAATGCACCGGTGGCATCGTTGGTGGTTTCAAACATTTCAAATGGAGGATTTAAACCCCACAGTCATGGCAATATCGTTTTCAGGGTTTTAAAATGAAAATTAATGGTTGAATGAGTTTGTTTGTTATCTCATGGCAGTGATACATCCAGCTTTGCATATAATATCAAAACCATTTTGCTCTTATGCCCATTTTGCCATTTTGGCCATTGCCATTATTATACCATGTTAAAACCCTTTGTTCCATGATGACGATGGTTGTAATGAGTCTCACTGCCCAATGCAAAAATATTTTCATGACCTTGTTTTAAACTGCCCAGTGAGACCTTTGTGGTTATTACTCATAGACAAACACATTTTGTTGATGCCATGCTCTCCTTTGACTAGACTTTTTCAATATTTGGAAGGTTGCCTGCTCCCTTTTGGTCAAAATTTCACTTGCATTCAAAACAGAGATTGTGCCTTTTCCAATTCATCTAAAACAAAGATTTTATCCATGATTTGATTCCTTGATGGTGTTTTGACAGTGGGGATATTTATTGGGTGTTGAAACACACATCATAACTCTCTTTTCACTGCATCTATATCAGTATACATAGTGCCAATATCTTGTTCCAGGCCATGACAGAGACAGAGTCAGAGTATGAGCAGGAGTCGGACAGTGACTCAATCGTTGAGGTTTATGCACTGAGATGGAGCATACCAGTGCACCAGTAGTGGTAACATATCAGAGAAGCCACAGAGCTTTGTTTCAAAATCACGACGAGTACTATCTTCACCCGGGGTGGAAGGGGTCTCGTTGACTTCATCAGCAACGCGAGTACTATCTCCACATGGCGTGGAAGGGGTCTCGCCTTCTTCATCAGCGCAGGTACATTCACAGGATAATGATGGAGGCAAAGACACCAAGGTCCCATTTTTCATTTTCAACAGGTTGAACATACACATTGCTACATCATGACTGACAACAACACATCATACAACCGAGACAGTGTTTGCATCACAGGAACTGCATGCACCAGGAGAGCACTAAAATGGCGGAAAAGGCCTGATCCACTCCGGATTTTGGCCGAGGCTTCATTGAATGAGCAAGATACATGATGGAGGGTCTTCGCTCCGAATTTGAGCAAATTCGGAGAAAATTTTGTCATTTTCAAATTTTTGGTCTAAAAAACAGGTTTTGCAGCTACGTGGGTCGCGCGCTCATGCGCTCACTTTTTTTGAGACACTTGCTGGAGGAGATTTTTACATTTTTGGATTTTTCATGGTTAATTATGCATCCTCTGAAGTCAACTTAGCATTTCAACAAAATCTGGATGGTCAAACAGCTCAAAAACACCATGAAAATCACCTTGCTGCCACCTTTTGCACCAGCAGGAAGTACCTCTGGGAGAATGAGGTTTTTGAGGGTCAAATAAACTCCAAATTCAGACATTCCACTTGGGTTGGAAAGTAGACATCCAGGGCTTTCCAACGAGCTATCATGAGCTCAATTTGGATGCCGGGAGCTACCTCAACATCAGCCTGGAACATGAGCGACCCACGCAGTTCAGGAGCGACCCACCTAGAAATTTTTCTGAATTTTCAGCTGCCAGCTCAGTATTTCGCCTATTATGGACCAGTTTTGCTTATGGGTAGAATTTTTGGGTTTTTATGATGTAAATTCATGTTTTATATGTAACTTTGGCTTGTTTTTATCTCTTCTAGAAGATTCACTCTCAAATGAGTAAAAAATCATGTAATGGATCAGTTTCCACTCTTTTAGAGGCAAGTTGTTAGCCGCCTAGATTGTAGTTCCATGATTAGAATTGGTTGAAACTGATCCCTGAAGAGGGAATTCGACCCCTAGAGGTGGGGAAAGGTGTTAGAGTGATCTATATATTGTAATTTCTCAATCATTTTCAGGGGTTGGAGAGGTTGGACTCTTGGGATACTTTTGATACTATTGTACATACTTTCATATTTTGGCTAAGGAAAGATCAGGGGTTTTGCGGCACTTGTTGGGATCCTTGTGGTGTTCTGTTCTTGATGGTGTTTCTTCTTTGTTTACTGTAAGTTTCTTCATGTTTAATGTATGCCATCCTTTCATTATGCTTCCGAACTAAGTTGAATGAGTGATTAAGGTTGAATCCATTGTTTACAGTGCTTGGCCTTTGAATTCAGTTAGTTCTATATGTTTTCAGCTGTTTGGAGAGGATCCAAGTTCTTCCTTGCCCTCTTCAGCTCCTCGTCGGTCTAATCTATCCATAAATCCAATTTAAAGCATCAAGATCATCACCTACCTCGCCCCAGCTTGAACTCTGCAAAGGTCTGACCTTATCCCCGGACCCAAAACTTGTTTTCCCATTACTCCAGCGAAAACCCAAAAAACCAAAAACAAACATACCTATCTCTTTACTAGCCTAAAATCAGTTCCTATTGTAAGTCATCTCGCATCCTACTTGCTTATTATCTCGAGATTGACGGAGAGAGCCCTCTCCTGTCCTCGTAGGGTTAGCTACGAGGCTGAGCGTGGTTTGATGTAGCCTTGAGTTTTACTTCATTTCAGCCTGAGGTAGATTTGAGTGCTAACATAGTGGCGACCATACTGGGAAGAAACTCAAAACGTTTGCTTGTTATAGACGGAGTCTGAAGTCACGCCAGGTAGCCTTCGAAACGCTGTTGCTATGCATCAGCGAAGTAGATAAACGCTGCTTCAGTCGATCTCCGGTATAACTTGTAATCGTAGTATTTAACTTGTAAATTGCCCCAGCACATGTATCAAGTTCAGATCTGATGGTTGATGGTGAACAACGATCAGACATAAGAAGGCTGAAATCATTCACCGACGACTTCATTCACTGAACAATCCAGAAATCGATGCTTCATGGTGATTTCACTGCAGGGAGATCAGTAGCTGTGAGATTTTCAAGATGGACCGAATCACGAGAAGATATGCTCCCATGAGCCGAGATCACAGTCCAGGTTTTCCGAATAAGATGCCCAAGGTAGATTGGTCAAGGAATCTGCCTACGTTTAACAATGATGGTAAGAAGGATGCTGCTTTACATTTGGTTAGATTTCATATGCATATTCGCAAGTTGAAAGTGGATTTTCCTGAAGATTGTTTGATGAAGATATTCCTAGCCACTCTGGAAGGTGAAGCCCAATCTTGGTATGAAAATTTGCCGCTGGCCTGTATTTATTGTTTAAAGGATTTTCATGCCCTGTTCATTGAAAGATATCAAGTATCTTATCCATCTTTAAATTTAGTTCATGATTGTTGCAAACATGCTTCTACTTTTATTGAAAGCCTTGAGAAATATTATGAAGATGATAATTTCATGGATGATGAGATCATGGAAGCATTGTATGAAAACCCATTTCAGCAGCATAAAGACGATCATGAAAATTTGCAGCAGGATCAAGATTTTAGTGTGGTGGAAGATGAAGGAGTTTTGAATCTTGATAGTCAGCCGGAATTATATGAAATGGATCAGCAGTATGAGGAAAATTTGTATACTCCTTCACTTGAAATCAATGAAGACAATCACTGTTTGAGCAAAAGAAAACAAAAGGTATTGTCTCCTCTGTCTGAAGATGAGATAGATCAGCTATTGAAAGGTCATGTTCCAGCGCAAGTTAACATAGATCTGCAGTGTGCACATGGTAAAGAAAGTGATGGTGGAACTTCTTCCTTTTCTGAAATGGATGATAGTCCTGTAAGCAGCTTTATAGATCAGCAGGTTGAAGATGTCTATATGGCTGAAGATGATGAGAGAGAAGAGCTTGTTTCAGATCTGCCCACGGAAGAAGACAGCATGCAAGTAAGTCCAGTTTCAGTTTCAGATTGTGATAATGACCAGTCAGCTATTTCAGATCTACATTCAGATTGTGATGACCAAGCATATCTTGTGCTGAAACCCATCAAGGAGAATTCTGCTGTTGAGATAATCCGGAAAGAAGAAAACAAAGGTATGGATTCAAATTTTTTCAGTTCATTAGAACACAGCCTTCAGAAAGAAGTAATTCAGTCAGTTCATGAACAACGAGATGAAATCTGTGTTCAAGTAAGTGAAACAGTTCCTTTGGATGAATTTATGGTAGATGATAGGAATGTCATGTTTGGGTTTCAAGAATCATCTAAAGTTTCTTTTCTCATGATTGATGGATGCAATGAGGAACATGATAATCTGACTGTCACATCATATGAAGATGACCTACAATACATTCATACTATAGAAGATCAAAACATTCAGGATTTCCATTCAGTTTCTTCTTCATATGTTTCATGTGTTGAAATTTTTTCTCAAGAGGAGAGCTGCTCATCTACCTGTTCAGAATTTTTTCAAGCCCAGGAACATATTATTATTGAAGTACATGATGAAGACAGATCAGAATCAGAAGAGAAAGACACCTTGTTTCTTCAGCAGGAGGTAAATCTTCATGTTTTTCAGGATCCAATGGCAGATTTGTTACAGTCGGCAGTGAAAGTGATTATTGCAGTGTTCAGTGATGAAGGAGATCATGGTCAGCTATGTTTTTGGATGCCCAATTATCAGTTTGTATTGTTGACCAGGAGATCTGATCGGGAGAATCAGTCAAGAGGGCATCTACTGGTTTGGTTACATTGGAAATCCCACTATACATGATTGTACATATTTCATTAGTATGCAGGTGGTTGTCATCATGATTCCAAATCTTGATGGACTGCTGCCTTTTTTCCAAAAGCTTGGTAAAGTTTTGTTTTAATTCAGTCATGAGTCATTTGTGTTTGGTCTGTTGAGTCAGTTTTTTCAAGTTATTTCAGTTTGCCATCGAGTTGGTTTGAGTCAGTTTTCAGTCAAGTTTTCATTCAATAAATGTGTCAAAGGTTTTGGTTATCCGTTTAAATAATGATTCCATCGCCCAATGGATGAAGGCACTGGTCTGCTCTCCCAAAGATCTGTCGTTCTTGGCACCTCCAAGGAGCTACCATCCCCATTGGAGCCAATGTTAGAGTCAGATTTTGCAGCCTTCCTCCAGTGATCAAACATGCTCTTTCAAAGTGATTTTAAAGTGTCAAGGTCAAATTTTGTCGTTTCAAGGAGTCTTCAAGCAAAATTTGGTCACTAGGCATTAGGTCTAGGGTTTGCTTTCACTTCTTCCAAAGTTGTCCAAATGTCATTCCATGTCACCATTCAGCTGAGTGTATCATCATTCAGACGGTTGTCATCATCATGTCAAGTTCCATTGAGTCATTTTACATCTTGTTCATGCTTCAGCTGTGCCTAGGTAAGGTCCATTTCCCTCTCCTAGGGTTTTGGAGGTAATTTCTCTTGGATGGTCAAATCATCGAAAAACTTGTATCCTGATGTTCATACACCTTCCCCTATCATTAATTCACCTAATTAATCACTTCCCATCACTGATATCCCCCAAATTCCTCATTTTTGCACAAACCCTAGTTTCTAGCCAAAACTTGGCAATTTCCTAGGCTAGGCCTGTGTTTTGCCCTTTTGGACCCCTTCCCCTCACTCAATCTCTGTGATTCCACTTCCCCCTGCTTCCTAACATCCCTCCCTACTTCTCAAAATTTCCCCAAGAATTTAGAAGCCCCTTACCCCCTTCGTTTCGCTTCATTTCGACAAAATTCCTTGTTTCACACATCGGGGTAAGTTTCACTCAAAAGATGTTTCAGAGCAATAAAAGATGAATTTTGGGAAACTGAGAGAGGTTTTTGTCCAAAACATGCCAAGGAAGAAAAACCTCCTTCACTTTTTACACAGGTATCATGGTTTTGAAGAAATGTCAAAAATACCGTTGCCTCAGGAGAATTGAATGCACCTATGAAGTGACCTTGGGAAAATCAATTTTTCTCCTAGCATGTTTGGCCAAATGACTTGCTTGATGAGTCAAATGATAACTAGACAGAAATAAATTTCCAATGAGCTATCATGAGCTCAATTTGGAGTTGAGGAAGACCTTCAAAAGTTGACTTCAACAGCACTCTGCCTTGAGGCAGCCTCATTCTGCTCATTTTGACTAGTGTTGGGAGATTTGGTTTTTGACAGGGTAAATGGAATCCAAATTGCATAATTCCACTTGTGTTGGAAAGTAGACTCCAATAGCTTTCCAACGAGCTATCACACGCCCGATTTGGACACCGGGAAGGCCTCCAAACACTTCCTGCAAAATGCACTATGTGGCAAGGGGCTCGAGCGACCCACCTGGGCAGAGCGACCCACGCAGAGGCTGCGCGACCCACGCAGACACAGGGTTTCGAGATTCATTCTGAGCGCCCAGCCTTGTTTGGAATCGATGCAACTGGCCTTCAAACAGGTTTTTATCAATTGATTGATGTTTTTGAAATGCATTGGTGGCATCATTGGTGGTTTCAAATGTTCAACGGAGGATTTAAAACCCCACAGTCATAGCATTCTTGTTTTCAGGGTTTTAAAATGAAAATGAATGGTTGAATGAGTTTTTTTGCTATCTCATGGCAGTGATACATCCAGCTTTGCATATAATATCAAAACCATATTGCTCTCATGCCCATTTTTCCATTTTGACCATTGCTATTATTATACCATGTTAAAACCCTTTGTTCCATGGTGACTGTGGTTGTAATGAGTCTCACTGCCCAATGCAAAAACATTCTCATGACTTTGTTTCAAACTGCCCATTGAGACCTTTGTGGTTGTTACTCATAAACAAACACATTCTATTGATGACATGCCCTCCCTTTGACTAGACTGGTTCAATATTTTGAAGGTTGCCTGCTCTCTTTTGGTCAAAATTTCACTTGTATTCAAAACAGAGATTGTGCCTTTTCCAATCCATTTAAAGCTGAGATTTTATCCATGATTTGATTCCTTGATGGTGTTTTGACGGTGGGATATTTATTGGGTGTTGAAACACACATCATAACTCTCTTTTCACTGCATCTATATCAGTATACATAGTGCCAATATCTTGTTCCGGGCCATGACAGAGACAGAGTCAGAGTATGAGCAGGAGTCGGACAGTGACTCAATCGTTGAGGTTGATGCACTGAGATGGAGCATACCAGTGCACCAGTAGTGGTAACATATCAGAGAAGTCACAGAGCTTTGTTTCAACATCACGACGAGTACTATCTTCACCCAGGGTGGAAGGGGTCTCGTTGACTTCATCAGCAACGCGAGTACTATCTCCACATGGCGTGGAAGGGGTCTCGCCTTCTTCATCAGCGCAGGTACATTCACAGGATAATGATGGAGACAAAGACACCAAGGTCCCATTTTTCATTTTCAACAGGTTGAACATACACATTGCTACATCATGACTGACAACAACACATCATACAACCGAGACAGTGTTTTCACCACAGGAGCTGCATGCACCAGGAGAGCACTAAAATGGCGGAAAAGGCCTGATCCACTCCGGATTTTGGCCGAGGCTTCATTGACTGAGCAAGATACATGATGGAGGGTTTTCGCTCCGAATTTGAGCAAATTCGGAGAAAATTTTGTCATTTTGAAATTTTTTGGTCTAAAAACAGGTTTTGCAGCTACGTGGGTCGCGCGCTCATGCGCTCACTTTTTTTTGAGACACTTGCTGGAGGAGATTTTTACATTTTTGGATTTTTCATGGTTAATTATGCATCCTCTAAAGTCAACTTAGCATTTCAACAAAATCTGGATGGTCAAACAGCTCAAAAACACCATGAAAATCACCTTGCTGCCACCTTTTGCACCAGCAGGAAGTACCTCTGGGAGAATGAGGTTTTGGAGGGTCAAATCAACTCCAAATTCAAAAATTCCACTTGGGTTGGAAATTAGACATCCAGGGCTTTCCAACGAGCTATCATGAGCTCAATTTGGATGTCGGGAGCTACCTCAAAATCAACCTGGAACATGAGCGACCCACGCAGTTCAGGAGCGACCCACCTAGAGATTTTTCTGAGTTTTCAGCTGCCAGCTCAGTATTTCGCCTATTATGGACCAGTTTTGCTTATGGGTAGAATTTTTGGGTTTTTATGATGTAAATTCATGTTTGGCATGTAATTTTGGCTTGTTTTTATCTCTTCTAGAAGATTCACTCTCAAATGAGTAAAAAATCATGTAATGGATCAGTTTCCACTCTTTTAGAGGCAAGTTGTTAGCTACCTAGATTGTAGTTCCATGATTAGAATTGGTTGAAACTGATCCCTGAAGAGGGAATTCAACCCCTAGAGGTGGGAAAAGGGGTTAGAGTGATCTATATATTGTAATTTCTGAAGCATTCTACAGGTTGGACTCTTGGGATACTTTTGATACTATTGTACATACTTTCATATTTTGGCTAAGGAAAGATCAGGGGTTTTGCGGCACTTGTTGGGATCCTTGTGGTGTTATGTTCTTGATGGTGTTTCTTCTTTGTTTACTGTAAGTTTCTTCATGTTTAATGTATGCCATGCTTTCATTATGCTTCTGAACTAAATTGAATGAGTGAATAAGGTTGAATCCATTGTTTACGGTGCTTGGCCTTTGAATTCAGTTAGTTCTATATGTTTTCAGCTGTTTGGAGAGGATCCAAGTTCTTCTTTGCCCTCTTCAGCTCCTCGTCGGTCTAATCTATCCATAAATTCAATTTAAAGCATCAAGATCATCACCTACCTCGCCCCAGCTTGAACTCTGCAAAGGTCTGACCTTATCCCCGGACCCAAAACTTGTTTTCCCATTACTCCAGCGAAAACCCAAAAAACCAAAAAATCAAACATTCCTATCTCTTTACTAGCCTAAAATCAGTTCTTATTGTAAGTCATCTCGCATCCTATTGCTTATTTTCTCGAGATTGACGGAGAGAGCCCTCTCCTGTCCTCGTAGGGCTAGCTACGAGGCTGAGTGTGGTTTGATGTAGCCTTGAGTGTTACTTCATTTCAGCCTGAGGTAGATTTGAGTGCTAACAGATACAATAGTTGATTTATTTTTTTGCTTTCATTTAAGACAGGCATTGTAATTCTAAATCTCAGTTTTTGAAATAGATCCATGGATTAGGATTAATAAATAGATTAGATAAGTGCTTTGATTTCTAAATTAGGTCTTAAACTAGCCCTCAGTTTTTGGTTTGATTTTATGAAGATTAGATTAGTTTTAGTACACCTCATTTTCTTCCTTCTAAAATAAATTTAGATTCACATAAGTCTTTCCATAGCTTTATATTAACCATATTTAGATCTCCAAGAACAAAACCCCCCCTAAAAACAACATAAAACACAAAACAACAAAGTAAGGAATAGGTTGCTTAAGCACATATAGTGCACCACACTTCATCAGTTTACTAGCCCTGGTTGATAATTAATGAAAGAAATTTAGGACACTAATTTGAATAAACAACTGGAAATGAAGTTACTCGGGCAATTACCTCTTCAGTCACCTCCACTTGCATGCCCCTTAATCGGGTTTGATTATTGTTAAAATTTTGGGCAAATTCAATTGTCACTGCCTCATCTAAACCTTCAAGCTTCTGGAAATACTCAATCCAACCGACATCCTTGAATATATGGTGGGCTTCTGGACAATTCTGCAAGGCGTCCATAGAATCCATCTCACGCCTGACCGCTGATCCACCCATATTTTCTATTTGTTTCTAAATTCACTTCTTGCTGCTCATCCCCACTGTAATATCACTGCATTTATGAATTCACTGCTTCTTGGTGTCTCTGCTTATCCTAATCAACGAGTTTACAATGAGGATGCAAGGTTTCAGTCAAGGAGGTTGAAGGGAGGTGACGAATTTTACGGATTACCGAATCGTACCTCACACTAATATTCATAAATGTCTCATTATGGAAAGTAATGGGATATAGTACACACGCTCTTTTCCAACTGGATTCGGTCATCATTGGAAATTATGTTATTAATTGGGTGCATGCGAATTTGATAGAGGTTTATGACTATGACTTTTTGCAATGATTTCAACACATATCCCCTCCCCCACTTTAATGGTGACAACCACCCACGACCGTCACAGGAATATCATTACTTCTTCCAATTAATCACCGAATCATAAATGATAACGTTTACCTTTT